>CM053992.1:3742673-4296174 GCA_028641955.1 Protonibea diacanthus
TTTCATTTGACCAGCTTCCCTAAATGTCAGTAAACAGCATATTAAAATGATGTTTCCTTAACGTCATCATAAAATCTTCCACGTACAGTCTTTACTTCTTTTTTTCTTAGTTTTATTACTGTGTGTCTTGCAGCTGTTTTATTGCCGTCATTTATCAGAAATGTTAAAATACTTTCACTGCTGCTCTATAACATTATAATACATTTTATGCACAACAGGGAGATGACATGCTCAGCCTCAGCCTCATGCTATCGGCTCCTGAGCAGCTCATCTGCAGGTTAAGACTCTCTGCTGCTGTTGAGGAAAGACCAAGCATTACTCATTCACGCTGCTCGCCCAGATTATTAATAGGGCTCTTGAGATATCTTACCTCCTTAGAGCTTGAGAAACTCTCTCATTATTAAAGAGTAATTCCACCAAAGCAACAATGCCTTGTTTAATTGAATGTGTCAGCAGTGTCAGAGGATGGAGGGGGAAGTGAAAGATTGGAGAGAGCTGGGCGACGTGATAGCTTCCAGTAAAGCGCTGGGTTCGGGAGAGAGAGAGGTCGCTGACTGTGATGCATTACCCCAAACACAAAGACACCATTCAATACCAGGGGGCAGGGAAATTGATCTGCAAGTCTCTCCGAGGAGCCATTGTTACTGGCTTCCTTGTATTAAATGACGGAGAAAATAAGAGGAGATGAGATGGGGATGGGAAAGAAAGAGGGATGGTGAGAGGGGGGTGGATGGGTAAGATGGCGGAGGAGGAGAAATTGAAAGAGGAAGGAGAGGAGGAGAAAATGAGAGGTAGAGACATGTTTGAGGTCCTCTTATTGAATGTTGTGGAGGGACAGGCAACTTCATTTACTTTTACATTTAGTCATTTAGCTGACGCTTTTATTCAAAGCGACTTACAAAAAAGGGAAACAATCAAGGTACAGTGTGCAGCAATAAGTACTGTGACTGGAGAAGGGGATCGATTTATCATGTCCAGCTGCTGGTAGTGTTGGAGAGGAGGTACCTTCTGAAGCACTGGGTTTTCAGGAGGTCACTGAAGGTAGAGAGGGGCGTAGAGAGTGCATTCCACCAACGTGAAACAACAGATAAGAAAACTGAATTGATTGCCTTGAGTGAACAGGTGGCAGAGACAGGCGTTGTGCACTGGTGGAGCACAACAGACGTGAGGTAACATAGACGTTGACCATTGATGTGATAACTGGAAATGGGGACAAAAGAACTTTTTTTTTATAGTCTATACAAAGCCAAAGTTGTGACATAAGGTCTGGGTTGGTTAGAACCTTAATCCATATCCTGGGAACACTGGCATCCAGACCAATGTTTCCTTTGTGAAATAAAACCTTTGTGAATTTAGGTGATGACTTTATGAATAAACTAGCAGCATAAGAGTGAAATCCACTCTGTATTTCCATGTCCATTCTGGGCTAGTGTGGAAACATGATGGCACAAGATGGCAGAGAAGAGAGAGCCCATCTAGATCAGAAAAGCTTTGTGTTATCAGTAGCATTTCCCTCTTCTAGAATCTGAACATTTGAACGAACTTTGAGTTGTCAATGCCATGCAAAACACCCATTCCAAAAGCTAAAGGTTGTGCTGTTTTCACAAATATCTCTTCTAGCTGTAGTATCATTATATTGTACGAACTGAGGAGAAACAGAGCTGGGATACAGAAGTGTCTTTGTTTCTCTGCACTGGTATTCATTGGTTAGTGAACTTTAGTCCTCTGAGTGCTGTCCATAGGATTAGTTGTAGAACAGGCAAGTCCAACTGACATGAGTGAAAGTATAAATTGTCCACTGCCAGAACTGTGTTTGTCAAACTCATCGTGCTGCTCCAAAACATATTTTCATTATGCTCGGTCTGAAATCGATAAACGTCTTAGGAAACGTCAGTCTGGACGAGTGTTATTTTTTTATCAGGTTGCTGTAGCAGCATGTAGATCTTCATGAGTTCAGACACCAATATCCTCTTAGATATTTACCCATTTAAAAGTGGTATTGGACCACTGGTGGTACTTTGGAGAGTTTTGACAAGTGAACGCCTTCTTTTCTTTTGTTTCTCTAGCATTATGTCTGCTCTCCTTTAGCCAGGATGCCTCAATACATTTGCAGTTAGATGAGGTGGGGACGTGAAGGTGATGCTGTGCTCTGTGTCATCTCATGTGTCAGCTGAGCTTGCACACTGCCATCACCATTTGGGTGGCCCATTTAAGCTGTCAAACTCATTAGCTCATCCTGCTGTTTATGCATCTCTCAGCTCATCACCACCACTCCACCATCCACCTGTTCCCTCTGGCAGAGTACATCTATTTGTCAATTTTAGATTGCGGTTGCAGGGTTACAAAGACTAGATGTTAAAAACAAAAAAAAAATAGTTCCTCAACAATAATTGACTTCCATACTAGTGTATCCATTATTGGTACAATTCTTACAGTATATCCTATTTCAACTACCTTTAATGGGAAACATGTTGGACAATAAGATTGGGTGTGGGTGTGAAACTTCCTGCTTCAAGTGAAAACAATCACTCATTTCTAATTTTAAAGTTTTGTTATTGTTAATGGCTGATCTTCTCATGCACCCCGAGACAGTGAATGCAGGACAGTGAGAAGATGCTGTCTGGGAGGAGATGTCAGAAAAATCTTCTTCAACATTTGACTGCCTAAAATTGCAAATAGTCCATGTGCATCTGCAAACAACAACAACAACAACAGCTGTATGTAAATTCTGCATTGCGACCCTTACTGAAACTGTTGGGACCAACCACCCCTGACCCAAAGAGATTTGGCAAATATTAGCTACCTAAATAGGCTACACTATCTGGTCTCCTTGACTTGGTCTCAACTCCTCAAGGTATTGTCTTGACTTGAGACACTTGGTTGTTGGTCATGACTTGATCTCAGGTTAGGTGGTCTTGATTACATTGATTACTTGATTTAATTATTATTTTACAGTGAAAATGGCCAACAAAATGGCAATACGGCGCCCTCACTGCAAGAAGGCTCCTGGTTTGAAGTTGGCTGAGGCCCGTGTTTGTGTGGGTTCTTTTGGGGTATTCTGGCTTCCCTCCACAGTCCCAAGGCATGCAGGCTATTCTGTGGCTCCAAATTGCCTGTTGGTGTGAATGTGAGCGTGAATGATTGTTTGACTGGTCCAGAGTGTGCCCCACCTCTCGCCTAATATCAACTGGGATTAACTCCAGCCACCAATGACCCTGATAAGTGATTATGGAAAATGGATGGATGGGTGCCTGTTTTGTGTGACCAACTTTCAAAAAATATGTTAAAACTGAGGAAAGACGCAAATCCTCACATTTTAGTCGCTGCAAACAGAAAATGTTCCGGGCAACACATTCAAAAAGAGTTTATAGAATATTTGTTAAATGTGCTAGCTTCTCTGACGTGTGTGTGCCTTTATGGCTACCAAACTGAGGGAGTGAAACACTTGACTTTCACTTGACACACTCCTTTCTCATTCCCACCCTTCTATCTCTGTAACACCCACATATTGGGGGGTACGACACTGTGGTGTAAGCAGTTTCTACTCTAAGAATTGTCCAGGCTTTGTTGTTCCCCAGCTATTTCTGTATGTGTGTGAGTTTGTGTGCAGACAGTCTTAATGTTCTTGTTATTTTAGTCTTCCCAGAGGCGGTGCTTCACTTCACACTTAGTCGCCCGGCACTGTAGCATGCACACTAGTGTGCCAAAAGACACACACAGGATCAGTAAACAGTGAGTGTCATTGTCTTCAGTGAGACCAAGCCAAACAATATATGAAGTAATATTGCAGTATAGTTTTGCTCACAGTTGTAACAGCAACAAACAAATGATAAATCTACTCATTGTCATAATAGCAACTGTGTGTGTGTGTGTGTTAATGTGTAATTAAAAACATTATTCCCAACTAACTATCTAACACTAATAGTAGGAAAACAATTATTTCACTACAATTATCAAATCTTCAACTTGATATTAGTTATTATTATGATTGTGATTAGTGTTTATGCGTTTTAAATCTATCTTAGAAGCACTTTTGTCTTTACAGCAACTGGAACTTCCAGAGCTTTTCACCCTATTACATGGTCTCCATCAGTAGGAAGAGTTCGCTCACTTACTAGCTTTACAGCTGGAGCTGCCAATCGTATCTAATGGACTCCATCTGCTACTAAGACTGTGGGATATAAGTCATGAAATTTGCTTGGATATTAATGATCCCCACAAACTATTGAGGTGATCTTCTGACATATTTTTATCCACATCATCAGGTTAAAACTGTACACAAGAAAAATTCTGAAAAGCACCTTACCCTGAAAATTACTCAGCTGATTCATGCTCCCCAGAGGAGGAATGCTTTCCATTGACCTTCCTCTAGTGTCAACTAAATTGACTTTAAATTTTCCAGAATTCTTTCAAGCACCGTTTTATTTTAACTTTAAGCACCACTGACTTATTTTGCTTCAATGGGGCTTATTGATCTACTGATTGAACTGTTGCTGCTGGTTGGAAAAACCAGTGGACCAAAACTGACCGTACATGGTCATTTATCACCTACACTTTTATTGGACACAGAATGTCCAATCAACATGGTTGTTTAACAAAACAACCAACTCAAGGTCCAATTACTTGCTTTTTTTTGACTTTCAATCAGTTGGAGTTGGCTTAGTTGTCATGGAGATGGATCTATTGGCTTGTGAGCTCAGTAGTTTATATAATGTAATCCACAGCACTTTTAGAATGAGCTTTAATGCTTAGCTTTAAAGCCAACACAGACAACAAATCCTCAAAGTGCGCCTTCCAACACTTCAGTTTCCAAGGTGAAGTATGAACTTTCATAACCCAGGTGGTTCCCTTAAACTCAGACTCTTACTTTCTGTCTGTATTTTTGTCTCTCCTGTGCTGGTTTAAATACACTCTGGGACAAATTCATATGTATAATTAAAGGTGAAACTCTGTAACCACATATGTATGTTTATGTATGTCTACAAGCTCATGCAGTAAAAGCAGTGTTCCCTGACACACAGCTGCTCTGTGTCATTGTAGCAGTGTAGCGACCAGCACCAGCAGGTTGTGACCTCCTGACCTTGCCCTTGTATTTGCCCCACAGTGTGGTATTTTGGTGCAGAGCGCAAGGTGCACAGTTGGGAGGAAGAAGTCTAAACAGGTGTGAGGTTCCTTCAAATGAGGCAGCACAAAGAATATTGTTGGTGTTTTGATGGAAAATATATGCTCTTTGGTGACTTACACTGGGAAGAAAGGTCTCCAAACCACAGCTGTGTCTTGCACAGTGTCTCTCAGCTGTCAGTCAAGAAAAAGCTAAACACTGAAAACAATGATGCAAAAGTGCTTAAGATGTTTCATGATTTTTTTTTAACAGTGTTTTTCATGTGTATTTCAGTATTTGTAAATATGTCTGCTCTGATCCAATAAATAATTGGGGTTATTCTTACAACATCTGTCATCCACAGTATGAAAAGCTTCTCCTTCCGTTCATTAAATCTCTGCAGCTAGACTGTAGGTTGATAAATCTGCAGCGTCTGACTGGAGATGTGCCGTGTCAGAGCGCGGTGACATTACACACAGATATTCACTGCGTTTACCTTCATTAAATCACATTGCAATGACACCAAGGTTGTACAAAGTAACCACACACACCTTGACACACATCTAACTGGTGTGTTATAACTTGATTTTATGCTTGTTATGCTCAAGACGTTGGATGACCAATGTTTTTTCTTTCTTTTTTTTTTTTCTGATGAAACGAATTATGTTTCATGAGAGAAAAATTAGTGTGACGCATTTTTCATTTCTTAACTCCCTCCATCAACGTTATTTTCATTCTTCTCACTTCTGCCATTACAGTATGTCCATAGAGGCTGCTGAGCAGCTCCTGTTCTGGCACAACACCAATTCTGCTCCCTGTCAGCACTCGCCCACACCCCAGCCCTGAAAATCTCCTCTTATTCCCGATGGTCAAAAACGCCTGTGGTACAAACACTAACAACCCCTGGTGCTCTGAGCTCACAGTCTGGGCAGCCCAGCTAGCAAACTGAGCTAACAGTTTACTTAATTTTCCATCAGGAAAGTCCGTAAGTCACAGAGTCGAGGTGGAGCATTCACTAGATTACAAGTCAGTGTAGATATAAAGTGATTTAAAATCATTTTGTGATAGAAAAAATACTCATTGTTGCTTTAACTTATTCTGAAAATAAAAATATTTTTCATATGTACAGTGTGTTATGAGCATTGCAGCCTTTAAATTCTGCTAGCTGAGCTTTAGCCTTTTAGTCTTTCTGGTATCACATAACTGTAATCCTGCATTATGTAACCCACTGCTTGTCAGCCTGGTGTTTTAATAAACACACACACACACAAACAGACACACGTTGCCATCAGAAATAGGTTACTTAAGAACAGATGCAGCTCAAAGGGAATACAATTCTGCCACTGAAAATTTCCTCCAGAGACCATGTGTGCATCTGTCACTGTGTGCATGGATCATGTGCATTTTCACTATACAAGTAAATGCTCCTGTGTGTGTGTGTGTGTGTGTGTGTGTGTGTGTGTGTGTGTGTTTCAGGGATTCCATTCTTATTAGGTATGGTGTAGCACTTATCCTGCATAAACAGATGAAAGGTTGGCATGCTAAACATAAAGCCAGTGGAGGATCAGGGTGGCATATGTGTACTGTATGTGAAGGAGTAAATAAACAGTGAAAGAAGGAGAGAAAAGGTGTGGGAAAGGAGTGTTCTGTCTGGTAGTAAATTTCACCTAAATTAAGCAAACTAAAGGGGTCAATACTCTGGATATTTGAATCAACCAGCGTAAACATTAAAGGTCTTGGGGTGTGTGCATTGAATTCTAAACTCCAACGTGTTTTGGCTGCACTGAGGTGGTCACACCCCAGTTCGAGACAATGACTGTGATTCCAGAAGAAGAGCTGCAACGCATTGCATGGGGGGAATATGTGGCTGATCCATTTTTGACTGGTGGCATGAAGAACCATATCATGTAGCACAGAGCAGATCAAGCTCACCGACAACCGCATAGAGAAGCCGGCAGAGCCTCTCAGATGTAAAGATAGGCATACCTTCATCAATCTGTGACAAACTACGTCTAAAAATTGGGTAACAATTTCAGAAAAATATTCCTCAATGTAAAATTGCAGAAATCACTGTCTGTGGACACAGTTCATCATGCAATCCACAAATGCAAGTTTAAGCTGTATCATGCAAAGAAGTCATATGTGAACATGATCCAGAAATGCTGCCATCTTCTCTGGGCCAAAGCTCATCTAAAATGGTCTGAGGAGATGGGGTGTTGTTTAGCTCAGTTGGTAGAGCAGCTGCCCCATGTATAAAGGCTAAGTCCTTGCTGCGCGGCCCAGGTTTCGAATTCGACATGCGTCCCTTTTCTGCATGTCATTCCCCATCTCTCTCTCCCCACATTCCTGTTGTTCTTCAGCTGTCTGTACAACAAAACTTGAAAAGGCCCCAAAATATCTAAAATGGTCTGAGGAAAATTGGAAAACTGTTCTGAGGTCAGATTTTAATCATTTTGTAAATCATGGGCGATGTTCCCTGCGGACTAAAGAGGAGAAATCTCTGATGGTATGGGGTTGCATTAGTGCCTATGTCGTCAGTAGCTTACACATCTGGAAAGGTACCATCAATGCTGAAAAGTACATAGAGGTTTTAGAGCAACATATGCTTGCATCCAGACAACATGTCTTTCAGGGAAGGCCTTGCATATTTCAGCAAGACAATGCTAAACCATATACTGCATCCTTCACAACACTATGGTTTTGCAGGAGAAGCGTATGGGTGCTGAACTGGCTTGCCTGCAGTCCAGATCTTTTACCAACAGAAAACATTTGGTGCATCATAAAACAAAAAAATCCAGCAACAAAGGCCCAGGACCATTGAGCTGTTAGAATCCTGCATTAGATAAGGAAGGGACAACATTCTTCTCCCAAAACTCCAGGAAGTGATCTTCTGACTTTGCAGACACATACAGACAGTTGTTAAAAGAAGAGGGGAGGCTACACATTGGTGAGCATCACTCTGTCCCAACTTTTTTGAGATATGTTGCTGCCATCATTTTCAAAATGAGCTCATATTTTCCATGAAATGTTAAAATATCTCTTGGGAATAAAATATGGGTTTGTGAGATTTGTAAATCATTGCATTCTGTTTTTATTTACATTTTACACAGAGTCCCAACTTTTTTGGAATTGGGGTTGTAATTTGAACAGGTGAGTTGCATAAAATTTCACCTTCAATACAGTTGTCATGAACGGGGAAATTAGCTATAGAGACCAAAACTGTTTTTATACCAGGCTGTAAACATGTTTATTTCTGCTGTGAAGTTGCATATAATATTGTAATTACATATATTAATTAGCAATCAAATCAAAAACTGAAGAAATGTAAATACACATTCAAGACTCCATGGCTTTAGTCAACACTACCCTTCTGAAATGAGCGCACTACACCAGGAAGTACACAGTGTACTGCATAGAAGTGTACTAATGGAAGTATCTGAGTTGAGACACAGCATAGGACTCACACAGCAGCTCCATGGGAGCCACTGGAGGTTCCGTTTCTCGTGGGAGGTTGGGAAAAGGGTCAGAGTTTGTCCATCACTTTCCCCACGGGGACTTTGCCTGCTGATATGAGGCCTCAAACTTTTTATATCATTAACCACAGCAGTTCACCTCTCTATCATCCCCACTGACTCTGTGGGAAGACAAAAGCACACAGGCGCACACAGGAAGTCTGGGTTGTAGGGTCTATTTTAGGAGCTCAACTGTCTGATTCAGCCCCAGGACTCTTTGTTAACAAGTCAACAAAACCTCCACAACGCTCCCACCCACCTACCACGTCGACACATGGATAGAGAATTTTAGCATCACTTTATAGAGCCCAAAATAAAGCATTGTATAGAGTAGTAGCCAGATGTGCAGCGGTGGAAATACAAATAAAACCAACTGTCACAATATATAACTCTTTTTGAAATCTGGAGTGTGGAATTTTTCCCAAACTGAATCACACCTGGTCGGCACATATGCTCCCAAACACTGTTAAATCTCAGAGCTTTGAAGAAATCCAACATTTTCATTTCTGATAAAAAAAAGATGTTTATTCTCAGAAAATTTAGGGATTTAATACAAACAAAACAGACAACACTATACTAATAAAACCATCATGTAAATAGAAATATTAAAAATGTTTTTCTGGAGCTTTATTGACCAGTGACAGCTGTAGATAGACAGGAGAATACTCTGAATACATGAGGTGCACGCTCTGCCAGAGGAGCTGCCAGGGCGCCCTGAGACATATGAAAAATTAATAAAATAAGAATAAATATACCACAATTTATTCCAATCTGTCATGCATACTGACATTCACTTGCACTTGTGCATAAATATGCGTATTACAGATCGTTAAACCTACAGTAAGTGGCATTTCATCTGATGGAAATCATCTATAGCTATATATCTCTCATATCCTGACTGCATACACCAGATACAAGCTTCATTGGACCACACCAGGAATGGAGTAAGTGATGCACAGTGGCCAGCCAATGGACAGCTTGAAATTCCAGGCAGTTGCAATCCCAAATGTTCTAATTGCTAACAGTAGGGATGTTGTACATAATTAGGACTCACATTATGAACAAATGTAATGTTTGGAACACAGTTTGGCATAATAATTAAGAACTATTTTGCATTGCAACTGGAAAAAAACATGATTATGGACTGGCAGCAGACACAGGCCTTACTACCTGTACTAGAACAGTGTGCAGTGTTGTCTGATGACTGTCCAGTGTGTTTATAAGGAAAGGCTGCACATCCAACCCTAATCTGTTCATCAAATGAGAGTGAGAGTGTCTGTGGGGTGGTTGTTCTTGACAAACCTGTCTCTCACAAACCTTTGAGAAACTTTAGATTGAAGCTTCAGGGACTATTTCAGGCGTTGTAGATAGTAGTTCAGGCCACCCCCTTGTCTGCACTCCACTCCTTGTTTATAAGGCCATAAAAGTACTATCTCTCTACCTTGAATGACATGTCTCTCTGTCTACACCACAGGCCTCTAGATACAGTACATATGGGCAATGATAGTTTCAACGTATGACCAGCTACAGTTTAGTTTGGAATAATAAATCAGCTATGCTAAAGCTGCCTATCTTGTTTACAGTCTGATCAAAAGTGTTGAGAATAAAAGCCTATTTGTGACCTCAACCAGGTGATTTGTTCATTTTTAACAGGAGGGCAGGACAAAAAGAAATAGTTACAACTACAAATCTGTCTACTGCTTCAGCACCACGGACAGCGCCTTGATTTCTCAACACAGCCTCCATCAGGAGAAAGTGTTCAGCCTGGCGTGTACGTTATACTTTTGCAATAATGCATGGCAATGTCAGTTACAAGATGCACTTGCAAATGTATAACTTCTGTTTTGAGCGTGTTCACGCTTCTGATAAATGAGCAGAGAGGATTTTTAAAGTTCATGCCAGCCCCTCAGAGATGAATGTCCTGCGTTATGAACAGTATCTCCATTATGTTTCAGATTATTTATTATTTCAGTATTTCGTGCACAGTTTTGCTCCCATCTGTCAGAGGATGATGTGTTTTATAAACTAAAGTGGATAATTGAATTATTGAATGGGTTCCACCCCCTCAGCTGTAAGTCTATTTATACCACCTGTGAAATGTGTTGGTGTTGTTTGCCATAATGAAGGGTAATGCTGGCTGAAACATAGAACATGTTGGCTTCTTAATGGTAATTAATGATCAGTTAAACACAGGCCAACAGATAGGCTTGATGAAGAAGAACAAGCTTTTTCGACTTTTGTGTTTGTTGCTCTCAAATAAAAGAGCATCTTCTGGTTTATTGCTGCCCACCACCTGTTTTCATGCCCTATTTGCTGTTTTCCAGTTGATATTTTTGAGATACTACAAATTGAAACCAGGTGCATAAGTGTAAGACAAAATAATAACTTTGTATTTTCTTTTGCATAAATTCCACTGTGTGCTCCTCACCACTAAAGATATATAGTATTGGTAAAGTAAGAACTGATTCTTTTGATGTAGCTAAAGTTTAGTAATACTAATAAATAGTATTACCATTATATACCTTCCCACAGGTTGAATTGCGTTGTCTGTTATTCCAGGATTTAGTTTATTTATTATTATTTATTTAAACTGTAGATTTGCTAGCAGGATGCTTGACAGAGCTCTGTGTGTCTGCAATGCTAGCACTTTAGAGTTACCTCGGCATTTCCTCCGATGTTGACATGGACACAAAGATGTACTCACTTGTCTGTGTGGTCAGGATGGTAGCTGGTGTTTTTTTTTTTTTTTTTTTTACAGATTTCCATCTTTTTCACGATGCCTACTACATTTGGAAACCTTACCCAGGAGGAGAGCTGACAGGAGGAGAGTTTACAAAGTGGTGAGGGTCTCACAGTCACCATCATTGCCCAACATGATTCACAAAAAGTACATCTAACATTGCACAAATGGAAAAAGCACAGAGTTGCACACTTTTAGTGTAGCTAATGGAGAGGTGACTGGATAAGTCCACACCTTCAAGGCCCACATTATTCCTTGTAAGCCAGTTTAACATCCAGACAGCTGATGGGTGGAGTCACATGACTGACAGGGCCAGAATCAATGTATGTTGAACTAGGAAATGGGAAACAAACATTAAATGATTTAGTCCTTTTAGCCACTTGAGTGTAAACAGTTGTATATTTCTACGTCCATTAGCATAGCATTCATTTGTAATCACAATTCTTTCCATGTGATGAATAAAAGTCTAATATTGACTGTTGTTGCTCTGTTTTAGTCTCCAGCAACTCCTGAGCAAAATATCTGACCTGATCTAATCCAGCAAGCTGCTAACACGGTCTCACTATGTTGGCTTAAGGCAGGTAGCGTATGGTGGTTTTATCACATCTTCTCACTAAAAACAGCCGCCTGCTGCGTCTGGAAATAAGATTGATGAAGGCAGTAAAGCAGGAACAACAGTAAAGTTGAGGTCTGTAGAACCAAAACAATGATCTCAAAGGCACTAAAACACTCCAAACAGCTCAGGGGAGCTGCAGAGTCAGTTCTTGCCAGATTACATCTTGATCACAGCCTTCACCCATTTTTTCTCTCCAGTGCACCTTCAGTGCTCAGCCTCGAGCTGTTAGCAGATGGAGAGGAAGGACTTCTTCTCTAAAGCTGTTTCTGAGTTAAAGGCCACGGGCAAACAGCTCCTCCGACAAAGTGGGAGAGTACACAGTATTTCTCTGCAGTGTGTGTGTGTCAGAGAGTGTGTGGGAGCTTGTGTGAGCTCTACCATCCTTGTGGTTAATGCAACAGTGTTGAAGGTCAGCTCAGCGTCAAGGAAAGGAACATATCTTTGGTAATTAGCACTCCCACAGAGAGCCCAGCGTCTGTGTCGAACCACGCTACATGCACCAGCACGGGGACAGCTCACACACTTAGTGTGTGCTCTACTTATGAGGTCTTTTCAATGAAGGCGTTCACTGTAAACTGTAAAATCAAACTTGAGCACCAAGAACTTAAATTGATGAATTGTGTGTACAGTACTAATTTAGTTTGGATTGAAATATTCCACTTCTTAAACATTAATCATCTCAGTCAGGCAGTCAGCTGTCAGAATGTTGTTCTTTGTTTGATAGAGTTGTTCATGTTCATTGATCTGCTCTAGACAGAGGAACATCGGAGCAATCAGGAGACTTTTTGGGAAACTTTGTGAGATTTCAGAGTCCAGTGGTGTAGTTGCATATTGCAGCACCCCCGCTTTACCTTCTCCTCTCTAGCGTGAAGAAGAAAGGCCATGAAAAACTGTAGAAAGAGGCAAGCAATATGCAATACAATAGAAGAGGGCCCACATTGTTTGTAGATATAAAACTATTTTTATTCTCAGGTGATTAAACACTAATAAAAACATATTTATGAATACTGTATTCAATTTCTGCCAAGTTTATATTTGCATTTCTGCAAATAGAGCCCTCTGAATCTGACACAGTGAACCTCTAACAGGCATCTGATTAGAAAATCACCATCACTTTAATCCCTGTGCATTCACTGAGAAATTGTTCCAAGATGTGTTCCAAGCTCAGTCAAGAGCCCCCAGGGCTGAAATAACACTGAAATTGTATTAGGTTATGGATATTTGATTAAAAACAACTGCATGCATGAAGTGAGCACGACATAAACTAAAATAATGAAGCTCTTAAAAGGAGATTTTGACTCTGCCCCAGCACAAGCCAATTTAAACATGCAAAGTGGGATATGTGGTACTGTCAACACAGACACACACAACAAAGTGCATATACACATGCATGTTTATAATTCAATGCTTGATATACCAATGCCAAAAATGCGAAGGGAATCTTCTCTGTCTGAGCATCAGTCAGGCTGTCTGTCGTGTGTGTTGTTCCACTTTTGGTTTAACTACAAATTTAAACAGCTGATGGTGCACTTCTATAAATATTTTAGCATATATAGTAAGATATGCAGTATAAGCAGACTTCTGTCCATTGTAAAACCGAAGGCACCATCCACAAAGCACAAGTGACAAAATCCGAGTGAATCTGCGCTATAGGTTTACTATAGCAAGCTGTCCAGTATATTCAGCACACTCTTAGAGATCTACTTTCTAATCAGATTCTGTCTTCCAGATGTGCATACCATAGTTATGGTTATAGTCTCTCATCCAGCAATCACTGCTGCTATAAAAGCCTGGTCAAGACCAAGTGGCAGGGAAATGAAGCCTATGCAGAAGTGCCGAAAGTCCCCATGTTAAAATGTCCAACTTCACAGCAGAAATAAACATGTTTACAGCCTGGTACAAAAACTGTTTTGGTCTCTATAGTTAAAGTTAAGAAGAATTAACACCATGGCCACTGATTAACAGGTAGGTGCTGTTACAGGACTGCCAACATGGCGGTGGCCAGCGCGGCATATTTCCAGCTTTAAAAAAATGCTTCAGAAACATACGGGTGACGTCACTCACGCGCTGTTCATTCTTTATACTGCCACTGGTCACCACTGCTTACAGTACGTGCTGTGGCTTTAGTGGCTTTTGTACTTTTTGAACGGTGATTTACCAATATTACTCTTGTGTGTTTTTGACTGCAAGCCTAGCGGTATTTTTCTAGTATTTTATATGCCTCATTCAAGTTTTTTCCTGTATGGAGGTCTCGAGTGTGCATTGCTTTTGTTCAGCCAGCGTTCTCCACTGAATCACCTTATCTGCTTGCCTTACTCCACTTGAAATGTCATCAAGCCTTCAGACACCGCCACATGCCTTTTTGTGTTAATTCTTGTTATAATATCCAAACACAAAACCGAAAATGTAACAGGGCAGTCATTAGAGAGTGGATTGATGAGGGTAAAATATAAGAGGAGAGAGTTTATTATGCATCCCTTTACAACACATTTGATTTACCTATCTATCTACCTACCTTTTTGCCAAAGAACAAGAAGAGAAATGGGCATCATGGCAACCTGCAGCATGTGTCTCATCATAACCTGGAACTCTCTCTTTTTACATTAAGAATGAGTCCAAAAAGAATAATGATAGTTATGTTTGCATTTGTGGTTAGCATTCTGGATAGAAATGAATGTGATTACGGTACATGTTTGATTGAACTGTGATACACTTCCAGAACCTTTCCAGAGAATCACAGACAGTTTAATACACGGAAACATGGCCATGAAAAAGAAGAGGTGAGATTTATAGTGTAATGTTGGAGAAGATTACAAATGAACTCATCTCTGATGTGCACAGCCTCTGGCAAAGAAGAATCAGTCTTTATTACCATTTGTATGAGTCTTCTCTCTCTCTTAAATCAGCAGGGAGGTGTGTTCAAATGTGCTTTTTTGGGTATTATGTGATAGTGAGAATAGATTCTCCCAGTTTTACAGCAAGTGGGTTGGACTGGTTGGGTTGGTTTTCTGTCAGAGCCACTCATAATCCAAAAGTGCAAGTTGAGACTCCTATTTGGCTCTTTGCCCTGTAACACTGCAAAACAGAGAGGTGTTTTTGGTGCCATACTCATACACCAAAGATTTCACTGTGAGTAATACTCTCTATGTTACTATGATATTTTTAATCTTTGAACTCATTCTCTTACTTTCACTTTGCATTACTGTCTTGCATTTTTTTGCAGGCTAGATCAGCTATATAGTCCCTCCAGCGGGTTCTCGGTCCGCCCTGATGTCTCCTCCCATTTGGATATGCCTGGAACACCTCCAGAAGAAACTGGGTTCTTTTCAACACGAATGAGAACCAGTGCTATAAGTGGAGATGGCCCCAATTACATCTAACCAGAGGAAGATTATGAAGTGATCTGAAGGTTAAAAATAAAAAATTTAAATTGATCTGTTTTGATACGGGGGAGCCGGTGTCTGTTGAATCAGCAGAGGGACGTGTTCAGAGGACTTTGTACACGTACGTGTGTGTGCCACAAAGAATGTGCGTGCTGCAGAGCTCTGGATGAGTTGAAGTTGGTGAGAGATTTTGTTGGGGATTGCGTTGCAGTAATCTTCTGTGGAGTGCTGTGTTAAGGCAGGGTGAGGCCTGTAGATGTTTCACAGATGGAAGAAGACAGTCCAGGAGATATTGTTTGGGTGCTGTCCAGGATTACACCAAGACCTTTAACCTGTGATGCAATAGTTGCTGGTTTGGACAATGGAAAGTAAGCCAATAAGGAGTATTTGAATTTTGTGAGGGTTGAATTAGAGGTAGCTGTTTATTAGCACATGAATATATGTACATGCATGCATGTGTTTAATAATGTCTACTACTACTACTTGTGGCAGATAACTGCTAAAAGCAGTTGGTTTAAGCCGACAGAAGAAGAGAAAGCATGAAAAGTAACCGACATTACTGAACAAGCAGAAAAGAGTGCCGCCTACGTCTCAATCAACAAAGGCTGCATTAAAGACTGTGACTAATTAATACAAATGCATCGCAAACAGAATCTTCTGAGGACAGAGAGAGAGAGTGGTGGAGAGCGGAGGGCAAAAAAGATGGCAGAAAAATACAAATATAGAAATACAGAGTGAGAAAAAGGGAACTGGGGAAGAGGGAGTGAGTGGGATGTGCAAAAACAGGGTGTGTGTGTGTGTGTGTGTGTGTGTGTGTGCAGAAGAGACAAGAACAAAAGAAAGTGTCTGTATTGGTTCAGTTGGATAACTTTACTCAGATATATTCACGTAAAACTGCAGGAATTTCTTCAGAACTACTACTGTCTGATCTAGACACAGATGACCAGTGGTTGAAATCGTCAACCTCTAACTAATGGGATTGTGGGTAATGCAGTTTGACAGGACAGCCATCTGAAGCACACAGGACACTGACAGACTGCCCATTTGGCTCTGCGGGACAGCACAACCACACATGTCAAGGCCCATAATGCTTAGATGCCACCTCCTCCACACACACACACACACAAACACACACACACAGTTCTCTTCCTCTCCATGTCCGAGGATAAAAGGATCACAGTGAAAGAAGGTGAAGGACTTGCAGTGAAAGCAAAAAAATATATATATATATATACAAAAAATAGTGGGAGAGAAGTTTTTGTGATAAGGTGAAAAGCAGACACTCCGAGCTCCCCGGGAAGTGTTCAGATGGCATTAGAGCTGAGAGGTGTTTTTGGGGACAAAACGCCTGAGTCAGTGGGACTCAAAGAACAAAAATAAGCTGAGTCAGCAGCTCTGAAATATAAAGTCACAAAGCCAGACAGCGGTCCTAATGTTGTTTCAGTGCAACACAAGGAGAGACAGTTCTGAGGGAAAAGATGGAGCCTGATGGCATCAACAAACGTTTTAAAATTAACTGAACAATGCTGCTTATGAGAAAAGAAGCAGGACTGAAGGAGCCACGGGCGCAAATCTTGTAACCAACGTGTCATTCTTTGTACAGTTCTAAGTTAATTAACAAAACATTTCAGTTGGGAGGTAATTTGTTAATTTTTACAGATCAAATTCTCCCTTCGAGCTACTACGGCTCACAAGCAATCACTTCCTGCTGTTCTCTGTTACATTAAAGCTTCACATAGACAAATGACCTGGAGTCTTTTCTTGAGAAGCAAGTAGAAGCTTGTGTTTGTCACCAAGGTTAGCGCCTACGGCCGGCGCTTGCTACAGCTTTGTGCACACGGAAAGCACTTTATCCAGCTCTTTTTGTTTTCAGCCAACAGATGAACAAAAGAGCTTTTAGCATCCATACGACGTGCCTGTTTTAAATGTGGTTACCATGGTTTGGTTAAGTTTAGGAAAAAATCATGATCTGGGTTAAATTTAAGCCGGCTGTCTGTAAGTCATATCAGCCAATAGCAGCTGGTTAAGAACATCAAGTACTGCACCGCCATTTTGACTAGAGAGGATTCTGCTGTATGTCACTGCTCATAATCGTGCAGTCACCATTATTGGAGAGGTCAAGATCTGCTGGTAAACAAAGGCTGTCAGTGTAATCAATTGGTTTTCATGATAGGCTACTCACCAGCATTAATTCTGATCTCCTGATTTCAACAGAGAATGATCGGTGACCGGCCTTTTTAGTGATTCATATTTTTGCACTGTAAACAGCTGGAGGGTCATAACTGCAGTTTATAAGAACTGGCACTCCTGCAGAGAATTCTGATGGTTCTTCACTGGTTTCTATTTAAAACTGGGAGCTCTCATTTCATCAACAGTTCACTGTTTTGTTGACCTGAAGACAGAGATGAGGGTTTAGAAAGCTCAGGTAAGTTGTACTTTTGTTTGAATGAAAACTTGAAACTCTCGGTCCTTGGTGTCACATGGTACAAACCACTGACCCAGTATAACTACAACTCTCCTGGGTCCCATGTCAGTCCGCAAAAGTTGACTCGCCGTCCTGTTCACAGTTTGGAAAACTATGTGTTTGAACTCAGCACGAGTCACAGAGCCTATTTCTGCTGGGCCTTTGTGGAGAGAAAGCACCAATATGCATCAGTGAGTTTCAGTCCTATGCAGAGCGAGATTAGAATTGGGATCCCTTGCTGTGAAAAGTTGAAGAAACAGAGTTTTACAGACAAACCTCGGGTTCCAGACGGCTGAGCACAGTGTGCCAGAGCCGCAGGACGAGAGCTCAATGTCATTTCACAGCTTTAAGAGGAGGGCTGGATGCTGGCGAGGATTTGGAGAGAGAACAGAAACAGAGGGAGGTGAGAAGAGGAGGTACGAGGGGAGGGGGTACTAATCCAAATAAATCACTGCCAGACTGCTCACACACACACACACACACACACACACACATCCACAATGACGGGGCAAAAGGTCAGCAATATGTGCCTGGTTTAATTATGATGAAATATATGGCAGCGATGTGGACAGTGCCCAGGTGCATACTGGGAAGACAGGCTGTCACCAATCTGTCAGCTATGGGCTACCACAGCCTGGACACACACTCACTCAGCCTGCACACACACACACACACACTGTCTATCACAATACACGTGCAGTCATATGGAAACTGTTCTGTCACCCTCTCAGACAGTCAATTTAAGTATGAGGACGCTGACAAACACTAGATTTAACGTTAACATTCTGATATTATTACTTTTATGTTAGTCCAATATTTTGAGTGAATATTGGACTAACATTTACCAAGTTGCCAGAAATGGATGCTCATTTTTGTGCTCGCTAGATGCTGTTTGCTAACACATTGTTGTGTATTACTTTGATTTGATGACAAGTGTTTCTTAATTTAGCGTGGTTAAAATGTTTCAACAAACTATTTTTTCAAGAAATGTGAACATAAAATAACCCTAAAACTGAGAAAGAAAACTTTTTATGAGCAGTAATTATTGGTTGTCGGTTAGTAAATTTTGTTATTAAGATACAGACTGACATTACATATTGTAATTAGTATTAGTAGTATTATGCCAGAACCTGTTATTAATAAATAAAATTTTATTACTAAAATGTTTATGTCCTAAACAAAAAGTGGACGTGAGCTGAGTTTTTACTTTTTTCATTATAGTTTTGGGAAACTTGCATCTTTATTTGTGATGCCTAACTTTGTAGTTTTAGTTTTAATGACTAAAGCTTAGCTCTGTGCGACATTTAGCTCCGTGTTCATGATGTTACATGATTCATGGTGCAGCTTTGGTATGTCAAGGAGTGCAGTGCAGAATGGCTGATAAGTGTCTCCAGGATTTGTGCTTGTGAACTCACCTGTTTGAAGAGAATCACAGCAGTGGTGCTGCACTCTGTTCTGTGAGTATCTATTAATATAGACGCCAAATCTTTGATTTTAAAATACTTTATTTCATAAACAATATCTAAATTCAACTTGGTCGGTCACATACACAGTAAGGATAGAAAATGCTTGAATTAGAATAAGAGAAAACAACAAGAACTGGGCATTCCTATCTGCTCCTCGAGTAGCAGCTTACGAAGTGAGCTCATCGTGCGAAGACGATGGTGAAGATCTAAAGAGTGGCCCTGTTGGTTAGAAAACTGTGCTACACATGGAAAATGCAGGTTCGAGCACCTGCCCTGCTGAGGTGTCTTTGAGCAAAGGTGCTGAACTGGTTCCAGCTGCAGGGACGATGATCTGTAGCCGAGTCAGCTCAAATTATTTTTCACCATCTGCTACAGGTGCTCTTTGAAATCAGAAAGAAAGGCAGATCGATGCTTGGCACCTCTCACATCTTCTGCTCTATTCACTACTCATTCTGTCTTATCGTGTGTGTGGCGCGTGATACATTGGAAAATAATATTTCATTTAAAATAGAGCAATGGATGCAAGCCATCAGAATCTCACAAATAGACAGAAATAAATCAATTTAAATACTGAAAAGACAACATTTTGGTCCATGGTGTAAATCGAGCTAGAAAAGATTCACATTGTCTCCCCGTGTTTGAACAGGGCTGGATAGTTCTTTTCATGTTGGAAGACCTTCACCTGTGTGGCTAGACTATCATAAATGATCTCTAATATATAGCCAAATATTGCAAATATTGTGCAAGATCAAAGACACTATATTTGTGCAAAGAATGTGTGCTCCTCTACTATAAAAGCTTGGGCAGGTGTCAGTTTTTAGTTTGAGTTTTAGAAACGTTTCCCACAATAGAACGACACTAGGACAACACTAAGAAGGCATTTGCTGTATAGAATACCTTTTTGCTGTAGATCATAATTCAATTAGAAATGCCTTTTGTTAAAGAATACACCAAAAATGCACACGTCACAAAAGCCATTCACGTAATGTTAGAAAGAAAAACCCACAGGCCATGGACTGTATGTGCTGTCCGGAGGCTGCTCTGGTGTTTTCCCTGCCAGAGCGTTCTCTTTTCTGTACAGTGTGATCCGTCCATCCGCTCGTCCGTCTATCCCCTCGTTTTCTGACTCACCGGTGAAGCTACGGTTGGTGAGGCGTCGAAAGGCGGGGAATGAGTGACTGAGGGTCGGTGAGCTGTGCTGGGCTGGACAGTGCTTCACCATGCTGTGCCTGAGACAAACTGTGCAAACGCTACTGTGCTCTTTGTCCTCTGGGCTACCGGTGCTGCTACTGTACAGTAAGTACGGTACCACACCAGAGGAGGCTGTGGATTGCGTTTATGTGTGTGTGTGTGTGTGTGTGTGTGTGTGCATGTGCGAGTGTGTGGTACAAACGTTGGCCAGGCAGTGATTAACTCGGGTCTCTCTATGACCAAACTGTAAACACAAAGAGTTTTCAGTTTTTATATACAGCTGAGCGTAAAACATTGTCCTTCCTTTTTAAGGGGACGAAGCAGAGAAGAAACTTCGACCTCCATCCGGTTCGTTTGTTTGACTTCACAGCAAAAAAAAAAAAAAAAAAGGAAAAAAAAAAGAAAACAGAAAAGAAAAAAATCAGGTTTTCTTTCTCTTCTTTACTTTTTAAATTTCCTGTATTTCAATTCTAGGCCGAGACAAAGGCCGTCTGTGTATCCATAGTTTTGTTTCTCTCCAGTTGCTGATATATCAGTTGTTATGAGGTAACCAAGGAGTAGATCATACTGAAACACAAGAAGAAGAAGAACAGGAAGAGGAAGTGAGTCAACACTCACACACACACACACACACAGGCAGGAGGTGACAAAGTGAAAATGACACAACAGTTCACAATTATCTCACGGACTGTTTGAAGCATCCAGATAAATTGTGTGTGTGTGCGTGTGTGTGTGTGTGTGTTCAAACATTTCATTGATCCATAGTTAGTTTTTCTGCTGGCTCATCTCAACACTGCTGCTTGCAGATTTAATGTGGAGTCTGTTGAAAGATAGAAACTGTGAAGCTGATTTATTTATTTTAGTTTCTGACAGCTAACTTTTATACGTGACATCCTTTTGAAGCTTTCCCGTCTAATTAGCATTATTCAGATCAACGCTGTGTTCACACATACTCTGTTATGATTCTCCATCAACGTGCTGTGCTGGTCCCATCATAGTTGCCAGATCATGGCAGTCATAGTAACAACACTGATTGGTAATATTACAGATTAAAGATTATGTAATGTTTGACACAAGAAACAACACTATGTTCCATTTGCAATTCAATAAGCAGTAAAACAAGCTCTTGCTGCTGCAGCCGTACTTGCTGTCCCTTTAGTTTGACCATGGTCGCAAATATTCAATATTTCTGTTCGGACTTGATAACTATTCCCTAATTTGCGATTGCAAGGTAAACAGTAGATACGCAGCTTCCATGTTATGTTGCAGCAGGGTCAACTTTTTTACTCGACAACTGCCTGCAGACCGACGCAGGGTTGAGTGGGAAAAAGTTGACTTATCCAGTGACACTCTGTGCTGGAACATTCCAGGTATTACTTTAATGTGAATACTGTCATTCTGTGTAATAAATACTGTGCTTAAGTACAATTTTGAGGTACTTACTTTGAGGTACTTTATGATACTTTCTACTCCATTACATTTTGGACGCAAATATTCTGTACTTTTTACCTCACTACATGTGTTTGTTAGCTAATATTGTGTGTGATTTGAATGATTAAAAATATTAAAATAATAAAACTTCACTAATAATAAAACTAAGTAAAGTTTTTGAAATTAGTAGTATTCTCTGCTCCAGGACTGTGGGGGTGTGTCCGCTGAATATGCTAAAGCCACGCCCACTCATGGGAAACGTGTCAGATGAGTTCAGGAAATGACATGACTAACTTTGAAACACTCTGAGTGAGATGAATTCATCTCCATCTCTGCTAGGGGTGCAGGGGTATGCTCAGGGTGGCCTCAATGTGTCATCAAGCCACCCTTTAAGGACCGCCTACAAAATCCTGGACTGAACTGGTGAAAAACTGTTTGAACCTCTAACTCTACATTTCACTAATATATCGTTCTTATCATTATCGGTCTTTTTTTTTTTGGCCTTTTCAAACTTTATTGTATAGATGTAGCTGAAGAGTGACAGGAATGTGGAGAGAGATAAGGGGAATGACATGCAGCAAAGGCCCGCAGGTCGGATTCGAACCCTGGGCCGCTGTGGCAAGGACTGAGCCTTTGTACATGGAGAGGCTGCTCTACCAACTGAGCTAAACAATACCCCCGTTCAAAGTCTTTTCACATGTTTTCAGCAACTATTTTCCAATATATCTAATGTATTTTGAAAGAAATCTCTTTTACACAGACTTTAAGTAAGAGTTTGTACTTGTGTGACTTTACAAAGATCTCCATACTTCCTTCACCAGTTGTAATCAGCATTGAGGTTGATAGCATTGTTATAGTGATAGCTTTCCAGAGTTGTACAATCCAGTCTCTTAGTTTTATAAACCTTTATGTGCACTGGTTTAGCATCTGATAGCCTCAAATCTAACTCACATCACATCTAACAAAGTATTATTTACGCTTGCAGCAACAGCGGTCTGTGTTCAGTTATATAGTTTTTCTTATTGTCCCATTTTGCAAAATATTACAGTGGAGGCATCAGGCAGCAGTATTACATCTCAACAGAGAAGCAACATCAGCTGCTGCAGAACCAACGATAAGACATGACCTCAAAGTGTCCAGAATGCAGCTGCTTTCTGAAGAGAGACTCCCTTTTCTTAACGTTAAAAACTGTCGCAATAAGTAAAAAAATGTGATAAGTGTGTAAAATAAGTGTGTTGTAGAAAGTGATGGGATCAGATGCAAGTCACTTTTTTGTTGCTATTTTACTCACATAAAGACTCCCACAATGCTTTGTTGTACTCTAACAGAGTGCATGTGAACACAGGCATGAGTCCAGAGCGCGAGCCAACTGAGGCAAAGACTGCTCGAGATGAAAACTTTGAAATCTTGACGTCTGTAAATGTCTGTAATGTCCCAACCCTCTCAGTGTCTGAAGCTGCACAAAAAATGCTGTGTGCTGTGTGCGCAATTTTGAAAATGACCTCCAGGCTGATTATCTGCAACTATATCAACACACAGTTGGTTTAAGAGGTCGTATTTGTTGAATGTGTTTGAGGAATGAGCCCTGATCTACAGCTGGAACACAATGATCTGTACCTGGATTAGAATAATAAAAAATACATACATATAAAAAACACAATAAACCATCTTAAAATATAAAACTGTAATAATTACACATGGGAAATTGTCACAATAACACATCTTCACTGTTTCTATAATAAATGTCTTTTTTTCTTTTCTTTTTTACATTTTTAGGTTTTTACCATGACCTAAAAGTGTAAAAACAACAATCCTTCCTGGCATGTTTCTCCTGTTTTATAAGTATCTTGTGATCTCGTAGAAAAGTTGCCACTGAATGCAAAAGAAAAAGCCAAAGCTGATGAGCATCATGTAATGCAATGAGCATGTGCAAAACAAGCTGCAAAACACACACCGCTGCAACGTGATTTCACCACAATAAAGATTTTTTTTTTTTTTTTTCACAGTGACGTGATGTTTACCTGAAAATAAGAAGGGGTTAATAAAAGATTGCATGAAACAGCAAACAGCCAAATTCACAGATCGGGGGATTCAGCACTTGTCTCACTGAGCTGCAAACTTGACAAGAACAGATCAGCACCTCGCTGACAGTAACTAATGCTTCCCAATGTTGTATTCATCCCCGAGGCCTTTCCGAGCTCCTAACACCTCTGTTAATCTCTGCTGGTGAGAAGACTGAGAGTTCACTCTGTTGACTCATGAATATCCATAGACAGAGAGAGAGAGAGAGAGAGAGAGAGAGAGAGAGAGAGAGAGACAGGAGAGGATATGTAAGAGGAGAGACAGATAGATCAAAAGTGAAAGTGCTGCTTCCTCCTCAGAGACTTGACCTCCTCCCATGATAACCTCTGAGAACCGGCTCCATCGTTAGTATGTTGACTTGTAGCTCTTTAAATTACAGCTCCTCTACTTTCACACCCTAATTAGACATTAACTAAACATAATGTATGCTAATATATGACGTGTTACATGAGATACTGCAGCGAAGAGGAATACTGGCACGAAGGTTGCGTGATTATCTCGATTTAAGGGAAAAACACATTTGCACATGACCATATGTTCAATTTCTCACTTTTTAAGTTAGTAGTGGCTACTAATTATTTTTGAAATATATAAATAATCATTTTTTGTAAAAAAAAAAAAAAAAAAAAAGTTATGTAATATCTGCATGTTCATACATAGACAAGGAGCTCAAAGATAGAATCTGAATTTGTTTTTGGATTTTGTGCAGCTATCTTATGGATATCTACACCAATCAGCCAAAACATTCTGACCACTGACAGGTGAAGTGAATAACACTGATTATCTCGTTATCATGGCACCTGTCAGTGGGTGGGATATATTAGGCAGCGAGTGAACATTTTGTCCTCAGGGTTGATGTTAGAAGCACAAAAATCAGTGTAAAGATTTAGGCAACTTTGACAAGGTCCAGATTGTGATGGCTCGATGACTGGGTCAGAGCATCTCCATAAACTGTAGCTCTTGTTGGGTGTTCCTGGTCTGCAGTGGTCAGTACCAGTGGTCCAAAGAACCCTGCCACAAAGCAAAAGTGACTCGGGAATGGTTTGAGGAACACAACAACAAGTTCAAAGTGTTGACTTGGTCGGTCTAGTGGAGTCCATGGCTCGATGGGCTGTTTTGGTGTTAAAAGGGGGAAAAGGAGGAAAGTGGTCATAATGTTATGGCTGGTGTATATATGTGCATATATACAGTACAGTACATATGTACATTTAAGTATAATGCTACACACTGTGCGTGTATTCTATTTCTAGTACGCCAAGATCTGGGATTGGTTGCATCCCGCTGGTCGTCCACAACACGTGTTATTGATGTTATTACTATTATTAAATCAGAATTATAACTACTGTTTGTCATATCTCCATTAAAATTTAAGGTCTGCTTGAGTCACTGTAAATGGTATTAAGAGAACTGGCCATGAGATGAGATGAGATAACTTCTATTATGATTTAGCGCTACATACAGTAAATATATTTGAATTGATTTGAACTTTATTCGTCACAACTAAAGAGGGAAAACACACAGCCCATTTCCAATCATGGAGTGCTGTTAGACAGTGCTTGAGTTTCAGTCTTTGCAGGTTTTTCGGCCCATTAATGTTAATTAAGTGTAGCTGATACAATCTGCTGCCGGCATTGTTTGTTCCTTTAATCAGCCGGTGTGACGGACTAACAACATTACATCATAAAAAAGGGGAACTGGAGTTTGTGAACTTCTTGTGTTACTGTAATAACAACTGCAGCACACATTTCAAATCTAATCTAGTCCATTGGCAAACACATACACTTCACTGAACATTGTGATACAAGCGAAAACAATGACTGAACACATCTGCTTCTGCCTCACTGATAGATGCATGCTGTTTGCCTGACCACATATTGGTCCACAGTACACTGACTATCAGAGAACAACACTGCATTCATAACAGATGGATTTTTTGACAAGGTGGCTCACCCCTAAAACATAAATATTACGTTAGAAATGCATTTCCATGATGTTTACTTTTCCCTTAATGAAGGATCTTAAGACATCCCTGGCCTCTAAAGAAGGATTTCATATCAAGCTCTCTCCTTTAGTGAGAGATGTCGTCTATTTTCACGTTCCATTAGCTTCCAACATCTGCCTAGCTAATGAACCAAAGTTAACCTTATGTGTGTATGCGTGTGAGCAAACAGGAAGGCCAGGTTTTCATGCCCGAAAGATGGGAAGGACAACAAATACCATAAAAACAAACAAACAAAAAAAAAAGGTTGGACCTGTAAATGTACAGCAGGATAGCACAACACCACATGCTAAGGAGTGGAGTATTTAGACCACAGGGGTTAAATAAAGCAAGCCGAAAAAAAGACAGGAACCCTGTCTGGGAGGGAAAGGTATTGGTTACTGGAGTGCATCACTATGACGGAAACAAGTTCAGGAGGAGAAAGGGGAGGAGGAAAAGGTGAGAGGAACCATTCGTCAGAGCTTCATTATTGTCCAGTATCAGAGGGGTTACAGCTGAGGAGGGAGAGACAGTACAGAGCTCAGAGGAACATGAGCAAACTATCATCTTTTAGTGTTACGTACAAACAAAATCTTTTTTTCTTACTGATGTATGCATGATTATTTATCCAGTAATCAAATGTACGAACACAAAGATGTGTCAAAAATGTGAAACCAGATGAGAAATCTATCCAGCCCGGGTCTGCTCCATGTCCTTTGAGCCTGTGCCTCTGTCCTCCTACTGTTCCCAGGGGGACAAAATCAAGAATTATAGAGTAATTCCACAGGATCATCTGCACCAGATAAGCTCCACTGAGTCACCGAAAAGGATTTTAAATCACCCTTCACCCAGGCGTGGAGGTGGGCACTCAGGTGGAGCTGTGTGTTCATCTGTGTGTCTGTGAGAGCATGCACAATTTCATTATGTGCATACGTGAGGTACGTGTGTGTGTGTGTGTGTGTGTGTGTGTGTGCGCGCTAAGATTTATTGTGATGGTGTGAAGGACCTTCAGGTCACAAGTGCAGGCGAGCGGTGCTGGAATGTGTTTGGTTTTTGGGGGAGCGGTGAAACAATAAGGGTGGGCGTCACACGGACGAGAAAATAGAAACCAGACGCGTGAAGCAGGTTTCAGACCGCTTCACTTCCAATTCCACCAGTTCTAAACACACACCTACTGTGTGTATGCACCAAACAAAGTCATTTAATAAATATATATATTTATATATAGGCTCACTGTTTATACTGACTGTCAGTACAGTCACTAACTCATATTAGTTGTTTGTTTTCAGGTCTTAAATCACAATAATAATTACTAAGATCTAGTTATATGGCAGCATCTAGAAGCGAATCTGGTCGCTGCAGGTCAGTGAGTCACACAGGCTGTAACAAAACAGGTCACAGTTGAACCAGAAAGTTGGTCTAATAAACCAATGGACAGTTGTGGAAATATGGAAAGAACATTCCAATAATGTAGCACTGCTGGACGTAAAGCATCAAAATCGATGCAAATCCTGGGGCCTACGTTGACCACAATGCAACTCAGCCACTAACAGTTTGTTTAGGGATTTGAGTGTGTCATCTCAGTAGTGGCTAATGTATCCTGGAATGCTCTTTACAACTCCACACCTCCAGATTTTTTTCATTGTCAAACTTGTCATTGGCCCCAACCAACGCTGACTCAAGTGACATGACTTGAGGACATTTACCAGACTTCACTTCACTTTAAACTTTACTCACATCAGGTATGTGGTAAAAATGTGAGTTCCCCTTTATTCCCCATTTGGGACTTGTTTACAACCTGTGTGCCTGTGGTGCTGCCCCTCTGGGTTAGATGGATAAATTAAAGGATATTATAACCATTATAACCATAACCATTTTATTTGTGGAGGACACAGATGTAAAGATACTATAGTAGTTTATGGTTTATTAACAAATTGAATAGTCTTAACTCATTTAACCAGCTGATGATCAGCCTTTGTATAAACAAACCAACATTGTTATATTTGATGTTAAGACCAGACCATGGTTAACATCAGTAACCTGGCTCTGTTTGAACTTGATGGAATTGAAAGTGAATGGACCATCGCCCTGCTCTGTAGAGAAGTACCTCACTGCTGCTGCTGCTGCTGCCGGTGGTCTTAAAACAGCAGATCAGTCCAACATGAGCTAGAGCAGGACAGGATGGAGTGAGATGGAGAAGCAAGATGACAGAAGTTCAAAATGAATCTATTTGCAACCACAGACACCTGGTGTGCTTTCACCTCGTCTCACTAGTAAAGAATTAAACACCGTAACAATGCAAAATCACTACCAATGGTGCTGAAGATACGAGTTTACTGGGCCTCAGATCTCAATATAAAGCTACACCCTGTTTAGTGCTTTCTGAAAAAGACATGTTCGGGATAGTGGGATCAAGACGTACCAATAATCTTTTTAGTATTTTAGTACATGAACTAGAAACATGCATACTTTACTTTACTGCTGACTGTTTTCCCAAAGTGTACATGTTTCCTTGTTAATGCACCAAAATATTCACAACTACCAGTATGGTACTTTAAATACACCTTCAAAGTTTCTTTCATTGAACCTAAAAACATACTTGCCAACCTGGGAGACCTGGGAGATTTTCATTCTACTCTCCCGGTTTCAATTCACAATTAAATTTGTTTATATTTTCACATCTTTTTGTCTGACCTCAATCTGTTTCTGACACTGTACAGCATGTATAACTGGAGAAATACATGGGACGAGTCACATAGATTAGGGTGGGTTTTTTTTACCTGATTGAGGCAGAGGCAAAAGAATACAAAACCTGAAATGATTCAGTTAAAACTATTGAATATTAGTAAATGCTTTATGCGAGAGGGGTGAATTATTCTGTATTCTTTCCTGAGCATTAAAAGTTGTAATTAACATAAAATGTTTAACAACAACAACAACAGCAACAACAAAAAAAAACGAGTGACAATTTTTTAACAGGGAGGACATCCAGACCTCCTGCTCTGCCAGGTCTCAAGGTTGGCAAGTATGCCTACATTACACTCACTTCATCTACTGATTGATGTCGGCGCTGGTGTGAAAATGGATGAAGCACGTATGAGCATAAAACGTTAGCTCTTTTTCTTTTTTCCTCTAATTTCTACAACTATACCATGCCAGGAGGGAGAATCCTATGTGCTCACATGTCTTTGTAATATCTGTGAGATTGTTTCACCTTGTTATTCTTTCACCTTGTTTGCTTCAGATCACTTATTAAATTTGGAAGCTGTGCCTTGATTCTACTCAATGTATACAGGGGTCATCTCTTTAAAAGACATCTTCTTTACCTTAACACATGATAATATCTGTAGAAACTAGGTGCTTTTGCCAACGAAATGAAGTCACATATATAGCATTAAAGAAAATATATGCTTTAAACAATTGAAGTTATTTTGAAAAATATCTTGAAAAATACAAGAATGAACAAGAAGCAGCACCTCATCTCCCTAGCACATGTTGATTTAGTATGTAACTATAGAGATGCTACGCGTTTATTATAGAAAATAAACAAATACTCGCCACATTGTTCATGATGTTGCTTTTCTATCTGTGTGGTATGCTGTGATAAATATATTAACATCATTAATTAACTGCCTACACAGTGACCTTAAAGCATGTGTTAAATGTTTATTCACAGCATTATCACACGCATACAAGAACAACTCCATGTTAAAGTTGCAATCCTTTTGTTGCTTCTGGAATAATCATTAAAAATCATCTTCTGTGCCAATACTAAAAACACTTAATTTATCTTGGAGCTCAGAAAAAACACTACACTGCAATTGACATTGCTCCAAAAAAACAAAACAAAACAAAAAAAACAAGCTTAACTAGCTAAAATGCTAATGGTAAAGCTGAAATCCATCCATGGCACATTGTTAGCAAACTTGGCCATTTACAGATCAAGATCATAGGAATTTATCAAAAAATGTGGCGGCGATATGGAAGACTATCAGGGTCAAATTGACTTCAGAATAATGGTATTCTGTCTCAATTAACTACCAGAGAATAAGAGGTCAAAAAAATATAAGGATTGTACCTTTAAGTGTTTCCATTGATAAGACCTATTAGAGGGATATGTCCAGGTTCCACACACTGCAGCACCCACATGACACATGGAACAAGAATCCGAAGTTGTTAATAACAGCATTATTAGACATGGACATGGACATATTGTGCATTATCATCATGTAACAGCAGAACATTTGAGCAAAAAAAAAAAAATTCCAAAGGCAAAAAAAAAACTATGTGGAATTTAAAAAATATCAGTATCCATATCCAATATAATGGACATAATAGTAGTATTCTTCGGCTGTCCACCTGAACATTCTTGTAGTGCTTGTCAATGAAGTAAAGAATCAAATTCTCACAACATCACATGCATTAGCAGTAGTGGGCCTAATAGTAAACCTAAGTAACCTAACAGATCTACACTATGTGAAGGAATTGCATGTGATTGCCAGAGAAATGGTTACTTTATTCAGTGATTTGCACTCACATTGCTTTCTCAGAGCTGGGAAGTCAAGTTAAGAGTTAACAGCATGGTTAGAATCAGATGTCTGATGTGAGTGTTCATTTTCACCATTGTCTTTCAAAAATTGCACTATGGAATATTTTTTTTTTTAATAGCTTCAGTGCAATTTCATTGATTTTACTCTAGCTGTTGTAATCAGATTAATGTAGTCTCTTTACATGTAATCCAATTATCTCCCCACACCGCCTGTTACATGCTCACCAGTAGAGATAGTAGAAGAAGGAGAGGACAAAAAAGGACAGCTTGCACCAGGCCTCCTTCAGGCAGAACTTGAGCGTGTCACCGTTCATCACGGATGCCGGGTCGTAGAGCAGCTCCTTAGTGTCCGTTGGCGAATGGAAGTACCTACCACAGAGGGCAAAGACCACATCGCGGGTAGTTGACCCGTTCCAGACCCCAAGGGGAGCGAGGTAGATAGGCGGGGGGAGATGATGGGAGGAAATGGGGAAGAAAATAGTATGGAAAAAGATGGCATGATGAGTTAGGGGGACACTATCATGCAGGAGACGTGAGCGAAATAGTAGTTGAATATGTCTGTGGGAATTGGGTGTTTGCTAAAGTCCTCCCCCAAACATTAATAATATGGCTAACGTAACTAGGCACGGAAACCTGTCAAGCCTTTCTCAACATTTTGAAGCAGAGTGCCTAGCTATAAAGTTTCAACTTTAGTTAGTTGAAAAGTTATGCTAACATGCTAACTAGATTACTCCTAGTATCCTAGTATTACTTTCAAAGCCAAGTAGCATATCATTAGCAGCACAAGTACTAAGTATGTTAACTATTTTCTTTATTCCCTAGCCCTACTTGTGCATCCACCAGCAGACTTTAACATATACGGTAACTCAGTACCATTATGGGTAGAAGTCAAGGCACTAGTGTCTACCAGTTATCTAGTTTTTTAGTTATTATTTATCAGTTTGCAACTTCATAGGTATTTTTGTGATTTCACAGATGTCGACTGTCTACCTGGAACTTTAATGGTTTGCATGGGCAGGATCTTAAAGGAGTCATATTATAGCCTTGTTCCATAGGTTCACACAATGTCTGTGAAATTATTTGGTCAAAATTTCTCATGGATCAAACAGCTCTCTCTGTATCCCTTCTGTAACACTCAGTTTCAGTGTCTTTTCTTATGAGCTGCTGGCTCATTCTGCCCAGAGCCAGAGTTTGGCGGCAGGCTACCATGACTACAGGTGAGCTCGAGCACTGAGAGAAACATGGTTCTGGTTCTGGAGTATGTTCATGAGCCTGTTAGTGATGTAACTAGGGGCTCAAAATCTGAACAGTATGTTTTAAAGACAAGCCACAGAGACAGTGCGGCTGCAGCAGCTCACGCAAAATGTAGGCAGTTGTTGTTTTTAACACAGGAGGAGTTTGTACGCACCTTGAATTAAAAAAAAATAGTGTAGAAGAGCTGGAAAGGTGATTTTTTTTCATAATATGTCCCCTTTAAGAATTCAGCCTGCCTCATTCCTCTTCTTCACTGCGCTAGCTATATCATTTTTTTTTTTTTAAATTGAAATATTGTTATTTTTTTATCATTGTGGGCAAACTGTAGACATCTGAGGATGCCCTGTTGGACCAGGGAAAAAAATAACTTAGATCTTAGATCTATATCTAAGTTAGATTTCCCTTAAGGTTTGACACTTTGTGACCGAATCACAGAGACACATAAGGAGTTCAGAGCTCACAGATAGAGCTAATTATTTTCATGTCTTTAACATGGATCATCAACTGGTGAGGATGCTGAGTTCGTGCTAGCAACGTGTAGTTTAAGTATCAGTCTTTCAGCATGTTATCATGTACCAATCAAGTTCATATTTAAAAGCCTTCTTACATGGTTCTTGTCAGCTAGAAACTTTTTTTTCAAATCACAGAGCTAACTCTAATTAGCTGTTGTAGCTTGGAAAATCTGGCAGCGACAGATGGTACTTTAGCCGAGAAAATTGACTAGCTAGAAATGAGATGCCGGATTTGTTAAACTCTAAGAACTCAAGGACGCAGATGGTTTTTAAAAATGATTGTCATTTTCAGTGGTAATATCACTGTAAAATGCGTAGGTGCTATGCTAAAACAGAGAGCTTAACAGATATAAGTGAGGGAATAAGGACTTAGCAAAGGATATCCGGATAAAAATTTTGACTTATATTGTGGTGCAAAATGTTAAAATTGTCCCCAACAATATAAACAAAGTATGATTCAATATTTGAATGAATATTCAAATATATTTTCACCCAGGTCAGTTATGCAGCTCTAAAGGCATCAGGCCTGGGGTTTATTCTAACTTTCTAAATCCAGTCAGCTAAAGTACAGTGAGTGAATTACAACTGTGCATGAAAATGAGCCAAACAATTAGATTTTTCAATAAAACTTTATGAATGAAACCTTTCAGATTACAAACGTTTATCATCCGCTGACTGGTTTAAAAAGCCAAAGACAAAATCCACCCGATAATAGAATCTGCATGCGTTAAAGCTATGCTTTTAGCATAATCAATATTTGTAAAACACAAACAGCTCTCTCTCTTAAAGCTGTGTAAAATGAATAAGTCACCAAAACACAAAACCTGGCAGTGATTAATAGCAGAGTGGGTTTGGTGGTATTGTGGAATGGGTTTCCTGGAGCTTTTACATTTACATTTAGTCATTTAGCAGATGCTTTTATTCAAAGCAACTTACAGAGAATGGAACAATCAAGGTATAGTGCCATACGGAAGCGTTTACACCCCAGTGACTTATTTCACTGGGGGCTGTTTATGAATTATGAAACAGAAAATATGTCAGCGAAAAAGAGTTTAAGGAGAGATGCCATGAGAAAAAACAAAGAGGGAACTCCAAAGTGCTGCCTGCTTTGAGAGAGGGCTGTTTATATAGCAATACATGATAGCCTCATTAGTTTTTATTATATATTATAGGGGGAACTTTGCCTTTAATGGAGCCCAGAGCTGATACAAATGAACAGGAATCTGTAACAATGGATAACTGTATATTAATAAAACAGACCAGTTGCATTAATGTTGCTTTACTGCTGGATGCTTTTCAGTCACATAATTTCCCTCATTTAAATATTCAACTTATGTTTTGGTGGGTATGATGGGTAATGAAGTCCAACCAGGAAGCTGCCTTCATTATGCATGTGGTCTGTTCAGTCATAACCCAGGCTAACAGATGGTTTATGCATGTCCATATATGTATTTTAATTCATGTACATTGGGTGCTGGAGAAGGTGAAATGATTGTACACTCGGCCATCATAAATGAATTACAATGCACATTCAGAAATCACATCTCTGTTGGCTCGTGCATGCATGAATCTTCAGGAATGCAGTTGAAAATGCATCTTGATGTATTTTGAGTGACACAATGGGTTTTGTAATGAGTCACTGAATATAACTCCCATGTATTCCTACAAAAGATACATGCACAAATGACTGATGGTGAGGTAATCAAGGTTAGCTAATAGTTAGCAAGCTGCTACATTCGATTAGCCAATAAAATGTCATCAATAATAGAAAAAGAACCAGAAATGTCCCTGAGCAAGATGTACCAGACAAGACAAAAACATTTAACAAACACTTCCTGCTTCACTGGATGTCACAGACATAAAGATGCTCAGTTTGGACAAATCTTTCACAGTATGCTAGACAAAACACACACACACACGCACACACTCACAGTCTTTGAAAGGGAGTCAGCTGGCAACCAAGGCATTTTAAGAAATAACAGCACTACATGGCCAACATATCTTGGAATTCCCCTCTACGCCCACACACTTGCATATTGTGAGAGCTTTTAGTCTGGCAAAAAACTTATTTTTTTAATTAACAAGGAAATATCCCTCATGAATGGACCAGTTACTTAAATTATCCAGACGTTATGTAATTAAGGTCTATCTACTGAGGAGAGACACACTCACATGCCCATATGTACTGTACATTCAAAAACTGTTTGCTGGCTGTAGTTATTCTTCTTGTTCATACTGGCCATAAAGAACCATTTTAACCTGTTTCTAATGAAATAATGAAGACCCCTGTCCCCTGTCACTTACATCACAAGTACATTAGAAAGGGGTCTCTTAATGCAAAGCTGGTATGAACATGAGGGATAATCACAGAAGGCAAAGTGTTGTTTTAGGGTTCAGAAACAAGAAAACTGTGAACTTATCAGTTAAAGGTCCAGTGTCTAGAATTTAGTGGCACCTAGTGGTGAAGGTTCAGACTGCACCGACTGAAAACATGAAGGAGAAACTACAGTGGCCATGAAACTTGTAAAAATATTAATGTATGTAGAGCTAGGGTTTGATTTGTCTCTTCTGGGCTGCTGTAGAAACATGGTGGTTCAAAATGGTGGACTTCATGGAAGAGGACCCGCTCCCTCAGTGGATAACAATTCTTATTTCCAGGTGATTTTACGATAATGAAAACATAGTTATGAATATTATATTCCATGTCTGTCGATAAATGATTAAATGTTACGCAATGTACCTTTAAGGAGGGTATCCTCGTGACACAGCATGGTTCATACTCTATCATGTAAAATATGCCACTGGCTGGTGTCAACCAACCATCCCGGTGACTTATTTTAGAAGACAATACAAACTTGTATTGTTTAAGGAGCATCATCATATATATCCGGTGATAAAGGTCAATATCATCATTTTCAAATATCACCATATTGTCCTGCCTGGATGAACAAACTATTGTCTCAGGCAAGTTCTGTAGTTTTATGGATCATCTTTTGATTTCTAATCAAATTTATTCATGCTTATTTGCAAATTACATCTAGGATCTGGGATATCATCGGTAAGCAGAAGTCACAGTCAGTGTTAGAACTTCATTAAGGACAAATTTTGACACAAATTGCAGCAATCTGGTGTGAAGAGTTTTATTTATGGCCTCCATGAGCCAACATTGCTGACCGTTTAAATCATAGGTCAAACTACAATGACTAACTTCCTTCCTCACACATGAACACTCCTACAACTCTCGTGGACAATAAACAGAATAGAGCTCACTGTGAAGTTCATTATATTGAACAAATAAACGGAAGTTTACAAAGCAACCAGGATGTAATTTGAATGCTGTATTTGAATGCCATTTCTCATCAAGCACCACAAGCATGGTAGAAACATTGAAGAGACGAATACCTTAAACCTCATATACCAAACATATCTGCATGGCAACATACACGAGAGGTTAGTGAAAGCTGCACATAACTCATGACCTAAACGTCTGTCTATAATGAGAAAGGTTTGCTGGCTACAAGACATCCTTCAATACAAAGTGGTCAATCTGGCCTGAAAGCAGCCTCCCAGCAAGAAACGTATGCTCTGCAGAGCATCATGTGGACTCACACACACACACACACACATATATCCATATGTGTGATCACATACTGTGTGTATCCATGAAGTGTGTGTTTAAATAGCTTCCTCCCTCCCTCTCTCCCTCTCCTTTGAATCACCTTGTCAATATTAGATTTCTCTCCTATCACTCACTCGCTTTTTCTCTCGCCTTGCCGTCGTGCCTCCTGCTACTTCCTCCTTCATTTTCCATCTTCCTCCATCTCTGTCTTACCCTCTCTCTCTCTCTCTCTCTCTCTCTCTCTCTCTCTCTCTCTCTCTCTCCCCCTTTCCTTTCCTTGTCTTCTCATCTCTCAGCTGTGCAGGAAGCAGCATCTGTAGCCGGTGGGCATCTGGCACAGCCTCCAATTAATGAGACAGCAAGATGTTTTCCTCTCCTCTCCTCTCCTCTCCTCTCCTCTTCTCTCCTCTCCTCTCCTCTCCTCTATGTCTGAAACTTCCACCAGCTGAGCACATGAGCTTAAACCAATCAGGCTGCCTGTACGTCTAACCTGCACCAGCGGGAAGAACAGCAACAAAGACAGAAACAGACAAAGAAGGAGCAGCAAAAGAAATCATTGACTGGTGACCCATTTTTCAGGCACTGCCTTTCAGAGGTCTGAGATGTGTTAGAACACTGATACACTTGCTTTTAACTCTGCAGTTCTTATTCCTCTGTGCCATAGAGATCCATTATACTCCAAAATCTATTAAAACACATCAGTGAGCCACACTGTTGCTGAGTGACGTACCTTCCAGTGATGGTTGCTGGAAGATTTTCTAGGTAGGGCTGTGCCACATCCAGACAATTCCAGATAATATAAAACATGTAATAGAAAATGTTTATTATAATTTTGAGATGCCCCGATGGATCATTTTCCACCTCTCAGTATGGAGGTAAAGATCAGGGTAAGTAATCATAAATTAAACATGAAGTAAGACGGTAAACATGAAGTGCAGCTAGGAATGTTGATGTTAAGTTGTTGCTATTTGGGTACTGAATAGACAGTAGTAAGTGCACTGAGGTGTAGAGATGCTCAATGACACATCCACAAACATCAATACTGCACAAAATATTAAATTTTAAACACTAGATGCTGGAAAACACGTGAGATCAGTGCATCCTTATATATTAACATCATCTGCATAGAAATGTATTTTACTCAAACTGTCTTAAGGTGTTCCTCTGGTATGCTGTCTAAGTTCCAAGACTCTCATTATGCCAACGCAAGGCCACAATGGATTATTTTGGATAAATAAGCCTGTTTTACCAATTGTGCTTCTTCGATTATTGACATGTATCCGTCTATTTTCATGTTCCCTTACAGATCCTTCATGTCCATCACTGCAATAACTCTTCAAGCTGGATCTGTCCCTGTTTGTTTTAAAAATCTAGCATGGAAAACTAGCCTAGAGTACTGTCTGATTGCATTGATTTGCAATGCTAACTTGGGACTATAGAGACTACCTTCAGTGTCATAGCTTGAGGGGTCACTGACCAAGCTGCGATTTTTGAGTTGGGAGTGAGAGCATGTTGGCAATTGCACTGAATATAAATAGTGTGTTGTGGAATTGTTCAACGACTGATGTAATAATTCAGAGGAATACAGGAACACAGCCACTTTTCAACTTACAAAACAAGTAGCTAAAAGCAAGTATATCATAAGCCTGACTGACACACCTACAGGTTTTCAATACCAGTTACTTTTTATTTCATTTTCATCAATGACTTATTTTGGCCTAATCTTAATTTTAACCATCAATACAAACCCAGCCTGGCCTTTCTGGTGTACCAGCAACGAGAGGCCTCCCCACACACACCCACACACACGTGCACACTATGATGACTATGATCGGATAGTCACCTCCATGTGTTGTAGAAGAGCAGGGGGATGTTGAGGCCTACGGTCAGCCACTCCTGGGCGCACAGGAACATGATGCAGAAGAGTCCATGGATGGAGTACTCTGGTAGCACCAACTGCAGAGAAAACATTTGCAGGAGGATGAGTCAGAGGGAAGAGGAGTGGAGCAAAGAGCCAATCGATTATTCACATTTAAATCTGATAAAGATACTTTTAATGTCAACAAGCAGACCGTCAGGCGGCATCACTAAAGCTTGTCTCTTTCTCCTTCTACTCCTTCACTGCACGGCTGATGATTAGTGCAATTCAATGCTGCCTAAATGACATTTACTTTAATATATAACTGCATGAATAAACCAACATTATATAAAACTAAAGGGCAGTTGGTTAGCAGATGCCACATTATCATTTTAATGCCCACAGGTTAAAGTAAGCACCTCAAGTATCATCATTAGCATTCAAATCCTTAGCCTAACCTATATTTAGCTACTGCAAATCTGTCTATCTGCAAGCATTCCAAATGGCTAAATGCCCCCATCTAGATTATGGAGAGCTTAGCTTCACAATGGGCAGCACACACTGATGGCAGGCCTCCATCATTATCATAATAACTGGAGGGCTCAGCCCTCCGAATGCAGGAAGCAAGACAACCTCCTGGCAAACCGCAAGGTTGAGAATATGTGAGTGAGAGCACACGCCGCCAATCCTTGGCCAATCCCATCTCCCCTTTAAGCAACACGGCCCCGCCGCTTTTGTTCTCCAAAATAAAAAGTTGGGGGAAGTTAAAAGAAGCTTATATATATTTGTACAGTTTTCTAAAGATCAATAACAAAAACTTTTGAATGTCATACACTTGCAGTCAGTTTGGAAAATTTAAAGCAAACATGTTTGAAAAGTAGGCTTAGATTTACCGCCAACTGAAGCACACTTTGAAGGGGATGAAAAAAGCCAGAAGCATGCTGCTTCGAAACTTCTTGTGTTTATCATCTTCACCACTGACTGAGATGAAGTTAATTTTCTTTTAAAAAGTTTAAAAGAAAATGAACTTTTTTGTGGGATTCTTCAAAATGGCGCCCAAGATGACCCTCATAGACTATAGCAGACCCCAATTTTTGCCAATTTTTGTCATAATAATGGACAATTTTCTACAAAATAATGGTGAATGTGAGGGTGCAGATAATTGAGAAAGTACAAACAACGGAGGCATTTGCACTCCAATTGGATGAATCAGTGGACATGTCCAAAGATACAGAGCTCTTGGCATTTAATCATGAATACATACATTACCAGTATAACCCAGTATATAAATAGGTTAAAATGTGAAATAAAGGTTGAATAAAGTTAAAATCAAAGGGGGTGGGGGTCCCTGTTCTGTTTGTCTCTCGTCCAAGGGGTCCTTGGGTTGAAGACCCCTGGACTATAGCATGAACTGAGTGATACGTTTATCGGTGCCAAATATTTTAAACCCTCTTATCCAAACATCATTTTATCATCATGCAAGGTCACACAGCAGCATACACAAATTGCCTAATTCCGTACACTTGTTGGTGTGGTGTGAGCAGTAGCGAATGTTAGAATCGGTTTCTGCCTCTCTCACTGTCTATTTCAGCATGACACAGATAAACATTTCAATGTTTGTTTGTTTTTTTTTTTCCACTAAAGTGAAATGAGGTCACACCGTACCTCACCAGGGAACACATTCCACTCGCTCTCACTTAAAGTCTGTGCTGAATATAAAACTTTAAACTGACTCAAGAGTGAAAATTCTGTGTCAGTGTGACTGCATATATAATGAACTGTCGTCAAAGCACCAATGTGTAATTTTACTGGCCACTTGGGGGCAGTACAACAAGGTATAAACACAACATTGACATATTTGACCTTATTAAGTTGTTAGAGCAACATTAATATAGATTAACGTCCTTGTTGTGTCCACATAAAAAATGTATAAAGTACAATATTCACTGCTTCTGTATCTATCCCTTGAATCTTTAAATATTACATTTCAAGGATCAGAGCATTTATTCCTTAAAATCTGGGAAATGTTATTCATGCCTTCATAACTAGTAAGTTAGATTACTCTAACTCTTTGCTCTCTGGCATCAGTAAAAAGAAATTCTCTCCTGGCAGCAAATCCAAAACTCTGCTGCCAGGACTCTGACACATGATCACATCATTTCTTACATTTGCTGCCTGTTGCTTGTAGAATTCATTTTAAAATTTTATTGAGTATTTACAAAGCCCAGAGAGGTCTAGCCTCAAGTTATTTGGCAGATCTTTTTGTGCTTTATGTCCCTTCTCGCTCTCTGTGATCCTCCAAGGTTGAGATTTATACTCAGAGGTGACAGAGGCTTTTCAGTTAGCGCTCTGAGACTGTGGAAGTCATCTTTCATGTCATGATCTGGCTGGGCGTTTACATCTAATTATCCTCATCATGACGCAACCTACATCTCATCCACCAATCAAGACTCAAATCAATTGTTCCATCCCTACACATTAAGGACAAATCATTATTTATTATTTTGATCCACCTGGTGTTGAACGTTGTTCTTTGCTCTCCTGTGCTTCAGGATTACTGCTCTCTAAATTTGCCTGCCTTGTTGGTTCAGCTGCCGTCAGCTCAGCTCCGTCTACCTGCCCAGCTCTGTGCTGTCTCTGGATATACTCGCTACACTTCATCAACTCATTCATTTCAATAAACTTTGTTCTAAATTTTGCAGCTTGCTCCAAGATCTGTTTTTCACAAACCATGACATTTGAATGGCCTTTAGTTCATTTATATTTCTTTATTTTAATGTATTCCGTTGTGAAGCACTCAGTGTGTTTTGAAACGTTTATTGTTATTATAATATATCTTTTAGAATTATTATTAAATGCTTCACTCATTTCACCAACTAGTTACTAACTGTGTCAGCTGCTATGAGAGTTTCCTGTGGTTGCAAGGTTGAATCAAGATTGACAAGAGCTGGGAGACTGAACCTCTGCTGGCCAAGACAATGACCTGAAAGACGGTGAAAGGCTTATGGAAGAGTGACATCTTTACAGAACACGTAGCCATTTAATCCACTGTTAACATTTAGTGCAGCAGTCACTTTAACACATGCAAGAATCCCGACGACCAGGTTTAATGATGTTGCCTGAAAATGAAACCACACTTCATGACAAGGTGCAAAACACAGCTGATGTGCTTATGTATGTTTTTTTATGTGTGGGGGCACAATGTGCTTAAGGTGTGTGTGTGTGTGTGTGTGCTGCTTTAATTTACTGTCTTGTCTTTAAGGGTTGTGGAGAAATAGATGCAAAAGCAGCATTTCCTGTCCTTATCACTATGAAACTACACTTTTAATGAAAAGCATGCGTTACAGGAGAAAAGCTTTGAAGTGTTGAAAGCAAGAATAAAGAGAGATGCAGGAAAGTGAGATAAGAAGCAAAAAAAGGAGAAGTACAGTGAAGAAGCACACAAATGATGGGAGAGGTCTGCTGCATGAAAATCGCTATCATTTTGTCGATTCTTTACCTCTGTGTGAGATATTTACAGTTTATTCAGTTCTCAGTTTCTGAGTTTGACTGGACACGTTCACTGTTTCACAGACGTTCAACTCAGTTCATGAAGCTTTTACATTTACTCCAGCATCAAATGGGCTTTATGTGGCTTTATATTTCTATCAGCAGCAAAGTGCTCTCTTTTGAATAATGGAGGAAGGAATGAGGCAATAGATATAAGTGTGAAAAGCTGAGTCCTACTGTAGTTATGAATTATATCTCCGAAAGGACAAGCATCTGCTCCTGTAAAAATGTCTCCTTTATTAAACTGATTTTTTTATTTTATTTATTTATTTTTTTAAAGTACGTTACAAGCCAAAATTGGCTCTGTGTCAGAATCCGAGGAATCAGAGAAATATAGCAGCCATATCTGAACAAGAAACGCTCAGTTTCATCAAAGGAAGCCAAAGACATGAGAGGCTGGGAGTGCAGTTAACTCTTAAATTCTGCTTTCTTTCAAGTTATATTACAAGATGCTGTAATGCTTTTTTATTTGTTTTTTTTTCTTTTTTTTTACACATCTACTACTTTATTTTAAAGCTGCAATAATCCAATTTTTTCTGTCAACAATGCATTGAATGAATGTGTGTATTCTGAACGAAGGTTCATCAACATAGAGTTATCAGGCTGCTCGTGTTTTGTGTCTTTCAGCTTATTGTTTTGGTTTTCCAGCTTTACTTTTGGTTTGCCCTTCCAGCAGTACGAGGCAGCTATTTTCGATGAAAAGGCTCTGATAAAATCAGCAGCACTGACTGTCTGTCGTGAAGAATTCTATTTATCAGTGGTCATGAATAGGAGTCCAAGATGTTTCATGCTGAATGATTTATTGAAGCTCGGCCAAAGAGAATACAGGATTTATCAATATGCTTGCCTCAATTCTGAAGATGCTGCCTTCTCCAGCTTGTCTATGTGTCCAGGACAGTGACACAGCTATTCGATGTCCATAAAAGGTCATTAGTCTCCAAACAAAGAAATACGTTCACTCTTAGTGGTCCAACATTATCTGACTCTGGAGAGGCTTTAGTTTAATGAGGACAATTTAAATAATAAATTGGTCATTTTGGATTTAGCAACAAAAAAAGTAAAAAAGTGACCACAATGAAAAAAGGAAAGAAATATTTTTATTTAATTTTATAATAAGTTTCTTTTTTTTTTTTTTTTTCCCATACCTAAGCACCATGTTGGTGCCTTCTTAAACCCGACAGTGTTGCAGATTATCGGTCAGACTAAACACATGTAAAATCTTTGGCGACCACATGAGTTGGCACGCAACCAATGAAGCCTGCCTTGCCAACCTACATGGTCGGCTGAAATTGCTTGCCATGCAAATCCTTGTGAACACCACCTCATGTATATTTAACAGCATGCAACGTGACACATTACGGTGCCATTCTGAACTGCCTGGCCTTGAACATTACTGTATATGCTGCCATAACAAGGCAGTATTCAGGATGCATTATTCAGATGGCCACATGCCTCCTAATAACAGAAAAACACATTTTCACTGAATAGCTCTTGAACAGCGGGAGACGAGAAAACTGCTGCTAAGACAAAACCTAAATATATCCATTTGCTTTCACACGTACAGCAGGGAAGCTGCGCACACATACATACATATACACACCAATGCAGCATGCATGCAGTACATGGATGAGTACACACACACACAGACAAAAAGCTCATTAAAAAACAAATAGTCACACTGAGCTTTACATTCTCCCTTTTCTGTTCCCCCTTTGTTCCAATCCCTAATGCATGTTGGCTGACAGCACGCAACACTAACCCTTTGGCTACATTGAACACGTAACGTATGTGGACAGTTCGTGGAGCAAAAGTGCCTTTTCACTGGCTACACCTGTTGCCCACATACGCTGTAGCGTGAGTCAGAGGCAAAACAACACGGTGAGCTCTCGTTTTGGATTTGGTTCCTCAGTTTTTTGTCCCAGCACAGAACTGTGAAACTTTTTCACAAAGTGTGTGTATTACAGGAAAGTTAACATCTACAGATTAGACAAGGCTATGTCCTGTACGGACTGAAGTTATTCAGTCATCATCAGTCATTTTCAGTATACAGGAAGATTAACTAAAAGAGAAAAACTAAAACATATACAGTAAATGGAAGACTGGTCAGATTGTACATTTGTGGATTGAATCTCCTGTGCTGGGTGTAACCAGTTTCTCATTGATTATAGAGGAAGCACAGTGTTGCAGCAGCTGCCCTGAGAACAAACCAAAGGGTTTACTGACATGATGAGAAAATGATGTGAACATGAAAATGGGAAAAAGAACTGTCTTGTGGAAAATAACTAAAACATTATAGAAGTTTAACATGAAAGCATGTTACACATAAATGCCAGTCTTTTGATCAACAGCATGTCATGTCTTAAGCCATCATCCACTATTCGGCTGTTTGCTGGTGGGAAGCCTCTAAAGTTAAAGATCAGGAATCAGGCAAGCAAACAAGAATCAAAAGTTGCAGTGGAATGGCAAAAATTTCATGAAATTGGTCTGGGATATACGGTACTACCACAGGCTATGGAGGGAATGCGCACCTGATCAAATCAAATCAAAAGTAAAAGATCAAAAAGACAAAAGTAGCAATATGACAAAATGGTTGTGACAAAGGGATCATATCCTGTTTACCCGTTGATTAAGATACCTAGAAACAGTGAGTTGGACTTCCTGCACTGTCCACAGTCACTGATGTGCACACTGGAAAGTCGTCCGGGCAGGCAGCGTAAAACCACGTACAACACTGATAGTTCCATCCTTGTTTTAAAATGAAGTAGGGTAACTCTAGATGCTCACTGCATCCTGCCACACCGAGTTCTGGCTGCGCAACATCTCCTTTGTTTGCCTGAATTTATCCGAGAAGTGCCAAGAAAAACTAGTTTTGCAATATGTATGTAAAGTAACAACTGATAGGACGTTCAAACATTCATTTTGAATACATTTTCAATAATTCATAAGGAAAATTAAAACTTCACAGACACAAGCTGCTCTGGCATAAATAGACTCTGTGCAAGACGGTAGAGCAGAGAAAAAACAGCCTGTTCACAGCCACCGGTGAACACAGTCGTGTTGAGTGAACATCGGGGGGTAAAGCAATATCAAGATTGTATTCCTGAATTCCAAAATAAGAATAGAGTTCTGTGTTACCAGCAGCTAAGTGAAAATTCTGCTCGTGCCAACCAAATGTGGGCTCTATGGACATGCCTTAATTCTTTAATGGTAGAAGTTTGCGGTGTACGTGCTTCATGGTCAGCCGTAGAATCAAGGACTTGTACACACCAAACTCCTCTCTGCTGTTTACAGTTTGAGCAGTGAAGTCCTGTTTGCAGTTTCACTTCAACGGTCTGACCACAAACTGTTCAGCCAAGGTCTGGTGAGCAGTCAGCCCAATTTGTATGAACAGCTGTGTTGTAATTTGTTATATTTTATCACTGTATAATTACATTCAACTATACAAAAACAGTGGCTGTGTTTATTGTTTACTGTCACAAACAGACTGGATGTATTTTTCAGTCCACCATCACAGAAATCCTGCCAGGTCCTGCAATCCTCCCGAGCATTCTGTTTTTTTATTTCATGGCTCAGTTAGTGTGACATGTTTGTTTCCGGGATAGAAGACAAATACACACAATGCAAAATGAAAATGATATACAATTACTAAAGCACATTGGACAATGCTGGCATTGTGAACACGTTCACTATACAGTTGTGTGTGTGTGTGTGTGTGTGTGTGTGTATTGGGATACATTAAAGCATATGCATTCAGTTCTCATGAGAATCATAGATTGTCTACTGTAGATGGTGCGTGTACTTGTACATCTATCTTTGTGAGGAACAAGGTTTGAGGTTTAGACCTTGGGAGTGAGGACACTTTTGGAAAGTGAGGACATTTTGGTTGGTCCTCACTTTTGGACAGACCTTCAAAGAGCTGGTTTAGGTTTAGGTTGAGGTCAAATATTTAGTTATTATTGTTAAGGTTAGGGTATAGGGCTGGGGAATGCATTATGTCACTGAGGGTCCTCATTAGGGATGGGCATGGGTAGCTGAGTACTCAATATGTCAATATTTGTTCAATGTATAGAGCAAAAGTTTGCTATATAGCAGAATGATCTGAGCAGTCGGAGATAATGTTCACACATCAGCAGCTCAATGTCAAACAGGCTTCAGAATGATGTAGTACTTCAACAAAATAAAGGAAATGAACTTGCAGTGCAAGCTATGTAACATTAAAGTTGTGTATAATAAAACAACTAGTCTGATCATTAACAATTAAGCACAGAGACAAGACAACCAGCAGTTTTTCATCACCTCATTTGTTAGCAGTGTTAGCACACGTCGTTGGAATGCCACCAGAGCAGAGAAAATTATCGTGATAACAAGAGACACTGGAGATTTGCTTCTGTTAAGGTTTGTGGAAGGAGAATGATGGTGTTTATTGAGCACAGTACAGGCTATCATTGTGACAAACCTCTACAGCCTGTGCAGTGCAAAAAGATAGGCTAACCCTAAACCCATTCCCCTGTGTTACATTTTAGTAAACTAATAATTTATTGCCCATTCCTACTCACAAAGAAAGAAGTACAAGTATGTGTGTGTTGACAGAGGACCCATCTGGGACTATGCCTGGCTGGGAATGGAAATCTGTTTCTGTTGCTGCGGTGCCTGGGGGCCACCCTTACACCCATCTGATCCACCCAGAAGCAACACTGACAAGACTGCATTCATGTGGGAATTTATATTACGCTGGCACCTGGCAACTTACCACAATGTGGATGTTAGAATGTTTAACATGTCCAAAGATCTATGAATATACATAATATGTCACTGTGGCAAACTACTATGGCAAAAAACTCTGGCACAAGCTCTGAAATCACCGAGGTGAATCAACCATTCGGACACAGTCCCAACAAAAAATTTACTTTCTAAGCAACGCAGGCATCTTTTCAAGTCTACTTGCACAAATCTATTTATCTGTTTTGTTCAGTAACACCAGAGTTAACACCCTACACAACCACAAAGTCAACACAAACTTTAGGAAGTTTCACATTTTTGTCAGGATTCTAATTTACAAGAAATCCACTTTTTTTCCCCCTTGCATTTCACATTTAATAGATAGTGCGGAGCACTGACTGACAGGAACTACCACGGTGAAGTGCATAAAAAACCATGCTCTTTCTTGCAGTCATACCTCATGACATGACATATGGACACATTTTCAGATTCAGCATGTCTTGAGGTCATCGTCATATCCAATGTAAATTGCAAGCAAACATGTAAACATGCATAAATGCACTTAAATCCACCAAAATCCTCCTGATAATCATCGTGTTTTTAAGTTTTCTTCAGTGTCAGAGCAATTCAGTGATAGCTGTCTGCACATCCATGAGTCCACTGCAGACAGGAACTGCTAATAGTTAATTTGGCATGATAATAACTTGCCAGAAATATACAAATATAAGCAAAAACTGGGGCTGAAGTCAGAGCCCACAAGAGTTTCAGACTGTTCTGTCATTTCACATTCAATAGATAGCATGCAGCGTTGAGTGACAGCAACTATTATGGTGAAAAAGTAGAGGTGACACATAAGATCCAGATTCAAATTCACAAAAATGAGAATTCAAATGTGGTCCTCACTTTGCTGAGCCACCAGCGCACACAAAATCCAGGATTTTTGCATGAATTATGTATGAGTTGTATATTAGAGAAGAGAGAAGTGAAAAGAAAGACGAAATGAGGTATGGAAAAAAAGGGGAATGCAGAAAGCAATAGGACAGTGAGGAATTAGAAGTTACAGCATTTATGGAATATTCCATAAGCTCCGGGAAAGGTAGTCTTTATAGATTCATATGGAGTGAACTATGGAACTATGGGTTTTATATGAAAAAACAAATGTGTGAGAAATCTAACGGAGGTTATCTCTGAGTGGAAAGAAAAAGGCTGAGATGCAATCTGTCTATCTCAGACACAAAACTTAATGTGCAGGAGACGGCTCATCAGGACACACTGCTGCACGTCATCATGCTCCTTCTCCTTTGATTTCATTAGCTGACAATGAGGAAATACACCCGCTGGCTAACCCCGGACAGCACTCCATCTGAACTCTGAATTCTTCTGAGCTCTTGAGCTGCCATATCATAGCACTGAATACAGATGATGCTGTATTATGTTTACATATACTGGCAAAATCATCATATAATTCTACATACAACGCAGACAGTCAGCTTCAGATCATTTAAAGTGTCATACAGATTCAAACTCAGCAGTGAGTAATCCACAAGTCAACCACGGCAAGTCAATCTGGACAGGCACTAATAGATCAGACTTGCTGACAATATTTTTTATCTGCACGCAAAAGGAAACCACGATTGAAATGAAAACTAAAAGTTTGAAATGGCAACTTTGACAAACTATAAATGAAAAAACAGAATAAAGCATAAAATGTTAATTTACTAGGTCAAGATAATTATTTATGACTATAAAAATGGTTTCATGACACCCACATATGACAGTATATAATATTTACAAATAAAAAGTCAAATCGTTTCTTTAAGTTTGATAATTATGCCTGCTATAACATGTTTATGTCAGACTCTCATGGTTTATGTCAAGTCATAGCAAAGACAGAACTGTCTTGGTTAATGCCACACCAGTCTGACACACACCCCTTTAAATGAAGTATTACCACAAATTATGAATGCGTTCACAGCATCAGGTGCTTTATTATTTGGCTTTTTTTTTCCATTTTTATGTGTCAAAACTGTAAAAAACTGTTTCAAAAAATATTATCTGTGATATTATTGTGGAAGTAAGCACTTTGTACACAGTGGATCTGAACATTATTGCGTGAAATAAATCACCCTTTGAATTTTTTCTGATTTTTTTCTCAGCCACCATCACTCTCTCCAGAAAGAAGTGTCTGTGCTTATTCACTTTCATTGGCTCTTTCTTCCTCTGATTACCTCTGTGCTGACGCAAAAACAGCTCCCAGACCTCTTACTGCAAATCACCATCCAACATGGTAAATGAGAGCTCCTGCCCATGCTCCTTTCAGAGCCCAAGTGGAACCTGCCAGGGACGCCTCGACTCGGCCTCAACCTCTCTATGTCCAATTAGCGAGGCCACGGAGTGTGCTCACTCATGGCTGAAAAGGGGCTAGAGTGCTTTTCAAATGTGACTTTTTCAGGCAGGCCTGCTCTGAGGGATGAAAAGGTAGGAACACTGGGTCACCGTGCAACCCTCACCACTAATGAGGGGAAATAAATAAATGGAGAATAAAGGAGAGGGGAATAAGACAGAGGAAAGATGCGGTGTGTTCTGTGTGCAGCGGAGCAAGCGCACCAGTTTCACAGCATTCATCTCTCTGCTGCTCAACTTGCCCTGGTCACACTAACTCTTGGCAGGTGTAAAAACAATCCCACCAGTGCAGTGTCGTTGTGAACTATGATATTTACTCACTCACTGAGGTCTCTGATTTTGATTTGGCTGACCTGGGCTCAAACCGGTTTGATACGTAGGTCAAGGGAAGAGATATAGTTGCTAAGATTCCTGCTTGATTTTAATTTTTCACATTTGTATGCGACACAAAATTCAGAATTCCATTAATATTGAATGGACAAAATGAATGACCTACGTCGGCACCAAAAATAAACTAAAAAAAGAGTAACCTAACCCCCTTGAAATGCTTGTTTTTGCGGCCCTCCAGTGATTGAGCTTTTCACCTTGCTGCAGTGGTGTACAGTCGCACTCCAGGACCCAGTGACCATAGTCACTGCTGGGTGGGTGTAATTACAGGTGCAACAAAACACACATATGATGACAACCAACAGATGTAAACAAATGCCTGAAACTGGTGTTACTCTTTAATTAGCTAGACAAAGCAGTCATATGCTTTAGTCACTGAGGTGCCATGTCTAAAATATACACAATGTGCAACCACTCTGGCTAGCTGTAGCAGTTCATTTCTGCTAACCACTAAAAAACTTAAAGGATTGTTTGGTTTGGAGCTGGAATGATCTGTTTTATTAATCAGTAAATAGAAATATGCCGGGATAATACAAGGTAAATTGGTTGTTGATTGACTTGGTAGTCATTTATTTTGCAACTGCACATTTGACCAGCCAGAAGCCAGCCTCCAAGCTGCTGTCTAATGGAAACTGTTTATTTGCAAATCATTTCTTTAATGAAGTCCTTTAATGTGAATAATAATGAATCATCTCTCACGTCACACTCCAATTCCAATCTAGAGCCAGTGTTTGGATTGTCCATTCTCTGTAGATATAAATGTTTCATGCTGAGGTAATGAAACACATTACTCACACACAACACACAACAACAATTGTCAACAACGAAATCATGGTTGCGAGTATTATATTTAATTTCTGCCATATATATATATATATATATATATATATATAATCCAACTAATCTTACACAGTGGACCTTTAAAAAGATAAGGCATGACAGCCTCTAAGATTTTCCATAGCAATAGCATCATAAAACGTTGGCTCTTATATTTCAATACAATATGCAAAGGTAGCAAGCTGCAGATGAAAACCACATATTTACAGTACAGGAGTTCCCTTGCCAACCAGGAAACATATGGTCCTCTCTTTCTCCAGTCTCCCACATTAAACCTCATCAAGTACACCATACTAATTCATTTGGGTCCACTCTTTCACTCTGGATGAAACTTGGATGTTCATTTTACTGCAGCAGCTTTTCCTCCCCTGCTTAAGATCAAATAAGACCCACTCACCAATTACTGTCTCAAACCCCTACAGAACAGGCAACTGTAATTAAGCTCGGCAAAAAATAATTGTACATATTTTACAATCTTTAGATGATTTCTATTCCTCTGAGATGCCGTGGAGCAGGGACCCACATGGTTCATTTAGTTGTTCAAACAGAATTCAGATGAAACAAAGGCATAATAAGAAGGCTTCTGTAAGGTGGGAAACATATAGTCATTACCTTGATGTAGTTTAGTTAGAAGTTGAAATAAATGAGCTAAAATGAATTAAAGAAGAGGTAAATTGATTGAATAGTAGACCACAAACACCAGCCTCTGTGAGGGATTTCAAATTTCTTACTTTAGCAAGTCTTTATCGTATAGCATCAAGTGCAACAGACAGCCTGCACTAATTTTCACCAGCATTGTTCTTGCTGTTACAATTTCAAATATGTTATAGTCATGTACAAATTTCTAACTTTGGCCAAAGTAGTAATTGGACAAGAGGCAACTACAGTATGGGAAGCTAAATGCAAAAAGTCATGTCGACGACAGCAAAGAAAACTTCTGGTTACTAAAACATGGGTTTACTTTTTCTGTACACTTTTGTCCAAAGTTACTGAAATCTCAAAACATGTTGATGTTGCTAAAATTAGGTCCAACAGTGCAATAATCATAAGTACTCAGACAAGCTGACAGTATAGCCTGATTAGCTTCCATTTGCTTTGGATACAAAACAATAAGTCAGTGCTCCTGTTACCGCAAGTGCACACAGCTACATTAAGGCCAATAGTTAGTAGGCTTCCAGATAAGTTTGACTAACCTCTGGGTTTGTTTTCAACCTGTGCATTTGTCAGGTTGTCAAACCTTGTTAAAGTCCCTTTACAGCTTGCATGAAATGCATTTCAGGTGCTCTAATCGCAATTGAACACACCCAAGACTTACTGAGGTGAAATCACCTCTGGAGGTGGTCAGGGCCACATTGTGACCACATTGATCCTTATGTGAATGCAGTTACATTTATTGTACATATATATTCATCTAAAATCAAATATAGGCTGTTGTTCAAATTTAGAGAGTGAGAAGGCTGAAAGAGAAACGCCTAATTACAGATTATACGACTATTCTGTGACATTAGAGGAGCAAAAGAAGAGTTATTCAAAGAGCAGCATGAAAAATGAAAGCAGCACACGTGGCAGTTTAATGATATACAGTAAGAAATAACTGTGTGTGCAGTTATGTACATTATAATCATCTGTGCAGCTTATCTGCTGCTAACAAGGTCTATAATTTACCTTGTCACAGAGTAGCATACACGCAGATAGTACAAACTGGGTCAAAGTGTTACATATTTTTTTTTGTACAAAGAAAGGAGAACCTCTATGTATCAAAGTTTCTAAAGTTTCCCTGAACTCAACAAAACTCAGGTAGGATTTGCTCTGGAGGACAGAGATCCGATCTCAGCGAGGATAACGAAGAGCCAAGATCAGATTATTTCTTATTCGGATGACTTGTCTAGATATACATCACACTTTAATAGCAGGTGTACATGAGGTGCAAGTTTATTATTCAAGAGATGTCAGCCGTTATTTTGATGAGCTGATGAACAAGAGCTGATCGCCCATGATATGTTGAAGTTACGTTCTTTGCTTACAAATCATTCTAGTTGATAAGTTACTACTGAAATTTTCATGATATAGGGATCTGGCACAACAGCGGTGATATATTACATGCTCAAGAACTGCTTTCATAGATTGCTGAGCTGCTGAAAGACAATTTTCCCTCGAGCTGAAACATCAAAGGCTCACCTTATTCATCTCAAATAAACTGAGCTCACTGCCCGATTCAGCAGCACTCTGCTGACGCCCTTTCACCCCGAGGGTAGGAATGATAGGCATGAAATTGGAAGTGTCTTCTTTTTTGCAACTGAGTTGATGAAATTCTCTTTCCACATGAGTTGGGTGGTGAGGGCAGCTGCTCCGGGCCTCAGTATATTCTAAAAGCCCTCATACATTCGGTTGGAGTTCTGAGTCTGGCGACATGTGTAGAGTTGCCTCCAGCTGGGGTAAAATGATGGTCACTGGTTCACACAACATATGGAGGAATAAAGTCAGAGCTTCATTCAGAATTGTTTAGAGATTTCAGCTGAAAAAAAGAGCTGAATGTTTTCCAGTCGAGGTTTCATTTCATGTCACCAGTCATGAAATCAAATGTGGGATGTCTCATTTTATAGTAATCGAATGCTCCAGCTCAGTGTCAGAGTTAGGACTGCAACACAGAACGTCCTTCTGACATTGACACAAACACAGACACACAGGATCATGACTTGAAGCAGGATGGGCGCTCCAGCTGTTTTTAGAGTGTCAATTAAATCACGATCATCTGCAGGAAAACAGTGCACGAGGCTATCATGGGTTGTTAATATAGGAGGTGAACGTACTGGATGTTCTATTACCTCTTTGCTTGATGTGTGCTTAGAATGACATGGATGCAAAGTGCAGAAAAAGTAAAGACCTGAGTGAACAAGTCAGTGTGAAGTAGGGCAAACCCTGATCGTGCAAGCACTTATCTCCAGGCTATAGGACTGCATCTTATAAAGGTACAGTGACACGATGAAAAAGAAGAAAACCTGAGCAAAATCCCCAAAGCATCAGCTAGGTTTTGGTTCAATCAGAGTCTGGGCTGTACACTACTTAAATTCAGTGTGTATGTCGCTAACTAACAAGCTAACTAGCACCTGTATGGTCATTATACTGATGTGTGATTACCATGAATAAACAAACTGCCCTGCAGCAGCACTATCTACATGATTAAGAAGGTCATTTTAATCTCCAAAAGCTATTTTGTGGTTCATGTTTGTTCCAAATGGGGCTCATAATTTCAACACTACCACCAAAATGGACAGTGATATTGGAAGATTGTGCAAACTTCCCAAATTATTTGAAATGATGTATATGATGAGCTTTATTGCCTCCTTACTTCCAGTGTTTCCCCCCTCCTTTGTGTTTCTGTCACACTCTCTGTATTTGTGTGTGCTGCTGGGCGTGGCCTCCGGTACCTGCCTTATCACCATGACACTTGTCTTCTACAATCCAGTCAACCTGCACAGGATATGAAACTGGTTCAACCTCCCAGACACTGCTGGATCTTTCAGTCTCCCTCGTGGTTACAGCTCTGCGGCCAACTTAATGTATTTTTTTGAAACTTGTTTTGTGATGTCTGGTAACCTTGGAAAGTGCCTCAGGAAATCTGCCAGCCATTCCTTTGCCACGTCCAACTCTGTCTCGTCTTCGCTCTTGCTTTTGGATTCTTGCCACCACCAGCCCTGCACCGTTTTAGATTCCCTCACTGTGAGACATGCCATCGCCTCTACTTTTCAATAAACTGTTGAAACTACTTGTGTTTGCATTTGGGTCCGCTAATGTAAAAGAAAACCTTCTTTTAAGTCCAATGCCAATACTTTTTTTTGTTGTTGTTGGTTTTTTTTTTGAGGATGCCCCTTTCATACCCAATTATGATAGTATCACCTGTTACACTTTTACACGTTTTTTTTTTGAGCATTTCTGTCTTGTTGTGCCCCTGTCCAAACTTTTTTGAAACATGTTGCAGGCATTAAATTTAATGCATGTAGTGTATATTTTCAAAAGTCAATGTATTCAACTGAATATAGGTTAAAAATGAAATATGTTAAACATGGTTAAGTAACAAAACACTTAATGAAGGTTAGAAAAAGATTGTGATTAGAGTCAAAGAGACAAATACTACCTCCACTCCTTCATCTTGCACCAACACTACTTCATGCACTGGCACTGAATGCTGGCATTGGACATTGTCCATATGAACAGAATACCTAGGGAAAATGAGTATTTCATGCTAACCATTTGGAAAGTGAAGCACCTCTTAGTATTGTTTCTTCTGGTTTCTCTCTCCTTGTGTCTGTCCCCTCTTTCTTCTTTTGCCTGGCCTCACATAACCCACACAAGCTGACAACCTAATGAGTCCTCTTCTTCCACCCTTTCCTCTGCAGCCTCTTGTCTTTAGCAGGCTTAGCCTTTCGATTAGATTATACCCTTTCCTGTTTTTTTACATTGTGGACGTGACATGATACAGGACTGGGGATGATAGCATTTAAAGGAATACCCCCATTTTTTCATTGAGTGGCGAGCACATCAACACACATTTCATTCTGATGCTATAGAGATAACTTTTCAGGAAACACTGTTTTGTGACAGGATCTGAATGTCATTTCATCTGTCCAACCATCTGTCCAAGCCCTCTCAAGAGCAGAGCAAGATATGTTTACAACTGGTCCATGACAAGATGGACCAAAGTATCACCATAACATTAAGGAAGTGAAAAAAACATATTTTGATTTGAATGAAACTCAAATAAAACCCAACCCTGAAGGTTGCTATTGGCTTCCTATTGCAGACAAAGGACTCAAATAACTTCTCCTCCAATGCTGTCACTAATCGGGTAAAAAGTGATGATGATTACAGGGATCCAGCGCTGAAGACACTATAAAGATTCGACTGGGATGTACAAATTACAGTAATTAAGAGGGGCTCAGAGCAACATTGTTTCAGATATCCTTACTATTCCCATGCTTGTGCCTTTGGATGACGAAGAAGTGAATGCTGTTTAAATTTTCCAAGCAATTGCTTTTAGAATGGAGAAATGGTGCAGCAGTAACACGGCCATGTACTCCATCACTGAACATCTTCGCCCTGAGCTGAAGCACTGTCACTGCCATTACTAATAGTTTTCTAACTGCTTTATTTGTGATAATCTTTGGATTTAATAATTATCTTTATGAGGAAATTGACTACACATCACACCACAGTCACATAATGATGATGTGACGCTCTGGGATCCCTGCAGAGAAATTCTCTTTGTGCGTCACAAGTTTGCTACAAAGCTAGAACTGGAAGGGAATCAAGTTTTTGCTCCAGCATGTCAGCAAGAAGATATGATTTACAAATATAAAAAAAGAGCGTAATATCTTTGAGTTAAACAGTCAGAAGGCACACAGTCAGGGTGGTGACCAGTTTGCATTATTTTTTAACCACAACCAAGTGTCACCATGTCCTAACTACAGTCTAACCATTCATCAGAGCCATGATCTTTACTTAACCCGAACAACACACAGTAGTTGCCATTCGCAGATGCTATAGAAAGAAATCATTTTTAAACTGGCGTTGTAGAATCTGCAGGATCATCCACTATCAATGTTTTTCTGACAACATGGTTTAAGATTGAAGGAGGCAACCTAGTTAGCATGTAGATGGCAGTTGCGGTGGCTGTGTCTCTTGTTGTCACTTATTCAAAATAGAAACAGATGAAGCTGCTCACTGTTTAAAAGCACAGAAGAAATGAGACTGAAATCTTGGTCATGAAGATTGTTGATAATGAAGAGGAATGACAGAGGGACAGATTAAAGTCATCGGCTGAGTAGGGGAGACACAATTACTGTATAAACAGTCTTTTTCCTGTTTTTGTGTCAAATTTCAGCCAGACAGTCTTGCAGAGAACAATGGCCCAAGAATCAGGTCAGTCAACAATACCAATTTTATTTCATTGTGCAAAAACAACCAAGATTGTGATTGAAAGAACTGGCAGCTCTCAGTTATATGCATATTCACCTCATCAACATCAGTCACTGAGTCGAGACTCGCCAAATATTCAATGAGCTCTCATATTTGAGCAATTGTTCCTGCCTTATGCTATTGTTTAAAACAGCATCCATTTACCTGAGTTGGTACAAGTGAGACTAAAACTGATAATTGTAATTGTATTTTTTATGTTTTCTGCAACAACTGCTAATTCTGTTAACGTAAAATAAAAGCACTAATCATGGGGATCCTGTGGCGCAAATAGTTCTTCAAACATCAAACACACCTGAATATTCTGTTAAGGACTAAAGCTATTCCACACATGGATGGACCCCCACAATCTTTTGGGCCCCAGTTGCACCTCTGATATTGTAGATAGAGTGCCTCCAGAACCCCAGGGAGGTCCCCAGAGACCACTTCAAGATTCACTGGACTGAATGACTCAACAGAGATGAACATTTATCTAACGTTCATAATATCCACTGATCCAGTCTAAATGTGTCGCTCACATCCTGTTTTAAGAAAGAAAAGAAAGAAAAAGCAGAACTGACGTCCATCTTCTACTATATATATATATATATATATATATATATATATATATATATATATATATATATATATCCACTAACACATCCTGAAAGACATTTACAGTCGGAATGCATCCCTCTGTATCCTCATGTGTCTCTGTCATGCACACACACAGACACAGACACAGACACACACACACACACACACACACACACACTCTATAATCCCACAAAACAGAAGCACCATCTGTGCAGTACAGCCAGCTTCCCTTTGTGTCCTGTGTCTTGGCAAACTTCAGAGTTTTATCAAAGTATGCAGGACAGGCCCTCAGTGGCCTCACATCAGCCAATCCACTTCACACAGACTACATCACCTGCATGCCTAGCTGCTGCATTTATGTACAGTGTACATACACCATGTGTGTACACGAGAGGGAGAATGAAAGACAAAGAGAGGATGAGAGCGAGACTGAGCGAGTGAGATGAGGGGATGGATGTGACCTGCACGACGGACACAGTGAATGATAGTGTGAGTCAGAGAGAGAACGGAGGGAGGAAGGAGGCGGTGAGAACCTTTGTACTGAAACTTCAAAAGCATTATGGGAACCACAGGGGACCCCCCTTCATCTTTATCCCTCTCCCACCCGACTCCTCTGCATCCTCAAATATCATTGGCTGTAACCGGATCCAGGCATAAGCTTCATCTTGACATCAGTAACATGTAGGAGTGAAAGATGAGGAGTTTGCAATAATTCTATTTAAACTGCAAGCACGATTTTTCTTAGCTTATTTCAGCTTGACTGATATATCCTATTTCACGTTGTTTTGTGTTAAATTAGGACCAGTCTCCGAGGTGTTAGCCGGGGGAAAAAGTTCCATGCAGCCCGCAGCTCAGCTCCAGTGATGGGGACTTTTAGGAAAGTGAAAGTTATTAGAGTCAGCAGCAGCAGAGTCACTGACCTGTGGCGACACAGGGGAAGGTAGAAGTGATGAGTAAAAAAGAGGCAGGAGCACAGTCAGAGAGGTCAGTGTGGGTGTCCGACTCATCATCTGAATATACCCGACAGTGTTTGAAATTCATATTTGAATGTGTCAGAAATAAATTGTTTAATATATTAGTATTTAAAAACAACCTAAATTTGGCAGCCAAATCACTTCAGTGTCAGAAAATTTGACCCACATGATCAAAATCTGAACAAATCTTTTACATAAGACTGACAGCATTGATCTTTGTCCAAAATGGAGGACGCTCATAGCGTATTCATCCTGTTGTAAATTGAACTTTTGTTTAACTTCTCAACAACACAAATGCTTCGCAGACAGATGAGACAGGAATGGAAACACCGTTTTACAGTCCAGGTAGCAACAAGACAACAAGTTCACACTGTTGTCCATTTGCAAGCTAGCTCAAACACCTTTCTTCCCTAGCAGTGACTCACATGAGTCATGTGAGTGGTCACTGTATCATCATCTTCTAGTAACTCCAGTGTTGCTAACTTAGCACCTTTGTGAATGAGCTGTAAATGTGTGTCCTGAATGACCCATTGTTTGTCTGGGGAACTCCGTCTCTTTTGTTTTTGTTTCTAAATCAGTAAATGTGTCTTCCAGTGTCTGGATCCTCTCTCTTTATTCATGACACTTGAAATCTGAGGTTTGATGCATTTTGATGTGATGACAGCAGCCAGGAACATTAAGACCGAAAGATAAAGCTCATTGGAGTCATTTAACTTTAGCTTGACTTCTTCTTTGAACGTTCTTTAAAAACAACAGTGTATGGCAAAAATTGAATATAATAGGCATAACTTTTATATCTACAGACGGAAGATGAACCGGCTCCAGATCTCCAGGGTCTTGGGAATATTTCTCATGCTTTGCAGCCACTGTAATTTCTCCATCATGCTAAAAAGTAGCAACTACTTTTAACAACTACACTGCTAAATCCTACACACTGCCCCTTTAAATAGTTATGTCATGATATCATGGGTATGCAAATTAGTGGAATAATCTAGCAACATTTATCTACTTTTGAAGCAGCTGCTTTCAGTTGAAAATTATAAGTCTTAATTCATATACTTTGAACTTGCATTTGATGATGCACTAATAACATTCAAAAAGTTGAGGGTGGAATGCTGGACACTTCTTCTTGCCCTCAGTGGTCGCCACTTTGGTTATGTACCCAAAGGTGAGGGACCACCAGCATTGTTAAAATGGTGACTGAGGAAGCTGCTGGAGTCGGAGCGATTTTAAGTGGTACATGTGTTTATATTTATATTTTAGTGGTCAAATGTTGGCGCTAACACTCCAAATGGACTAATTGCACTTGGTAAAATGTTATTTCTGATAAGAGCACAACAGCCAGTACATAGTGTACACAGTGCACTACATACAGTAGAAGTGTAATTATGGAAGTATTCAAACTGAGTATGAGCACATGTTTTGTGATAATGGATACATTTCTCTGTGCCTCTTTCTGGTGTGACCAGGCCTGTAGTCCTACTGAAGGAAATAACCAACCTGTGTTTCAGCTGCCTCTTTTCTTTGCTTTGCATACACACAAAGTGATTATGATTTAAAACTGAGAACTTTCAGTAGTAGCTGTAGTATATCATTTAGAAATTAGTTAAAGATTATTATTGATGTTAAACGGCTGTGCCTCAGTTTGACTAGAATAATTCATCATATCGAGTTACTGATTTGACTTTTTGTGCCTTGTAGCAGTCGTGACATGTCAGAGTTGTCCCACCTCAGCTAAGCAGTTAACCAGGCAATCCTCATGCTTATGTATGAAGTGTTCAGAATGCATTGAGCGCTGTTTTGCCCTGGGCTTCTACAGCGAGTTAACTTCCAGCAGGCAGTCTGACCAACTGAGTTTATATTCTTGGAGAGACTTCACACCATAATACAGCAGCGCTCCAGGTTGGAAATACTGCATTCTACAACACCAGTGGGAATCTAGTTTGTGACAGGCCGTGTGTTAAGAGAAATGTCCTTAACTGTACGGAGGGATGGATAATAAAGTGCTAAAAGTGGCATCTGGATTGACAGATGGTTGGCTGGAGGTAACAACTCGTGAAGTGTTGGTACCACGTTTGAATCTGCTACTTGTTATCATTTACTATCATGCAATAGCATGCAAACTGCTAATAAACACTGATGTGCATGTATTAGCATCTTTTATTTATGCTGGTAAAATCAGCCAGGTGTTGGCAGATGGAGTGTATGATGTATAATACCTTTTTCTGCCATGTGTGAGCAATGATTTCCTCTTTAGCACCTTGGTAACAGTCTAGATCCACCAAGTCAATAAAAACAGTGAATGTATAAATAAAATACTTATGCATATGTGTTTTTATACAAGTGGCAACCTCTGTGGCTGTGAAGTGAAGCCAACACAGAAGTAACAAAAACTTTCACTAGCGTCCATTTGAGGCTGGCTACAGATGAGTTGGTCTCTATAAGTCCCCATGTTAAAATGTCCAACTTCACAGCAGAAATAAACATGTTTACAGCCTGGTACAAAAAACAGTTTTGGTCTCTATTGATTGACAGGTAATAGCTGTTTTTTTGAGCAACCAAACTTCATTCAGCCCGCCTCAGCTCCACCCACGATCCACATCTTTGCCGATTCTTGGATAGTCTGTGGTTTCATCTGGTCAAATGAAGAGTCAGTTTTCAGGTCTGTTTTGGCCCCTTTTTTTTAAATTTTCCTCTTAATACAGGGTGAAGTCTGGTAGAATGGGACTGTTAAGCTTCAGTATTTTTTTACCTTTACATGTTTATACTTCTATTATTAACACTGAGCTCATCATAGGCGTGTGATAAAATATGTTATGTAGCTATGACATCACTTCTAGGGGCATGGCACACCATATTGATCGACCTTGCAATAATTCATGATGGTTAAGTTAAATGACTCAGCGTTCTTTGAACAACATAATCAATTTATAATTGTTTTATATTTTATCATCAAGCGTTCACCTTCAATCAATCTTCTTTTAAATGTGATATTGACACCGTCCCAGTTTGCCAACAGTGTATTTTTAAACTGGGACAGTGTATTACTGGCAAACTGGGCCAGCCATGTGTCCCTCATAAATTCAGCAAGCTAGCTCGATATTTCAACAGCATTTACCTATCGAGCTAGATCGCAACGCTAATGCTCATTGCCCCGTTCTTAATTAAAGACAAGGAGCCATTTGCTGAATCTGCAACCCTCCTTCCTTTTTTTTTTAAGTGATGTTCCTTATTATTATTATTATTATTATTTGTTGTTGTTTATATAATTATTGTGTATTCAATTTATTAAGCCTACACCTGAATAATAATGGAATGTGTTCTAAGTGTCCCAGTTTACCAGTAAAGGTGTCCCAGATTAAAAGTTGCACTCAAAATGTGGTTTTGGGTCAATGTGTGTTTGATGAAGAGTCATCCTTCCTGTGTTTAATGTTTCTTTCTATTCTTCTGTACAGTAAAGTAGAGCTCTTACGCTATTTAGAATAAGATTACATGAGGGTCAAATACATCTGCATCATAATTAAAAACTACACAGAATTGTCCTACTTTACCAGTATTCTCCCTGCGTATTCAGACTTTCATCCTGTACTTTACATCTTTACTGGGATCAGTCATTCTGGAGCAAAATACCTGATTGTGTCTATTTCAGGTCGACATGAATGTGAAACATGTGACTTGATGTGAGACACACAACATTAGGTGGGACGTGCTGGGGATGAGATAGGACGATCAACTATCTTCCAACCACCAACCCAAAGCGTCTGTATTTGACACCTGTTTTGTTGTGTCACTCACAGCCTTGTTTCCCTTTTATGTCTTGGGAATGACTCAACACTCAACTATCTTTCTCCAGTGTGATGGTCCAGTTGTATCATTTAAGAATATCTGTTGGCAGAAATAAATATAACTATGTTTTTATTTGTGTATATTAACTTGGAAATAAGAATGGTTATATTTTTATTACGTGTCAAAGAGCCATTTGTATTTACAGAGGTAGCTGGTCCTCTACCACGGATGGCCACCATATTGAACTGCCATGTTTCTACAGTAGCCCAGATTGGACAAACCAAAGAAGGCTCTAGATATTTTTGGAGTTTATGAGTCTAGGAGTCTTTCTAATTTGTTTCATAATCATTATAGTTAATCCTTCATGCTTCAAATGGGACGTGAGGCAATCAGTATTCAGTTGGTTGCAATCTGCAACTTTACCAGTAGATGCCACTAAATCCTACACACAGCACCTTTAACTGCAGAGACATGGCACCATCTTACATCCTGTCCAATTGTTTTATTTAAGTCTTCAATCTTCTTCAATCTCTGATGTCAAAATGCAAAATGTTTTTATTCTATATCTTTCTTATATTTTTTTCTTGATATTTAATGTTGTCTTTTTCCTCATGTTGTGTGAATGAATCTATAAACTGATGGAAACAAAAGGTTAATGATGGCAGTAATTGTTAAAATGTGGACTGAATTTTCAGTGCCAAGTGATGAATTCAAAGAATAATTTGGAGTTTAATTATTTAATTATTATATGACAACTGTAACTCATGAGCTCCTCAGCTCGTACAACCATGTTGCAATGACCACAAGACAGTCACACAATATGTGTCTGTAGCCTGGCAATTTTGAGGTCAGTGTAGAAAATTTGCATTTTTTTTAACATCAAAAATATGGAAACATATCAGCTGACGGTCATTATCATTCTGGGTTTAATATAAACAAAAGATATAATATGCCACATTAAATATTTTTTAGCATTTAAAAGTGATTGGACAAAAATCTGGACAAAATTTTGCAATTAATTATCACCACTATCTACATCCTCATTGCTTAGCTAATTAAATCCCATATGAAAAAAAGAGCCATTACTGGCATCATAGAGAAGACTTTATGACTTCATGGCATGGTTGGTTTCTCGAGCAGTTTGATGTGGTTTTCACCAGAGTAACTGCAGAATGTGAAAAAACTCAAGTCTCTTTAACACAAACCAGCTTCATTTTAACACTCCCTGTGCAGAACAGAGCAGAATCTCAGAGACAATACAGAATGTACTTGATGACTACATCCATGGAAATCTGGGCTCTTTCCAGTGTAAGTCATGTAGCACACTATTAATATTCATTTCCTGCTGAGCCTAACTGCGGCTGCTATTTTCTCGTCAAAGAGGAGTTTCCCCCCCTTCCCCCTCTCCTCTTCCTCTCTTTCCTGATTCCACCCTCTGTTAACATTCCTCTCTCTCTCTGACTCCATGTTATCTCTCACCTCCTCCCCAACCTTGTCTCCGTCTCTCAGGTCTTCTCTCCTGGTTACAGTGTGTGGGATCAAGGAAGCACTGTGGTTTGCCTATAAGCTCATTATTCTGACTGACAGAAGACTTCGACTGTTCCTGCGTGAGGGATCACAAAGCAGAAATCACACTGTCTTCTCGCAGCAGCGTTGTTGTTGTTGTTGTTATTTTGGTTTACTGCATAATTTTCCTTTTAGAAAAGTCTTCTTCATTGTCAGGCTTTGTTTTCTTGGAGATAATTGAATTTGTGCGAGTAAATCTGAAAAATGTTTTGTGAAGTTTAGCCACATTCATTCGTCTTCAGCAATCAGATTAAGCTGCTGAAAGCTGATTATATTTGGCTGTGATATGTCAAGCTTAAACAGCACAGACTTACTTCATTACTTCTGTCCCAAGACACAAATCTTCAATCTGAACCATTAAAACAGATTTATTTCATGATGATGAGCCGCAATACGTTTATTTCATTTTATTTAAGAAACTGTCATATGACATATTTACTTTATATTATGGCTTTACGTGCAGTTTCAGCTAATGATCGATATGTTTTATGAACAATAACAAACAGCATTGGCAACTGAAAGTTTACTGAACAATAATTACACTCATTTGAGCAATATTACAAGAGAGGGTGTGCTTTACGGTTATTATTGGCATGACAGTGATACATGTGCATGTGCTGGGGGCAATTTGCTCTGAAAACAATCTACTAGAATCAGTCACAGCAGTATACTTCAATCCATAATGGAACCCAGTTTACTAAGTAAGTTCAGCGACATGCAATAGAGACGATTTCTAGTCTCAGCAAACTTACATTAGCGCTTTCAAGATGAATACCACACATATAAACACTAAACTTTTTGTTTTTGTTTTTGTTTTGTTTTGCCATTGACAGCTACTTTAGCTACTAAGTCCGTGAGCTGTGAGTGCACAGGTGATGGGGGATGTGATCCGAACATATCCAATAACTCCACAGAGCTGTGAAGTCAGTGAGGAGTCAGCTGTCAGTGGCAGTTTAAAACAATGAAACCACGAGAGGTCCATGAGCTTCAGTGTTGTGAATGATCACACTAAAACAGCGCTGCTCAATAAACATGCTTGTGTTTTTTGGCAACTAATGAACATGCATTTGAACGTCCATAACTCCATCAAGAGATCACAGACTTTTGGTTAAAACTCAATCAAGGAAGGAAAACTGTGCCAGGCGTAACTTTCAGTTTCATTTTCTGGTGGAGCTATTACAACGAAAGCTACTTATTAAGGGAGTGATAATCACAAGAAATCATTAATAAAAGATAACCATTAGCTTCAAAGTTGCTCTACGCAAGTCAAACTCGCAGTTTTGTAAAGCAGCTTATTTAAAAAGAAAAGAAAAGAAATAGATGTGAACTGTTCATTTTTGGGGCCTGTCAAAGGCTAGGTCAAAATTCTAAAATATGGACTACATTTAAGCTAAGCTTATGTTGTGCAACACTATTGAGCTTATACTCATGAATATACAAAAAAATATATTAGGCTGATATGTCTAGTAGTATGTGAGATTAGCTTCGGACAGATATACACAAGGATTCACACAACCAAGCACATCCCCTCCAGGTGTAAGGAGAATAAAGGTCGAAATAAATGACTCTATAAAAGCTCAGTCATTTCCTAACACAGCTGGGCACTGTAGTTTTTAGAAAACGGAACTCAAACCAGAGGAAACAGTACATTTGTTGGGTACTATTCTCCCAGCATTGTTTACATCAGTGTTTTACTTGCAAACACTCTTCTTCATTACTGCATTTATTGGCTCATTATCATCACCTTTCGAACAGTGGAATAATGTAACTCCATTGGCTGGAAGGCGTATTATGTAAGGTACTTTTCAAAGTGTCCTGCTGTAAGAAAATATTTAAAATATTTAATAAGTGCAGAGTGTATAGACATATATATAAATAACAGTTGAAAATATAATATTAATAATAATATATAATATAATAGAGATAAATCATTACTCGACAGCTTTAATAGAGGTCAAGAACACCACAAAGAAGCATTAACATGATGTATGTTCTGCTAAAACACAAATTCAGGGCAGGACGTAACACACTGAAGATACAGCCTGAGTTTTGGCTAACACTGTGCTGTCAGTTTAACCCCTTGTCACACCGTTGTTGCAGTTAAGATTAAAGAAATATTATGGATTACCTGTCTCAACCAGGTTTCACTTCAGTAGTTTGCAAACAAAAGGCAGGATTGCTCAGAAATGTATGATAGTTGTCTTTCAGTAAGAAATGCAAGGCCAGCATGAGATTCCCGCTCAAGCTCCACAGATCTCTAGGAAGTTCAAACCCCCAATTTCATGAAATCTGAATATCATAAAGGCTCACATGAATGCCTTTGAATGATAAAAAAGCACATTACAGATGTTTATCAAATAAAGCCCACTTTCATTGCTTCAAATCAAGCCTTTTAATCAAATCATTGATGTCTTCATCAAAACCAAAGTTCATGGTGGGGGCAGTCAATTAAATCACGCTGTCATCAGCTCACTTTTCTTAATGAGTAATTGAGAGTTCCAGCCTTAGTGTGCAGCAGCCTGAGGAGACAGGCAGATCCCAGTGGACTTGACTTCACCCTTCCAGCACTCTGCAGTGAAAAGTGCCATCACTACTCCGCTACTCCATTGACTGATTGATTCTGATGGTCAGCTGCCTCTGGCTTCAAATCCAGAAGATGCTAATAAGAGAATATGGCTTGTGGGACCTGAAAACAGGGACACTGAAGCCATTTCACAAACACATTAAACCAACTAGTGCTCATGTTGCTATTATGCAATGATTTAGCCATGTGGACTATCTATTATCTATGATACAATGTAATGAACGTATGTGAGGGTATTTTCTATTCTAGCATGCCTCATATGGCGGTTACACAGGGTCAAGCATCTTGAGGTCACTGCAGGGACAGCATTAAATGTTAGATTGTTATGATGACACTGATTTCTCCTCAGATACAGAGCTGTGTGTTTGTGTTCTGGAAACCAAGTGCTTTGATAGGGCTGTCTCACTCCCTCGACACAACAGATGGGTACAAAATGTAGAAGATTCCACAGAGTCACATAATAATGTCGGACCACTAAGGGTAAATATATGTCCTTGTTTGTAGACTAATGGCCAATTAACTGACCGCTGATGAACAGACTTCTCTGCAACAAGTGTGACCAGAGACTTCATGACAGCATTTGTGTTGCATGAGGTGTTAGGACTGTTGTGCGTTGGTATGTGGAGTCAGTTCTCCTGAGCGGTTTAACATGCAACAATCAGTATCCGCAATCATTCATTCACGTGGAAAACACAACATGCAAAACACTGTTAAAATGTTAAAGAGCTGACAACATGCAGCAGCAGTCTTCAGCATAGCACAGTTCACACAAGGTGAATCAAAGTGTTAGGGGTGTCATGAACCTGAAGCTTACAGGTGTGTTTACATGGGCATGTACAGGGTGAACTCAAAAGTTCCCCTCCAGGCCGAAAGCCAGCCGAATGGCAGCCATCTTCTAGCCGACTTCCAGCCAACTGCCTGCCAAGTTCCAGCGGCTGGAATGACCCCCCTCCTTCTCCTGGGCGTGTCTATTTTTTACTGTAACTCCACCTATTTGTTTAATTACAGGGTATGACCAGAAGATGGCACTTCTCTCACAAAATCTTTTTACTGTTGTTCTACCTGGAGATGACGTAGCTTACACACCTCATTAACATTCTCATTGCTCAACCTTTTGTTTGCACTTACTATGTCTGAAGTTATTTGTAACTCACAAACTGACTCTCCTCTTATATTAAAAAAGCAAAATGTAACACCAACAATTTTCACTCTGCTGGTATATTTTGACCTCTGCTACTTATGTCTGAAGTTATTTGTAACTAGTGTTCACAGAGAGGAAAAAAGGAGGGGAGTCAGATTTTTCCGGGTCACAATTTACTTCTGTCACAATCTGACTCTCCTCTTATATTAAAAAAGCAACACGTAACACCAACAATTTTCACTCTGCTGGCATATTGTGACCTCCGCAACTTATCTGTAAAGTTATTTGTAACTAGTGTTCACAGAGAGGAAAAAAGGAGGGGAGTCAGATTTTTTGGGGTCACAATTTACATCTGTCACAATCTGACTCCCCTCTTATATTAAAAATGCAACATGTAACACCAACAATCTTCATTCTGCTGGCATATTGTGACCTCTGCTACTTATGTCTGAAGTTATTTGTAACTAGTATTAACGGAGAGGAAAAAAGGAGGGGAGTCAGTTTTTTTCGGGTCACAATTTACTTCTGTCACAATCTGAGTCCCCTCTTATATTAAAAAAGCAAGATGTAACACCAACAATTTTAACTCTGCTGGCATATTGTGACCTCTGCAACCTATCTGTAAAGTTATTTGTAACTAGTGTTAACAGAGAGGAAAAAAAATGGGGAGTCAGATTTTTCCGGATCACAATTTATATCTGTCACAATCTGACTCTCCTCTTATATTAAAAAAGCAAGATGTAACAGCAACAATTTTCACTCTGCTGGCATATTGTGACTTCTGCAACTTATCTCTAAAGTTATTTGTAACTAGTGTTCACAGAAAGGAAAAAAGGAGGGGAGTCAGTTTTTTTCGGGTCACAATTTACTTCTGTCACAATCTGACTCCCCTCTTATATAAAAAATACAAGATGTAACACCAACAATTTTCACTCTACTAGCATACTGTGACCTGTCCTACTATGTCTGAAGTTATTTGTCACTAGCATTAACAGAGAGGAAAAAAGGAGGGGAGTCAATTTTTTTCGGGTCACAATTTACTTCTGTCACAATCTGACTCCCCTCTTATGTTAGAAATGCAAGATGTAACACCAACAATTTTCACTCTGCTGGCATATTTTGACCTCTGCTACTTATGTCTGACGTTATTTGTAACTAGTGTTAACAGGAAAGAAAAAAGGGGGGGGAGTCAGTTTTTTTCGGGTCACCATTTACATCTGTCACAATCTGACTCCCCTGTTATATTAAAAAAGCAACACGTAACACCAACAATTTTCACTCTGCTGGCATATTTTGACCTTTGCTACTTATGTCTGAAGTTATTTGTCACTAGTGTTCACAGAGGGGAAAAAACATGGGGAGTCAGATTTTTCTGGGTCACAATTTACATCTGTCACAATCTGACTGCCCTCTTAGATTAAAAAAGCAAGATGTAACAGCAACAATTTTCACTCTGCTGGCATATTGTGACATTCTGCTACTTATGTCTGAAGTTATTTGTAACTAGTGTGAACAGAAAGGAATAAAGGAGGGGAGTCATTTTTTTTCGGGTCACAATTTACATCTGTCACAATCTGACTCCCCTCTTAGATTGAAAAAGCAACACGTAACACCAACAATTTTCACTCTGCTGGCATATTGTGACCTCTGATACTTATCTGTAAAGTTATTTGTAACTAGTGTTAACAGAAACGAAAAAAGGAGGGGAGTCAGCTTTTTTTTGGGTCACAGTTTACTTCTGTCACAATCTGACTCTCCTCTTATATTAAAAATGCAAGATGTAACACCAACAATTTTCACTCTGCTGGCATATTGTGACCTCTGCTACTCAAAAATCTGTGTAGTCCCAGTTAAGCCCCTCAAGCATTTTTTTTAATATTTTCAATATATATATATATCAAAATATTGTTTTTTTTAAGTTAAAAAACACTAGACAAACAAAGTTCACAAGTAGCCATTCTGTTTCAATCCAGTCCCTGCTTGTTTGTGCTGCGCTTGTACTCCATTGATTGGTGTACCCTATAACCTGCATGTGTGAGGGGAGGAGGTGGGGGGTTGGGGTCTTTTGTTTATATTTGTGTGTTAGGCTAAGGCTAGCTAGCCTACAGTCCATTACTTGCAATGGATCGTTTTGTGATCAGGAAAAAAAGAGTGCACGTAAAAGAAAGCGAAGGCCACAACAGACGCATGCTCTCCTATAAAACTCTGGTGAGTTTTTTTCCTGACATTGCGATCATAGACTGGTTGTGATACACTTGATGTGAGGTGACATTTAATCTGTTACACTGTAACGAATGCACAGCAGGACATGGCATGAACCTCCTTATAAAGTAAGTGAAGTCATAAAAAGCAATTATTTCCTTAGCACCTCCATGTATCAGTCAAGCCCCCCCTTAGCCCCGGGAGGAAAAAAGTCCTGCCGCCGTGCCTGACTGCTATGACGGTCCGAAGAATAAATATCATCAGACCATCCATCAGATGTTACCGGACTGCCGCGTCAGAGCTGCCGATACGAGCAGAGTTTTTTTTTTTTTTAAATTACCAGTTTATTTGAAGGGGGGGGGGGTTGTTCGATGTTGTTCGCGACATAGAGTTGCAGATACGAGGGGAGCGATCTGAATGGATGGCGGATCAATAATGATCCGTTGCACCACTAGCCACATCCATGAGCCGATCAGCTGATCAGCTGATCGGCTCACAAGCTCACCCCAGCGTATCTATTCGGATGTGTCTCTATACAGTCTACGGTGAGAGCAGAGTATTAAAATCACTGCTCCCGTGGACAAATGAGGCATTGCAGCTGGTTTTCACTCAGGCTGCTTAGGGGCGTTTCCAGTCGGGGCCTCACTGACTACGTCATCGCGGGGGATTACATTACCGTCACAGACCTACGAAGGACCTGTGAAGGACCGGTCAAGGACCAGTCAAGGACCAGCCAGGGACCCGTCACGGAAACATGGGAACTTTTGAGTTGCTACATCTGTAGTGTACTTACGGTACTCAGCTCTGATTGGACAGTTATTTTAATGCATTGTCACAATGTAAACATATGAGTAAACAGTTCATCTCCAGAGCATTGTATGAACTATGTTTTTCTTATTCATGTCCTGGGAGCTTGTTACTGTGGCACCATTGACTATGATGGTCTGATTTTCTAACCCGCACAGTTTGTTACGTAGAACCATCAGATGCAACTGCTGGAACACTTCAGGCCAAGTTCAGGCCATGTGACTGGATGAACCACCTGTATTCACTGTCATGGGATCGGCAAACCAATGTAGACCATAACAACGTCAAACTCTTACTGAAACCAGTCGGACAAAGAACAAAAACATCTTTTCTATCCAGAAAATCCTTCAGTGTCGTTCTTTGTTCTTGACGTAGGATTATTTAATAATTAGGCATTACCACGGGAACCGCAAACTCATGGAATCAGTTAATCCAGGCAAGATCCTGTTTCCTGTTTACTCACTTGGATCTACACAATCACCAGTTTGCACACGCAAACACAGCACAGAGACAACTGTGCTGCAAGAATGGACACAAACAAACATGCACATTTCCACTAACACATAGCCATGTGAAAGCATGCACAAGGCACACACACACACAGTGCCTAACAGAAGCAGAGATCACAGCTCAGCACAGCACCACCCAAGACTCCTCTCTCATCTCTTTCCAATGTGAGGAGACACACACACACAGGAGGGGAGGGGAAATAAGATATAAAAAGTACCCAGAGAACAGAAAAATACAAAACTCAATGACAGCAATGAGAGCACAAGAGGGGAGGGAAGTCAAAAGAATCTCAGACGTGGAGCTAACAGAGCTCAAAAAGAGGAAGGGGGAGGGAGAACCAATCTTACAAGAGGTCGCACTCAGAGAGAACTGATGCAGTGCCGTCGTCTGTCTTCCATTATGCACTTGGTGTCATAGTTTGCAACTGAAGAACAGTGTAACGCACTGTGTTGGATTCATGCCTGTCTTTCTAATCACTCAACTATTTCATTAATCAGACAACCTTTGATTGTACTGGCCACTTCATTAGACTCATTTATACAGTCTAAAGCAGTGTAAACCAAAATGTATAGGCCTCATATCAGTAGAATTCATGACAGGGCTGTTACTGGATTGCATTCGATGTGCAGGTGCACATAACAAAATCCAAAAAGACCATAAAAAGTTTGAATTACAGGATAATCAGAGATATATGTGGATGTAGATAATATCGTGTACATTTCCTATCATAAACTAACAGGTTTGAATCATTTTCAAGCTACACTCATGATCAAGCGAATGGTGTCCGTGTCACCCACTCTGCCCCCTGTAACTTGCACGATGTAACTGTGGGTTGGGGGAGTATGTAACACTGTACAGCACTAAGTCACAAACCACCAATTATTTCACTGATTTTGGTGAAACTGTATCATATTTTATGAAGAAAATGTTTTCTGGTTTTCCCTCTGATGTCCTCCAGAGTTTCCTGATGGACAGTAGAGTAAACCGCTGCCAACTCCAGCTGCTGTTAGGAAATGTTAGCTTAGTTTGTTAGCCATCCCTGGGAGTGTCAGCGTATGTAAAACAGGTATTTTCAGGCTGGGGTGGTGGAGGCTAATGCAGATGTGGAGTAGTGCTGAAATGGTTCCCAGAACCACAGCTGGTTCCAACAGATAAAAGTACAGACTTTTAGTTGTTGGCGAGAGCTTGGTGAAATAAAAGGCTAAAAGACAGATGCCGAGCTGGGTTTCTTGCTGTTGGGCTACTAAGTAATATACCTGGCTGCTATGTCTTGTGTTTTGCTCTTGTTTGATCTTTGACTGTTAGCAAAGTTGTCTATTACAAAGAGTTGGAGTGGACAAAATTACAAAGTACATTCTCATCTGGATAAAAAAAATATATAATAAATCAATGATTAAGGGAAATTATGTGATTTAAACATAATGTACTGTAAAAAGAAATGGACCAATAATTGATCCCTGTGGAGCCCCATTACTGATGGTAAGAGTGCTTGGTGTTTGTATTGCCATGTATTGTATTTGGTATGAGCCACAGCAGTTTGAGATTTTTCTAAAAAGTAAGCATATGATCAAACATCAAGTAAAGATCCACAGTGACATTACTTTAAAAGTCACTGATATGACCTGATGACACAAATGAAAGGCAGCAAGTTGGCTTCTGAAGACAGCATGGAAACGATTAAAAGAAAAAAAAAAACATGGCACCTTAAAATAAACAGTCTATAATGCGCTGTGCTCATCCCCCATCACCTACTCATTACAACACTTAGGCGGGTGTAAGAGAGATGGAGAGATGGAGGAAAGAGGAGGAGGAGGAGGAGAGAAAAGACGAAGGGAGAGAGATGTTGAAAAAGAGGAGGAGAGAAAGGAAAAGGGGCAAGACAGGTCCAAAAATAAAGGAAGGAAGAGCGCTAATGAGTACACTCAGGTTTGCTCAGTTGCTGTGACAACGCGCCGGCTCATTGCTTCAAGCCACAAGACTGCATATCTAATGAATAACACACAGACACACACACAGTTGAGAGTACAGAACACAGTATATCCCCTCAAGCTATTGTCATCTGCATGGGTTTGTCAGGCATCCAAAATCAGAACACAACTGAGCACAGAAATGGCACTTGTCCATATGCCTGCACTTCCATATGTGTCTGCGGCGAAAACTACCTAATAGGTATGCCAACGTAAAGAAATGCAGCCAAAGCTTTTAACCAAATCAAGCAGGACCACCGTGCTGTGGCTGTGCCAGTTGGAGTGAGCTGAATAGTTTCAGCAGAGGAAAGAAGAGCTCTGGAGAAATGAAGGAAAAACCTTCACAATGCAGCAGATCCTCCTGCATCAGGACCTCAGGCGTCCACACTGTCAGGCACAGTATGCAACAGAGTCGAAATATAGCTCATAAATTGTCTGCATGAAGTTTAAATTGTGAAAAGATGTCGGAATTTGACTAAGTGTATGAAAACGGAAATTGTTACTTGAGGCGCTTGGCAAGGATGTCCTCTCTCTCCATTTGTCTTCGCTTTAGTTCTTGAGGCAGGAGATAACGCTGTACGTCAATCAGCTCAGACACTGGAGAAGACAATGTGATGATATATACTGTTTTGCTATTTGCCTGATTTGCTGTAAATCTTCTGAGGTAGATATCCGTGGTTATATGAGGCCTTTGAGGATAGTGCTGCACACCAATGAAAAGATTTTTGCGCCAGTGTTATAAAGTACTGGGAATTCTCAGTTCTTCCATTTACTGGATGAGTCAAAAACAATCATATCTACTCATTGTATTCAGTTCAGTTTTATTTATGTAGCACCAAATGTAATAACAGAGGTTATCCCATGACACTTTCCATATAGAGCAAGTCTAGGCCATACTAGACTAGACTATAGCAAAAACCTCTTTTAATGTTGCTGTATCTCCTCAGATGAATTCAGTCAACTCTTTGACTGTTCTTGCAATATTCAAAAGGGTTCTAATATATTCTAATTTGTGACTAATATTCATGGAACATAGCAGCCTGTTCTCTGGTGTTCAGGTCACTACAGTTTATAACAGATGTACTGACAGCAGCTATGTAAGAAATCAGACTGTGGAAGTGCTCGAACGGCAAAACCAAAATTTCTGACCTGCCAGACATTGTGGACTCCACTCGAACATCAAATGACGTCTGATCTGACAGAAATTTTGTCTGATTCCAAAAGAAGTGAGGGCGCATCCAATTCACGAGTGACTCATGTCTGCCTGACTTCTAAAGAACTACAGATACCCAAAACCTAGCATGGCTGAGGACACCCAAGCAGAGCATTATCATGCTACACTGGGCATATGGACTTTTATGTCAGATTCATGAAGATGAGGTCATTTTTTCATTTCTAACTGATAATGGTGCACATTTAGTGCAGCTGATGCACATGTAGAAGCTGGAATTGCAACTACTTTATATTGCATGCAGCTGCTAAGATTCTGATGATATATTGATTTCATCACACGTTTAGAAGGTTTCAGATTTCTCATGGAAACAAATATTGATCGGAATGACATACATCACCGCTTAGACTGGCAGCTGTTCTACTCTAAGATGCTGCTTGGTGACATTGTGGTGTCACGTCTGCAGCTACCTCCAGTGATCCCTGCACAGGAAGTCACAGCTGCGAGGTCAACGCATCTAGATGTGTTTGTGCATGTACTGTATGTTGAGTAGTGTGTACTTCCTTGTGTGTTCACGCGTGTGTATTTTCTCTCTGTCCAAGCACCATGGGGAGGATGTCCTCCCCAGGGGCCAGCAGAGGACCCAGGGGCATGAGTTGACAACACTGATAACCAAGATCATCTGTTCAACCAATGAACCTCCAGCATAAACAGACACACACACACACACACGCATGCATAAGAGTTTCAGAGAGGTGGAGGGAGAAACAGATGTCACATTGAAGCTGGAAGCAGGCCTCTTCTCATCCTCGTCCTGAGTCCTCAAGGCAAACTGCACACACACACACACACACACACACACACACACCCATACCCACAGGCAGCATGGCTTTGCAAAGTGCAGCACAGACCACTCTATCCCTGATGCCAGTTCAACATGAGGACAAGAAGAGACAAATGAAGTTCCACTGTGCAAATCAAAAGTTCACTAAAAACTGAATTAGAAACGAGACCTGCAGAATACTGATACGCACCTCGGAAAAGTCACAGAATTTACAAATCAAGTGCTAAATTGTCAAACAGAAACCTTGTATTTCTGTAAAGCACTGAGGAAATTGTAAAAAAAAATGCTACCGGGTTAAGATCAGGTCAAAGCCAAAATGTGTTTAATATAATTTCATATCAGATGTCAGGTGAGAGTAAGGTGACAGCCGTGCTGTTTTTGGATTTTCATTGAAAGGTGCAGTTTTCTTTCCCTTAGCCATTGCAGTACAACCTTTGCCATCATTAATAATTACAAGCGGACAAACTAATCATATTCAGTACATGAATGCCACAAACAAGATGTGATTTGACCCTCTCTGCTTACCTTCCTCAGCAGGTTGCAGATCCTCTCGATGTTCCGCAGCCTCTCCCTCTGTAAGGATGCAAACAGGGGAAAATGTACGTTTAAAACTTTCATGGTTTCACAGAACATTTTCTTCTTGGTGAGTCAGTCAACATGTTGACATCTGATGAAAGATGAATATAGCGCAGGTTTGTCCGTGTGCTGCATTTACGAGGGAAGTGGGTGAAAATAAACTGTCATGTGTAAAAATACATTTCAGAAGAAGCCGCAGAGATAATCACAGCAAACTACAGCTCCAATTTATGTCCACTGGTGAATCCAAAATCTTTGTGGGGATTTTTGGGGATCAGTTATCGCTGCAAAGTCACTTTTGGATTGTATACATTTTGGACTTTTGGATCTGTCAGGTCTATGGATTTATTAAGAAAAATAAGGTGGCTCCATTCATTCCTACTGAAGCTGCTCAATGGCGCATGAAGTCAAAAAAGTTTTCTTGGCATAAAATGACCTGGATCTTGTAGCCCATAGAGCAGGTGCACTAGACTTTCACCAGCCAAGCCAACAGATTCCAGTTCAGCCCTCTGGTAACTTGAATGGGAATAAAACGACCTAAAGCATTAAACATTTTCACCATTAGGTGAGATCATCTGCAAGACTTTACAACACTAAGTCACACACTACTATTGACTACTGACTACCATAACAACTGATTTGAGTGAAACTGGATCATATTTTATAGAGGAAATGTTTTCTGGTTTTCCCTCTGATGCTCTCTGGCCTCTCTACATCAAGTCTCTGTGATTTACAGAGTTTCCTGACGGACAGCAAAGTAAACTGCTGCTAACTGTAGCTGCTGTTAGTTAGCTAGCTCAGTTTGTTAGCTGGACTGTGAGCTTAGAGCACCAGGGGAACAGTGTTTGTAACATGGGTGTTTTTGACCAGCAGGAAGAAGAGGAGGTTTCCACATGCAGAGAATGCAGATGAGGAGCTGGGCAATCGAGCAATGTAACTGGGCTCAGAGAGCCTCTAGTGACATAATGGCAGAGGAGAAAAGACTGAAGGGGACATTGACAGAGGAATCTAATAGAGAAAGAGACAGTGACCGAGCAAAAGGCTGCCGGACAAGAGTAAATCTGGGACTGACTTTTAGTGGTTGGTGAGAGCTTGGTGAAATAAAAGGCTGACGCCGAGCTGGCTGCTATGTCTGCTGTTGTTTTGTCTTGCTTGATGTTTGGCTATTAGCAAAGTTGTCAAGTTGTTACTCTTTGATACATAAGTAATGTAATCAGAACAAATACACGTATACAGCTGTCCATATTTACCACAGCGGGATTACACTCTGAAACTGGGGGTGCTACATCGCTACATCCAAGTTATTTTGCAGTTGTGACACTTCAATAAATACATCAAGCATTTTACAGCTGCTTCTTTCACAATGTAAGTTTCATGGTAAGGAGTCTTCTGGGACTTCTTACATCACATGACAGACGCCATTGCTGTCATTGTTTGGTCACACATGTCAAATAAGCTCCAAAACCTGGTGGACTTCCTGCACCACTTAAGGATCTCATGAACTTTCAGATTGTCTCCACATTGGTCTTAATGTGACAGCAGGAAAATCATTCAAGATTTTGGTCACTGTAGTCCTCACTGTGTTTATATAACTTACTATATCTCAATATTCAAATGTTCTCAGCTTGTCTAATAAACTGTAAAGTGCTTAAAACAGCACTCGTCAGAATGCTGACTCTAAGAGCTACCGTTTCACCAAAGCTTTTAACATCATCATCAAATATTAACTCATTCCTATAGAGATGCAATCTGGACTTGACTGGCAGCGCTGTGTGTTCCGCGGGGGGCGATGCATAACTCTGGCTGCTTATAAATCATATATTGATCTGAGCGTCGCCTGTTTGTGCTTGTAGACAGTCAGTTCTGACTTAATCTCTGCTTCTCATAAGCCAGCTGCAAACTGTCAACAACAGAGGCTGCATGAGAACGATGATGTGCATATGGAAATATTTAGGCTGATGCAGAGCATCAAAGCTGGACTAATATTTAGTAATCAAACGAGAAAAACTGGATTAGAATGTGTGAAAATGTGCTGAAATAATTGGAGTGAAAACACACTTTGCTGCCTCTGAACACTGCATTCATGATATGTCACAGGGGTCTGCTTATTGTAAGATACTTTTTCATATAGTAAAACCACACACAGTGTCTGAATCTGCTACATACTGTAACGCTGCCTACATTTGAAGCTTCTGCGCTTTCAAACTTACCTGTGCGTCCTCTGTATCATAATGCTGAGTGTGAGAAAGACTTTTTGATTCAGCTGTGTGAGATTCTGCCTCTGCTACTGTGTCTAAGCAGTGAGAGCCCTCATTATCGACACACACACACACAAACACACACTTAGGTGGCCCCCAAAGTATCTATTCTTGGCTAAAAGCTTAAATTCTTCTACTAAAAAGCTGTCAGGAAAAAGACAGGTGTCATCCACATCCTGAACATTGTTTATTTTCTTAAAAAAAAAAAAAAAAAGAACCATTCCCACACAGGTGGCTACTTTTGCTATAGTTCTGTGCTCAAACTCTCGTTTATGATGCTTTGTTAGTTTGTAGGTGTGACTTTTTGCTGTGTCATCAGAATTCCTAACTACAGTCTACAACCAGTGTGTTTATGAAATCGTTTACAAGTAGCCTCTTAAGTAAAATGCATCAATATGGCTCAAAATTAAGTGAAGGCTGTTCCCCTCCTTCCTTCCTGGTGTTTTGATCTCTCTTGTCTTGGGGTGTGTGAACAAATAGTGAAAAAAAAAAGACCTCCTCTGTCCCTTCCTAAACTTTCCTTGACTTCATGAAGCTTTACGATGAGGTGATGGACTGCAAAAAGCACAAAGATACTTCTCGTCATGCATTCTTACCGTGTAGTTTCATGCAGGTTCAAGGGGCGTTCAAGTTTGCTGCCGCTGGAAAGCATCATGTAATTTACCATTGCTTATCTTTTGCCCAAACTTGCTAATATGTTTATATCTGAGTAGACAGTAGGTTGTCACATTGCGAATGTCTGCTCACAACTTTGATAATGAAGTCATAGTCTGCACTGCGTGGTCCACGTTTACATATCCTGCATGAAACAACGCGGTAAGAGCGCACAGGTAGAAGTATCAAAGATGAAGCTTTTTATAGACCATCGTCTGATCGCCACAGACCATTTCAGTAACATCCACCATCACATAATGACGTAGTCTAGTGTAAGTGCAGTCGGATTCTCTGAGCACTGCAGTCGTCTCATAATACTCCTTCACTTCTTTCCTTGACCTCACAATGTTTTCCATGACTCTTTGACCACACACCCTGTGTTTGTCAATCTCTGGGCATGGCTTCCGGTTTCTTCTCATCTACCTGATTACAACACCTACGCCTCATCAACCTATGAGGCATAAAACCCCGGCTCAACCTTTCAGTTGTTCGGTCTCTGTAGTAGTAACACTGATATGTTGAACTCTGTTTTTGTTTTTGTAAACTGTGCTCTTCTCAGATTCTTTGACCTTTGTGTGTCTCTGTGCTTCAGGAAAACTCTGTCTGCCATCCTCCTGCCATGTCCAGCTCTATTTGTCTCCGTGACTGCACTCTGGGATTCCTGTCACTACTACTGATGCTGCGCTGTACATTCCCTTTGTGTTATAAATAAACCGTTTAAACAAGCTATCCTGTGAGCTGACTCCGTTAAGTGTAACATGGTTCCCAGTATTTTGCATTAGCCTTGTTAATTTTGTTATAATTGAGATAAAGTGGAGGGTGCATGCAGGTTATTGTTATATGTTGTGTACAAATGTAGGAAATTTGTTTAAAAATACTTTTGTTTCTGTAGGTGCTGTTAGCTAACATTAGCTCAGTCTGTTAGCCGGGCCATTCGAACCATGAGCTCAGAGCACCAGGGGAGTGTTAGTGTTTGTAACCAGGTATTTCTGACACTTCAATTGGGAAGAAGACATTTTCAGGCTTGGGCAGGGGCAAATGTTGACAGGGTGCGGAGCCAGTGTCATGGAAGCCTGCTGCACATTATCTATCTTTCCAACTTTGCTCCTCCATTTTATCCAGGCGTCCATGATTGCAAGCACTTAGCTCTTAAAGTCACTGTAATTTGTTCAAAGTGTTGGACCTGTTCAACAGTTGACTGGATCTAATTTTAGTTGAGTTTTTCATTCTAAGACAATCTAACAGTTAAAACTAAATTAGCTAAATGAGTCAGTGATTACCGTTTTCAACAGGTAACTGTAACAGGTCATCTCTGATGGTTTATTCTGTGTCAGGCAGGCAGGAGTCTCAGCAGCACTGTATTTAAATGCACAAATCGAAGCTAAATAGCAGACCTGCAGGGCCACACAGTCTTGATTGACTGTTTGTGTTAGTTGTTGTGTGGAATTAAAGATTACTTTCCATTTTTGGGTGAGTCACCGCATCTTTTTTGGCAGCCTTTAACACCTCCAGCACCACTTAGCTCTGTGTGTGTGTGTCTAACGCTTCCATTCTAAGAGAATTCTAGAGTTGAGAAATATGCTTATTTCCTTCTTCACCAACAGTGAGGTTTGAAGGTCAATACCAACCTCGTGTCTGTTTGTTAAATTTAACTTGAACCCCCAACTGAAGCTGTATAGTTTATCAACCCCCGTGACTCTTTGTTGTGTTGTGTTGGGTATAAGAGTGATGGATGGGAGACCATTATCTGCTTTCGTGCTGCTGTTTACTGTCTGGGTAGGAACAGACAATATACTCATCAGTCACACAGTAGAATGACCCTGGTCTGCTTAAACACAGTACACTGTAATATCTCAACAGGTTTTTTCTTAGCACAGCGGCCTTGGCACGGTTTTTCATGAATATACTATTTTACATGATATAACCAGTTCAGGGCTGTAAAATACTTTATATCCAACACATCACATTGCAACACTGTTCACACATATTGCACTCACACTCCATAGGTGTAAGTGTTGCAAGTGGTGTCACGTTTGCTTGACACGAAACATGCAAGCCAGAATGCTGAAATGAACAATGAACGGTGGGAAATAAATTAAAGCATATTTAGAATCATGTAATGTCTCTATATTATATTTGAATCATGGGTTATATGGTACTAAGTAGCTTGCTGGCAACCAACATCTGACCTACATCAAGCAACCAAGCTAGACCCAGCCAGAGGACTCAGCTTAGTTTGGGCAGTTACAGTTAGCTAGTTACCCCTGTCATGCATCTCTATTGGCTGGTAGAAACCAAAGTGTTAACCCTAACATCATTTTTTTGTTGGCTAGAATCAACACCATTTGTCTTAATTTGTCCTGCAAGCTACAACATATACTAAGATAGTGTATTGTTGCAATAAAGCAAGTTAAGGTTAACCAGCAGGCTGCAGCCCAGCAACACTACATGTATCCGGTCGCCTCACAATGCCAGGCACCAGAGTAAACTGTAGACAACAAGTGAGCCAATTTAAACGTCAGATCAGCCACAGAAGTTTGACAGGCATGTCGCTTTTTCAGCCCCTCAGCATTGAAGGTGAGCTGGTAGAACAAGTCCAATCATTCAAATGCTTTGTGACAGAGACAGATATCTTCCTGTCCTTTTCCCAGCACACTGACTCTGTGTACAAGAAAGCCTGCTGTGGAAACTAATGCCTAAGAAGTCTATGTGCCAATAACTTGTTGTCAAAACTGAATCATCACATATCATATGTTATAGTAAACACTTATTTTTTCTTCATTCACTTGTCTCTCTGGATTTTAACCAGGCCAACAAAATAATTGGTTTATTCCAAACTTTCCGATCTGAACTATACACTCATGGACGTTGCTCTAGTCAGTCAGAACCTTGACAGGTCCTACCAGTTAGAAAAACATCTACAAAACATTTCATTACTTGAACAATACTGAAATAGGCTCTGCTCTCTGACCTGTTTAACACTGCTCTGGTCAGATGTACAGTAGCTTTAACAGTTAGACGTCCTTTACATGAAAAGTACCGCTTGTAGTGACAAACCCCACACAGACATAGTTTATTGACTTCATCCTGATCTAAAAGAAGAGACAATATTGGGAGACTCATCATATGACCAACTCCAAATGGCGGCTAATATTCCTCTATGTCTGCAGGATGTGTACAGTGAATAGGCAACTGTTATGGTAACTTTATAAGCTGATAATATGTCAGTGCTGCATTAATAGATGGTTATGCTGCCCCCAACTGGCCAAAAAAGCAAAAAGCAAAGAATATTATTTCCCCAAATTGTTATACTTTCCCTTAACAACAGTTTTAGTGGTTGTAGATGCTGTTTGATGTATTTGAACTGTCTGTATTCTTCAGATGCTGAAGGTCTCAAAAGCATTTCCTGAGTCGATAAAGCTCGAAACATAAACTGTTTTTTAAGGCATACAAACTGTTAGTGAAGTTTCTTCTTGAGAATGTTTAATTTATGCCTGCGCTCTAAATAATGAAGACGATCCTGTGGAGCAGGCTGCAAACAAGTCTGAGGTAAGACGGCTGTAACAATGGAGAGAGGAGAAAATAAGTGAGGTAAAGGAGGGTGACCACTGGATCATTTTCTATCATTTATTCATTTCCTGTGTCTATGTGTGTGTGTGTGTGTGTGTGTGTGTGTGTGCGTATGTGTTGAGACTTGCTTACAAAAGTGTCACAACTTCAACTCTCATCTCCCCAAAATGCCTCGTGGGACTTTACCTCATTTCACACAGAAGGAAGTGTGTGTGTGAGGGGGGGTGCAGTAAAACATATTGCGCTGGCTTTTAACTTCCCATTATTTCAAATGTTTCAAAGAACAAGGAGAAGCCATTTCAGCTTGAGAAAGTTTGACTTTGAAGCAGCACGACAGGCAAAAAAGGGAATCCATGATCGGGAGGAGGAACAGTGGAAAATTGTGGTCGGGGCAAGAATTACAGATTCCTGCTGCGAGTACGGGAAGTCTTTCATGTTCTTGAAAATGCAGAATTTTAACCCGCTCGCTGTCCTCCGTATGACCTCAACCACTGTACACACACGTGTACACCCACATCCATGTGCACTCCTACACATATGACACAACAACCATGACAGGCCCAGCCAATTATCTCAACTGCTAAAGTCTATTTCTGGTCGGGACCAGCGCTCCTCATCAAGGTCCGTGCAAATTCACTCCCCCTCGTCTTCATCTCCTGCCGGGTTTGAACGAGGACACGCACATATATTCCACTCAAAACAGCACTGTGTGTGTGTGTGTGTGTGTGTGCGTGTGTGTGTCAGTGTACATGTGTGCACACACCCGCAACTGTCTACTCATTAGCAAGCAATTAGGCTGATGCCTCTTTGAAATGTTACTCAGCGCGAATTGGCTTGACAAGCGAGAGCGGCACGGAAGTATAAACAAGAGTCGGAGGAAGGTAGGGAGAGAGGGTGGGCTGGAAAATGAAGGGGGTGAGGAGGGTGGAGGGTGGAGGGTGGGGTGTGGGTTTTAAATTGACCTTTTATTTAACCGGGGAGGCCAATTAAGCGCAAATTCTCATTTACAGGAAGTGGATGGTGTAAGCATGATTGGACAATGAACCCCCCCTAAAGATGAAGTGGAAGAGGGTGATCATAATGTTAATGTTCCACTGGTGCAAAGTGTGTTTAAATGCTGTGAAGTAAATTTCCCCCCTTTGACTTGAGCGAAGCTTTGAACTTAAGCAGGGGAGACAAGCGTGGAGCAGCGATGGTGATGGAGTGATACGGTGGGATGAAGGGTGGAGGGGCTGCAGAAGCTGTCATCACTCGAGCCTTGTGTCCTCGGTGGGAATGCAGACGATGAACGTCAGTCTGCTGTGCTAATGAAAACACAAAAAATTCACGTTCGTGAAACATTTGAATGAAAGAAAATCACTCTTTCCGTATTTATTACTCTGATAGTATCAGTGCTCCTGGCTATGGCTCCATCCCTTTGTAATATAGCGGTGTGCTCATGTGAAGGTAAGAGCATGCATGTGCCATGAGCATGACGAACTACACAATAAAGCCTGAGCATTGACTGTGGGGGGAAACAAGATGTGAACGTGTGTTTTTTTCAAACGGTGTAACTATCAACTGTACCTCTCTGAGTTTTGTTTATACTGTGACAGGATATTCAGTAATAGTGGTGGTGGATGGTGAAACATAGCTAATAAGCTACAATAGCTTCCTTATTTATGTTAGTGCTGTGAAGACGGCTTGCTATTCCTTAACAGTCCGCATGTGAAACTTCTATAAACTGATGGAGGAAGCAGTAAACCAGAGAGGTTAAATACAAGGTGGAAAAATATCGTCCTTTAAAGGAGATAACACATCAGTCCAAACATAGTTTGAGCTGTAGAAGCAGATATTGTTTGTTTGTGTTGTTTAAGACATAAGAACTAAAAAGATTTGGAGTATGAGCAGAAACTTCCATGGCTGTGACGTGCCAAAAACTGCAGTCCCCTAGACGGACACTTGAGGCTGGCTACAGGACGAGTCAGTCTCCATAAGTCCCCATGTTAAAATGTCCAACTTCACAGCAGAAATAAACATGTTTACAGCCTGGTACAAAAGATAGTTTTGGTCTCTATAGCTAATTTCCCTAATTTCCCCTTTATATACAGCTCACCTGTTCAGATTATATTAAGGCTTAATGTTATGCAGAATGAACAGCATGGCCGCTTTGATTGATGGGTAGATGCTGTTACAGGCAGCTTGTTTGAGTAACCAGGCTTCATTCAGCCCGCCTCAGGCCCACCCACCAGAGGCAGGAGTGCCAAGATGGTGGCGACCAGAGCCACCACACTCTGAGCTTCACATCACGGATACTACATCGAATTTCATTCATACAGTCTATGATTTGTGCATTAATAACACTGAAACAGTAAAAAGAGTTTTTGAAACATCAACAACCAGAACAACAGCTCCTCCAGCAGCAGCCCTACTTTTCATGGAATCAATAAATTTGCCACTAGTGCGTGTGTAGGTGTGTGTGCGTGTGTGTGGACGGACGGAAAGAGAGAAACAAAAAGGAAGTTAAGAAAGTTTTTCATAGTTTATTGCAAATTTGACAGAGAGAACAGAGAGATTGCATCTGTGTGCTTTTGGGTGCGTGCATGCGTGTGTGTGTGTGTGTGTGTGTGTGTGTGTGTGTGAAGGGTCTGCACAATGTGAGGTTCCTCCCCGAGGGAGCAAGCTGACAGAAACTGCTAATTAGACTGCCTGGTTTCAAGAAGGAGAAGACGGCGACAGAAAGAGAGGAAGGAAGGAAAGCTGAGTGGGAGACATTATGCAAGGGCTAGTGAGAGACGGGTCATATGGATCATTTCTGAAAGTGTATGACATAAGAGAGAGAGAGAGAGAGAGAGAAAGAGAGAGAGAGAGAACCATGACTGGTTATCAACCTGCTGGATTCAGAAAACTGCTGACACGAAGTAAAATGTGATAAAGGCCCGGGATACAAGCTCCTTATGTCGTAAAACCAACTGTACGAACACAGAGCTAAATGTTCCGTGTGGTTGAGTGTGTGCATATTTCTCTGCCATCCATTCGTATGTGTTTTCACTTAGCTATGTAGAAAATGAGTTCTAAGTAAGAGTCAGCATAGAGTGATGGCTTTCACGGCTATGGAGACAGAGCAGAGTACGCTGTAAAAAAAACAAAAAAAAAATGTATATTTTACGGTAAAATACTGGCAGTTGTGGTTGCCAGAACTTTACCATAAAAAATATGGTGACCATGTATAAGACATTATGGTATGCTTTTTCCTGCATAAGGTATGTTCTAGCTGAATTGTAAACAGGTTTATACTGTAAATTTAAAAGCACACATCAGCAACATTTGTAATCTAAACAACATAATACTGTTAATTTTAGTGTGATTACATTTGTGACATGATAGTATTTCCCTGTTAATTTGACCAAAATTTTATACCAAAATATTGTCGCTGTAAAATTAAAGTTATGCACTGTTTGTTAATTTAGGATAATTACTGTAATTTTTACAAACATTTCTTACAGTGTACTTCTCCTTAAAGACACACAAAAAGTAAGATCAGTGGTGACACTAGCAAGCAACACAAAAGGACTTTGCATTATGTGAGTGGAGCACAAACATTTTGAAGGTTCCTCACAGTTAATGTTGTAAAGATGTATTAAATTGCTAACGATCGCTATGAGCGATCTATGAATTGCTATGAATTGGGACTTGGAATTGGGAATTTGTTTCATGTGGTCCAGATCAAGAAGGAAAGTTCTGATCTGTTTTATTTTATTTATTTATTTATTGACTTTTTAATTATTTATTTATTTTACAAATAAACCAAGAGGAGTAAACAGGAAGTTTCAGGTAGTGATAGTGTGAGTTGCAGCAGTTTTTTTCATACAGCTGTCTTGTCTTTATTTCTTCATTTCAGACATTTGAAATGATTCATCCACGGCCATTTTTTCTTTTACTTTTATTTAAATGACCTTCAGGACGTCTTCAGCACTGAAGCCTCACACGTACACTGATCACTGATGTATCTAATCATGCGATGAGAATAGTTTCTACAAAGCATGGTAATAAAGTGTGCATTTGTTCGTACTGTAGTGCTTCATGTGCAGCTTATCACAGCCAGCCGGGTGGTGCACACTGATATTTCCTCAGAGTCACTCTGCTACAGTGCTGTAATATTATCTCCACGCAAATTTCACATTTAATTCTCCACAAGATCTGTCAGTTGTTTAATGTGTGTGTGTGTGTGAAAGCTGTGATCCACAGCAGCCCCTCCGCCTGCTGAAAATATGTTCCTGCACATGTTGTCAGGACTTGCCTGAGGAAGTCAGTCCTGTCAGTGAGTGACAGGCGTTTATGCAGCATTTGAATGTTTCTGTATATTTATGTTGTTTTGGTGTCAGAGCTCATGAAGAAATAACTGATTCTAATCATTCTTACTTCTATTTGACATGTTATGAATACAAAGGAAGCGTCTTGTACCGTAATGATCCGGAGCCTATTACAGGCTTGCCGTCACTCACTTTGTCACTGGACTTAATGAACTGTAGACAGATTGGGATACACAGCAGTTTTAACAACTTTGACCTAGTAATCATAGAAAAATGTCACAATCAGTAGATAGATTTATGAGTAATCTAAATGTGTGGTTGGCCCGTTTGCTTTTACACCATTAATAAACTGCACTGTGTGCTTTGAAATGGACTGAGACCACCTTTCTCCAACTTCCACACCAGCTCAAACAGATAAGTGTTGAAGTATTCCTGTTAAAGTTGCAGTTGCTTTATAAATGACTCAGGTGACTTTAAAAAGTACATTTCCATCACTGGCCATAAAAAAGACGACTTTTAATTCCATCCATAATTATTAGTTTTCATGAGTCCACAAACTGTCTCTGGGTTTCCGGGGCTTGTGGGAGCTAAGACTTGAACCTGTCATAAAAACTCTGCTCTGAGGCTGCATTTAATGAACGTATTTGAAAGTGAAATGATGCAGTTTAGGGCCACATTTTCATGGTGGAAATGGGCAGCAGTGACACATTTCATATAAGAAGCAGGAGGCGAAAGAGGAAGGACAGCTTTTGGAGATATTGCAGAGTGAGAAAAGAAAAGGAAAAGGAAGAGAAAATTAGATGGAACCTTTTGTGCTCATTCCCGCTCTGGATTCTTTGATATGTTCTGCATTGCATAATGATATGCAAATATGACAAAATATGAAAGTGGTACTGAGTAGGGAAATCTGCTCTAATGCACTGTTTTCAGAGTCTTGAGAACGCCTTTCAAGTGGAAGAATTCTTTTCATTTGCCTCTTAAGAAATCCTCATTCAGACATCTCTTCCTCCTTTCTCCGTCCGTCTCCCTCCTCATCTCTGTACTCTCTTTTACAGTCTGTCGCCTTCTCCAACTTTTCTCCGTCTTCCACCCACTCCATCCTCAAGGATGTATAGAAGTCAATACTCCAGAGAAGCTACAGTCCAGAGCTCTTAAGTCAAAGTCACCTCCAAACTAATACTGCTTGTGCTGTACCGTTCTGTACTACCATGCATTATTAAGAGCCGACTGTGTTAGTAAAAGCCCAAAAGACTCAGGGGAGGTGGATTTAGAGGGCTGGAATCCATCCTAAAACAACTTCACCAGGGGCAGCTTTCCTATGCCGGCCAACACTGATGTGCATTTTTCTCCACAACTTCTCATGATTGCTGCTGTGGCAATTTTGAGGAGCAATGAAGCAGAAAATATTTGCCTGTTCTTTCACTGTGGGACACGGCAGTGGAATGAGATGAGATTGGGGTGAAGAGGGGGCCGTTTGAAAGGCTCAAAGAGACTCACAGTTTGTCAAACTACTTTTGTCACTTCCATACGTTAACATGTTTGTACATTTATTTGTAAAAATACATGCTAGAGTGCCACTTAAAGACCTGCACTTATTTAATATTCACTGTGAGTCACATTTGTTTACCAGACAGCCTGGAGATTTGAGGACGTGTGTGTATTAACCTGTGAATTGACTATTAGTACAACATAATATTCTGTAAGCTGAAATAAATAAATGTTCCTGTTTCACTAAAAGCCTGTATCATGATCACATTATCATGAAACAGCCATTAAACAGTAACAGAGATAAAGTGAAGAGAACACTGTTAACTATGATACTGTCTGCAGCTTTCAAGGTGACCCTGAAGGTCTCAGCACGGTGTATGAGTTAAGTTGGTCTCCACTTAAGTTTACAATTGTAATGAAGTCCACATTTTCTCCTGCACTAGCTCATATTCAGGTCTTTTTTTTCTTGAGTAAAAGTATCAATACAACAATGTAAAAATGTTCAGCTACAGATAAAAGTTCTACATTCATGATAAGAGTCTTCATTTTTACAGCATCCACAATTTGTATGTCATAAAATGCCATTGAATTATTGAATGAACCAATATTCAATGCATTTTATTCATCTTTTAATGAAGACAAATACTAAATGGCAAACGTATAGCTGTATTACTGGTCCACTGGCTGTGAGAACTGTCTTAAAGGTGTTAGCAAATTAGGAAGTTAGGAAATTAGCAAACAATGCTAGTTGCTGATGAGACTTGTTAACATATCATCTTGCCATCTGTACAGTTTGTACATAGTTTTGAACTATTGTAATGTGCTTCTATTTTCTGCTAAAATACAAAATTACACCATCTAACATAAAAAAAAAAAAAAAAAGGGTCTCAACACAACCATGCGATCTACTGTACTACAAACATGAGACAGTAGTAAAAGACTACTACAATAAACTATGGAACTATGGATTTTGTGCATTTAGTCATCAGTTTCTCCTGCACACATGAAATGAAAGGGTTAGTTAAGGGGGCAACTCTTTAATGCCAGTAAATCCTACATACTGGTCCTTTAAATACTGACTAAACTGACCTGGTGTTTAATGTGAGTTAGTTAGTAAAATGGAAAAAAGAAGAAGAAGGCACTTCAATTCATCACTAGACACCTTTTTAGATCATGTGTGAATCAGTGTCGATTCAGTGCCAGTCGTGATTGAAAGTATGTCTTTTGTTGAACACGAAACATAACTCACATGATGTCAGGCTTCAGTGTAGACTCAATATTTCTCTGTTGATTTAATCATATCTCGCTAGCAGTGCAATTTACTGTACTGAAAGTATCAGTAGAAAAATTGATAATATATCATCATATATTATTAAACACATCTGTGTGTGAGCATCATTTTACTGCTGTAGCTGGCTGAGGTGGAACTAGTTTCGGCTAGTTTAATCAGGTGTTTTTCAACCAGGGGATTGGATATTAACAATGTATTGTTGACTCAACAGGGTCTTCTTTCCCATTCCCTTGGCTGTGGTTTAGCTAGATAGTAGGTAGGGACAGTGGGAATTTCGTTCATCCATTCACGCACATCACTAATTAGATGACGACGCATTTGTCTACCTTAAGAGAGTCATAGTTACTCTGCTGGAGTAACTATGCAGGAGTTCCCCTGCTCTGCACCAGCTCTAGGTCAGCTGCTAGGCATTACAGGTTCTAAGCTTAGTATACATTTTTATGTAACTACAGCAGTCAGATAAATACAGTGATATACAGTGAGGACGTGTATATGTAATGAAGTATGAAGCATAAAACAGAACATACATACTTCTCTCCAGGTATTGATAAATTTTTATATCCTTTATTCGAGGAAGTCCTGTTCTTTCTCTTCTCATTATATGGATACAATTTAACAGATATTTAACTCACAATCTGACATACCCCAAAATTGATGTCATACAGTCATACAGTAGATACCCATCTTCCTTCCAAACTAATGTACAGAGAATGGGAGCCTTAAACCAGCAGTGACATCTCAGAGTTCCAACTGAATTTGCAGATAGATGGCCTGAATGGCGGCATTCTGTCCTCGACTGAGTCTATCAAAATCCTAGCTGGAGCCATGAGGGCTTAAGATGGATCAATTTCACTCCAAGGTTAGAAATGGCTCTCACTGGGACTGGAGAGTGTCCGAAGGAACAAACCAACTTTGATTTTTATGTTTTCTGGATGTGGCTTGTCACTTGAATTTTATTTATATTTGAATTCAATGATTTGTTCTTGAATATGACTTATTCATACCCAGTGTTTTGGCCTGAAGCCCTATAATAGGAGTGCTTTAGAGCCAGGAAGTGAGGAGAGGGGGGCGGACAAAACCAGTATGAGGCCAGCTGTTTGATTTAAAATTAATGGAGAGAGAAAAAGAGAGAGAGAGAAGGGGGTGCAGGAATGTAGACTAGGAAAGAGAGAGGAATCTCCTGCCGCGGTGTTCTGGATTAATGTTTGTGCCCTTCAGCAGACGGATTGAAATCGTTTTCCATATGTGCCAACAATTGCCTTCCACACATAAACAGTAAGACAGTAATCTAAAGAAACGTGTGAATGAAATGAGCAGAGAGAGAGAGATGAGAGATCAAACCTACCGCATGAAGTGGATTGCCCTGATCGATCGGCACCTTGAAGTCAGCCTGGAGCTCATCAAAAGCTGTTATCTGTGAGGGGGAGAGAGGAGAAGAAGTAATGAGGATATAATCAGCGAAATTGAGGGACAATATAGAATGAAATGTCTCACTCTGAAAGCACATATCAATGCCAACAAATGCCCGAGTGTCTGCGCTGAAGAAGACCGCGTTGTTACCAGAAATGATCTCTACCTGTATGTTAAATAACAGAAACACAATTGTGAACAAATTGTATGAAAATACCACAAGGACCAGTGAAAGGATCCTGTTAACATGCACTGCCAAAAACAGACGACTCACTGTTATCCAAAAATAATAAAAACACATCAATGAGCCACAACATTAGCATGTTATAAGGAAACATCTTCACTAGATTGAAAATGGATTTATTCTGAGAGAACACCACACACACACTGTCCTGCTGGCATAAATACTCAAGTCTACAAAAAGCTGAAAATAGACCTCATCAAATGCACTATTTATGTTAGTTTGAGGACCATTTGCTAAAAACAAAGGTGCCGTTCGTATAAAATTACAAATGCCAGACCAGTTCCCCTGTAAAGCTGTACTTAGCATGCTGACAACATGCTAACATGCACACAGTGACGATGCTAATATATCAAAGTTAAGCAGGTATAATGTTTATTATGTTAACTTTCAGTAATTAGCACTAAAAACACACAGACACAGTGACCAGTTGATTATCATTAGCATCCATAGAGCTCCCATGCTGCTAGCATACTTTTAGCAATACAACGCCCAACAAAAAGAGCCTTAAGCCTTTTTAGAATACTATTTTTTGACCCATTTTTAAAGATTCACATCTTCAGTGGAAATCACTAGGCTTTGGGCTGAATGCCACAGACAGTAGGGAAGCACTGAAGGATAAGTTAATGCTGGTTTTGGTATTTCTATAGGATATGCTGACAATATGACAATGAGAAAATGATCAAATGACAGCTTCAACCCCTGAGGCCAGTGAGGTCCCCGCAAGTAATTTGATTAGACAAGAGACATTTGGTGAGTGCTGATATTCAGTATAAAATAACAACTTTGAGTGCTGATATTGTTTTTATACAACAAATTGTGAACTGTTTGTTTATTTAATCATTTATTTGGCTCTGTCAACACAAATGGTACCACCACTGGACCAGGACTGCACTGTTACCAAGCAACGCATAAACATTTGTACAGGCCATCTGCTTTGTATCATGTACCCATCACAGCTGTGCTGATATTCAGTATAACAGCACTCCCTCTTGTGCTATATTTTAGCTAACCTGTTTCCTCCAAACAGTTGCCATGTGATTGCAGGTTCAATCTTAACAGGCAAAAACATGGTGTAGTCTGACTCCAGCATAAGTTGGAAGCATCATGTGCACCTTGGTAATAATGTCAAGTAATGATGAACCGAACAGATAATACGCAACAGTTCCATTGGTGCTGAAGTGGAGGCTACCGCACTACAAAGACAGATGTCATTGCTTAAATAGTTAGGCCTTAGGAGGGATGTGTGTGTGTGTACAAGAGGAACGAGAGAGACTTCACAGGAAGAGACATGAGTGTGACAGTCAGTGTACTGTATCTGCATATGAGCTACACTGTGCCTCCAGGGTGTGTGTGTGCACCATGGGGGGAACTGTGAGATGTGAGAGCAGCGTGAGTATATCACCGTGTGTGTATATGGATCACTGTTTGTGTGGTATGAAAATGATATTGTGTGCTATGTGAGAGAGAAACAGAGGAAGCAGAGGCATGTGAGTTTGTACATGTACATGCGAATGTGTGTGTTAGCCCCAGTATGGGGAATTAACATCAGAGAGAGACAGCAGAGGTTTGCACCGATCACGGGTTATTTCCCTGGGCTCGCCCCCGCACTGACAGGCAGCTCTTTACATGTTATTTCCCAGTGGATCCCAACAGTGATCCTGGCTCATTGCCTCGCTCTGTTACAGTGTGTTAGCCTCCCCCAGGCTGTTCCTCATGGGTGACAAGAACACACACACACACACACACACACACACACACACGGTCTTCATGCACTCTTCTACAGAGACACACACATGAAAGTGGAGTGAAGTATCTCGCCTATACATCCTTATGTGCACCACATGAGAAGAACATTATAGACTGGATGTTCTAAGTGGATGTCAGGCTTGAAGGATCATTCCGCTCTTATTTTTCACCATCTCTTCTCTCACTTACGATAGCACTGTAATGAAAGTAATTGCTGAGATGTCAAGATATGACAAGGTCGCCAAAATAAAGTCTGATGAAGCAGAGAACAACTGTTCTAACAGTTTATCCAGAATATATAAACTACCTCATCAACCCATCCATCCTTCCATATTAATCAAGTTCTTCTTCTCCCTAGCTATTACTCCCTCCAGCTGTTCCTGGGGCATCCTGAGGCGTTCCTGTGCCAGAGGTGATGGTGACTTAATGCCTCCAGCATGTTCTGGGTCTGCCCCGGGTTCTCCTATCAGTTGGATGTGACCGGAGTACCTCCACAGGGAGGCGTCGAAGAAGTATGAACTCAACTGGCTCTTTCTGACTTAAAGAAACAGTGATTCTACTACAAGATCCTTCTGGATGTCTGAGATTGAGCACAGACACCCCGTGAAGGACTCATTTAAGCAGCTTGATCTCATTCTTGCAGTCATAGTCCTGGCTTTGAGGTCACGATGAGCATGGGGATGTTGATTGACTTGACGTTTAACCTCCAAACTCAGCAGTGGCCAGTCTGGTAAAGGGTAGGAAGTTTTCTTGCCAGTTTTGACTCCTGGGACTGAGTCAGTTTGGTTAGCTTGCACAGCTGATCAAGCTAATGGCAGTTTGTGGTTTGCAAATTAGCAATGTTTCCACCACTAAAGTCTGTAAATCACTTCAGTAATGTAACATAATTCCCTGTTGGTCTCAGAGCCTGTGCTGGAACCTTCTGATGCCTGCTAACAGCAGATTCAGTTAGCAGCAGTTGGTTAGCAGTTGGCTACTTTAGCATGTTGTTAAGCTAAAGCTATTGTAGTATAGTATAAAATCTGATCCAATTTCACCAGAATCACTGAATAAAGTTCTAAGTTTGTGCTTTTGTACAGTAATCAGTGAGACCCGGCCATAGATGGCTGAATCAGAATCACTCAGACTGGATCAAACAGGAAGCACTCTGCTCTGGCAGCGTCATAAGAGAGAAAGCATTTCATTGGATGTAAAATTAGTACATGCCCCTGAGTGCAGGATGAGTCATCAGCGACTTTTCATGGTTTATCAGGAAAAGACAAACTCTAAAATATCATGAAGAATACCAGGAAATGCTGAAAACATGAATATTTGTCATTGTTGAGCCAGATACACGAGTAAAGGTGACATATAGCACATAGTTAAACATTTTTTGACTTTATAAGGACTTTAAGTTGAACCAACTGTTTAGTACAAGTGGAAAGTTAGATCAATATGTCAGTCTGTAGACTGTGATCCATAATTAATTACATTACATTTTTTTTTATTCCAAATAGGTTTGTCTACAAGACGTTTGTCTTATCATCTGACTGTTTCTTGTCCCATCAAACTGCTTTTCAGCAACTGCACCACATTCCCAAATGCCAGCGACTAAACTGGCGAGCACAATGTGTTTATCACCAGTAGGGATGATAGCTAAAAGCACAAAAGACCCACATCATAATAAGTGGGATATCCTTTCAGGGAAAATCCACCCTAAAACAGAATTTCATCCTCTTCATCTTTCTCTTCAGTCAGCCACCATCAGAAGCAACATTTGCCCGTGAGCTGCACACCAGAGGACCAAAAAAAAAAAAACCCAAATCTGTGACATGCTCAGAGGGTGATTCCTGCTGAAGATATGCTGGCAGTGACCGTGGGTTGTTTTTTTGCAAATGCAGTTCTGTTTTGATGTGGAAGTTCACTTTAACAGACTGCTTTGAAGTCAAGGTTGGCTGGCAGTAACAGCAAACAAACTGGCACCCTCTGCTTCTCTCTTGGCACACCAAATTCGGCATAAACAGTGTGTTTCAATGCAGAATGTGGCTGCTGGTGGGTTGACACCTTGCTGTGTGTGTGTGTGTGTGTGTGTGTGTGTGTGTGTGTCTGCAAGGGAAAGGAGGGGAACAGAGAGATGAATGTACCCTAATTTGTTGTGTATTTGTATGTGGATGTAAATCTGTGCTGTCTTTGAGTCGGCTGAAGCAATGACGGACCGCAAAACGCTGCTTCTCCCACCCTTCAGCCCTCGAGGCATTCATATGGAAATAAGATTACAAACAACAACAGCAATCAGAGGAACCTCCACTCTAATGTGAAAGACTACAAGGTCCACGTTAATTATTCAGTCTCGTATTAATTATTCATTGGGATTTTAAACCCAGTCAATATGGGTAAATCTACTGCACAACCATTCCCCCCCAATCCGAGAAGAAGCCGATGCCAAACACTGCATTTAATATGCATCAGCTGATTGGCATCTGAATGACGTTCGACTTAATTCATGCGATGTGTCCCTTTCTATGCATTAACCAACAGGCACGATGCAAAGTTTTACAACGCAGGCTGCCCAATTTCCCTACGAGGTGCATTAAATTTTCATCTGGCAGAGAGTAAAATGCAGCGCCGAGCTAAGCTTTGGTGTGAGTAAGCCTGCGTTTCTCTTTATTGCTTGTGATTCTTTTTCTTTTTTTTTTACCAACAGCAGGTTTAATAAGCAAATGTTAGGGAAGCCAAAAGGCAATCAAAATGGCTGTTGATGTCCAGCACGGTCTGGATGCCCTACAGACAAATCCACGCGCAAGGATTCGTGCTCGGGGAAGGATCGGCTGCTTCACATATTGATGTTGTTTTTGAAGAGAAGCAAACAGATTTCAACCTCCATTTTTGCTACATTTTTGTTTTAGACGTGGAGAAAACAACCCCGAATGCATCTCTGCATTTGAAAATCCATTTTACCCTTCTATGACTGTACGCTGAACATCAAAACACCCTCCTCTCCTGCAGACTTCCCTGAGGTCGCTGGGCGTCCATTCGCTGGGAGTTGGCTTGTGTTTTAATCGCCAACGTGCTCCCGTCAATGTCGGCCAGTATCTGTGCGGAACACCTTGGTAGGGGGAGACAGCTGGAGAAGGCAGTTTCTCTGATGCTAATAAACACTTCTGGCACCGTTAACCCCTTCATGCAATGTGACGAGATCAAATGAAACAAATCCCTTCCTCCTGCAAAACGTCTATATCAGCAATCTGCATGCATGACTCACTTTCTGCAAAGCCCTACAGCTGAGAGATGAGCACACGTGAATGGATGGTTATTAGATAGAACATCACGTATGACACATCTACGCTTGTTTAAATGAAACAGGCTGGTGTGACTGTCCCAAGAAATGAAGCCGCAGTGACATTACTGCAGGACAGTATATGTGTTTGTCCTAAAATCAATGGCTGGAGTTACATTACCATGGAAACATTGATCCCAGCAGCACTTGCTTCCTTAACCTAAGAGGCTGTTAGTGAGACGATATTGTTAAGGTTCATCTTTGTTTCAGATAAATTAGAGGTCATCAAAGACAGCAAAGACAGAACTGGAATAGCGGCTGTCAAATGTGATAGGGGTCAGCTGGGTTATAGAACTCCGCTGGGTTACTCTATAGAGATTTATAAAGCATTTCAGATCATTGTTTGATGTTCAGAACCTTTTCCAACCACACCAGGGAGCTCTTTTCAGTGAAAACCTCAGAAAAACGCTACTGTCCAGCACCAAACAACTGAGAAAGAAAACTAGTTACTAGCCAGTGGATACTACATCCATATTTTATGCAGTCTGTGGGTGGCAAACATAATAAATAATAGAAAAATAAATACAAATGCAATAAAATACAATAAATACAAATGCTGCTTCGTGTTTTGTCTAAAGAGGAAACTTATGAAGGAAACTTTATAAAATAATATAATATATAATCAGGGTTGACTTTACACGCTGTCCTGCTGCCAGTTTTTTGTGGCCATCTCAATATCAAAAAAAGAGCTTCCACAATATCCATAACCAGTTTCTGCTGTCGCAAACTACAAAATTTGAGCAAGAGTGAAAAAGATATTTGGTCATAAGCCTGCCACACATTATTGTGTTTACAAGTTTTCTTGACCTGTGCAATAAGACACTATTCCAGTTTGTCTTTTTTGTAAAACAAAAGTTCTGTCTGACTGAGCACTGCCATACTTTTCTACTAAATCTACTCTAATGATCCCACTGCACTCTTAGTGAAGTGAAAGCAATGAGACCTTTTCACCTGGTCCCAAGACTGGACATGCAAGACAGTTCACCTTCACACACATCAACCAAAAGATTCTCTAAATGATTTGAACCAAAGAACTACTCTTACACCAACCTGTGTATCATCAACGCTTTCTACTTTCACAGTGCTGACTGTTATCCACGGCTGTGCGTCTGAGGTGACGTGGGAGAAATATCAATGCAAATCCACTTGATTCTAAACCCATGAATCCTCGCAGGCTTTACCTTGTCAGCTGTGATCACTTGGCCCAGATGAATCTTCACAAACTAAACATACCCACAAAGGAAACGCTGGAATAGTGATCTGTATGATGTTGCAAGCAATATCTCTATCATCTGTAATCAAGCCTGATCTTAAGACATTCAGAGTGTGATAATAAGACCTGGATGGTTTTCTCTTGTAACATCATCACTGACAATGCTTAAGAATAAGACTAAAGAAAAAAGGGCAAGCCAGCAAAGACTCCACACACGTTTGCCAATTATGTGTCATTATTTAAATGTGAGGAGGTGGCAGGTGAAATAAGAAAAGAGAAAGGAGTGGACGGGAAAAGGGGGGAGGTCGAGGATCAGCCATATAATTCGACAGTGTATGCACTGTGCAGCGGAACAATAGAAAACAGTGGAGTCAGAATGATGGATGAGGAGCCAGCAGGGGTTAATGAACACGGATCGATGCTGAGCCAACCCAGCTATACACTGAACGCCACCTCCATTATAGCCTCCGGTGCCTGGTGCCAGAAAGCCCTGTTGACTGTTTGCTTCATTGAGATTACAATCAATCGTATCACCTATGCATTTCTTCCTCCTGATGTCTTACTAGGGCACCTTGAGCCCGAGCTACTTCCTAGTTTGTACAGTTCAGGGGAGTGTGGCGGCAAATCACTGTGGCTCTGCACGCGAGTGTAGATGTTATGGCAAACCCAGAGGACTTAAATTCACTTCCTTTTGTTTTATATATAGTATTTCATAGATTTCGTGGCATTTTCAAGGCCGCAGAGGTGCTGTGACTGAAGACAGGATGGCAAAAATATACTTTTATTATAAAAAAATCAGGGATCTTTGCCAAGATGTTGCCCATGCATCTGTATAACATGTAGTTAATTTGTGAAGTTTGGTTAGGTTTAGGGGGATCTCTGAATCAGCTATAGTCTGACAGCGATATGGCCTCTGGGGGCTTGCGGCTTCTGTGTAGCCAGCGGATATCCAGAAAGAAAGATTTTCTGCAGTCCAATTAGCAACTTGATACATAAACATATGTGAAACACATGTCTGCTAATCTCTATAAAAAGATATCTGTATTAAAAGACAGATAAAAAAAGCAAAAAAAAAAAAAAAAGCAAATGAAAGGCTAAATCATCATCAGATGATAGCCGACATGTTCTGCCTCTTCTGCTCCCCAACACTCAAACGTGATTGGTCAATACCAATCAGACTACGAACAGAAATCAAAATACTGTCGGTGCCAGAATCTTGATCTCTCACCTACAGATTCTGCATTCATTTGAAGATATCTGTTCAGGGAAGTTAGGTTTAGGCAACGAAAATATGTGGTTTAGGAGAAAAAAGGCATGATTTTGGTTCAAATAAGTTTGTTGTGACGTAAATAAGTCAATGCACAGATTTCTATTTCCATGGAGCAAAAACCTTGGTCTCCAGGGTGAAAGTCCTTGTGTTTGTTTGACCCATCCACCCCAAATAACTTCCTTGTCACTCTTTACTCTACATCACCTGACAAGGATGGCTCGCACTGGTGCAGATGTTTGCTCAGTGTCTCTATAGTACAAAAGCTAAAAGGTATTTTTTGTCTGACTGTGACAAAATGTCTGTATTTGACTCCCTGGGAATGATAATGGGCTGGATGATCAAACTGAATTGCCATTTTGGTTGCTCTAATCAGTTTCCACTGTTTTTCTTGATAAAGGTTTCAACTCTTGTCACCATTTTTCTGTCCCTACACCATACCTCTTTCAGTTGCTGAACTAATTCAGGAGACTACTTCATTGTAGTGTCGTCGCTCCAATCCTCATTTGTCCAAGAACTCACCAAAATGAACCAGAAGAAGGAGGTTACATCCTGTCATTAACTTAACTTTGTAGCGATGTCTGGACTCAAATGATCAAATTCTACACAAAGAAGTGTATGATTGATGATCTGCCATCTGACACACTATGTGGTCCTCTACACTGATGTCCCCATAAGGTGAATATTAAATGAGTCCATTATTTCGGAAACATTAAGTAGAAAGCTGATTGTACTTCATCTTTATTTCATTGCTGTTACTAAGATATGAATAATCCAGATGGAAGACGGTATGAACTTTGAGTGCCCTCCCCACAGCACAAAGCGTTCCTTGCTGTGACTACAGTGGTCTGTTCTTCTGTTTCTAGTTAATTATTTTGTTCTTGATCTCGTCATCTACTTCTTTGTACTGTATCCCGTGTTGTGACGTGCCTGTCTGCTGGAAAGGCTTGATCCCCCAGTCTACCATGAAACTTCAGCCTTCCCACACAGAACTTTAAATTTAATCTATCTCCGTGTCCTCCTTTGATCTCCCTATCTGTACTGCTGCCTGATCACAGCTTTGCATCTGCCTTTTCCTTCCCTTTCATGTGTGATCATATTTTTGTATTCTGCTCCAGTCGTCTATCCAGACGTCCTGGTCTGAACTCGCAGTAAGATATCTGCAGACGCTCTGGCCTTTGCTCCTTTTCTTCTCCATCATCCCATCACTCCCGCGGCTCCTGTCATTTCCCTCTCCTCCACCACGCTCTGCCTCACCCCTCTATCTTCCTGTGACTTTGTCTGTCCCTTTACTCTGAGGCTTGACCAGTCTATGCCCAGCAGACGCCTGCAGCCCATGTTTGGGGCGTTACAGATCACAGGAACAAGCTCTGGCAGGGTAAGGTAAGTGGCACAAAGCTCAGTTTCAATCTTTCGTCCTCAAAGTCTTCCTCCATTCCCTCACACCCTATCTCCTGGCACATGGCAACCCGATGAAACAACTTATTTCGCCCCATCATCAGAGACATCAACAGATGAGGCAGCATTATGGTTGTTCAGCGCGAGCGATTATTCACGCAACACCTCTGTTAAACCTGCGAATGCCCTGTACTTGTCAAAATCTCAGTGTGATGCAAAGTCACGCTTGGCGAGGAAGCGATGCCAAGTGCGATGCTAGCTGAGCTGCTCCCCTCCAAATCCATCCTGAAGTGCGCGTGAAATCCTGATGTGTAGTGTCGCCTCGGTGTTATTTAAACCGTGCAGTGGTTGCTTTGTGTGAGGTAATTTAAGTGAATAAATGGAAGGCAGGTGGAAGGGAGAGGGTGAGGAGAAAAAGAATTCATCCCTCGCTGCCAAGGCTGGATTAACTGAAAAGTGGATCCTGGGGCAAAAATGAGCTATGAGCCATGCAGTGTATTTATTCTGTTGTCTAAGTGCCCATCGGCCACAATGCAAAGTTAAGACTACAGATGACAGCTTCATCATAGTTTGCTTAGGGCCCCAAAAACGAACAGCTTTACCCTGCCTTAGGTCTGGTGTATCAGTTAGTCTATGATAATCTAATTGAACACAAATATATGTAGGAATATGAATCATGTAAGCACAATATCAACTCAAGAACAGGATTGAACCTAGAATTCCACTGTCACGTTTGTACACTAATAAAGATTGTATCAGTGGATGGAGGACAGGTAACAGCTAACCTGACAATAGTAATGTCTACAAGCACCTTCAAAGATCACTTCAAATCAAAGATCAACAGCTACCAACCCATATTGCACTATTTCTTAGTTAAGCTAAAGGCACCTATCAATCTTCTCATCTCTTGGCAAGAATGAGAATAAGCAGATCTCTCAAATTGTTGAACTTATCCTTTAATAGCAAACTACTCACTAATGTTTTATAGAAGCCATTAAGGAAAAAATGGGTTGCCAGGTTGTAAAAAATCCCTAAAAATGATGACGTTTATCCATTTGGTATTAATACAGTTTTAAATGTTTGTCACCCATTAATTAATGCTCATATCGATCTCTCACTTTCAAATAAGCCATTAAAATTGCAGTCACGTTGTTGTTGTAATTCATGTTAAGTTGTTAAATATATAAATAAATACATAAATTAGGATCTATATGTCATTGGACACATAGAGACCATTTCCTGATTGATTAAAGAGCAAAACAAAAGGCTTGTGTGGTGAAGGATACATTCACCAGAGAGAAAATCTCATGACTTTACAACCCCAAAGTTGTTCTGATTATTGGTTTCTAGCTGAGTATTAAGCATTATAAAATTATTACCATATGGCAGCCTCATATCCGGTTGCTGTGCATCAACTCTCTGTGATTTACAGAGTTTCTTGATAGACAGTAAAGTAAACTGCTGTAATTTAAAGCTGCTGTTAGCTAATGTTAGCTCAGCTTGTTAGCCGGGCTATGTGGCAAATGCTGCTCAGCATGCTCTGGACAAGCAGACAATGTAAGTAGCTTAAGCATAATACAAATATTAATATTAATCGTTAATAAAGCAAAGTTGCTTATTAGAAAGTGGTGTCATTATTCAATCGATTAAATTACTTCTAAACTTAGAGCTTCCTGTGGATCTTGGGTACTGGTTCAGTAGCCCACTTTGCCCAGTTGGTAATTCAGCCTTACTTATTGCTACATCCATACAAAATATGCATTCATACCTCTCCGTGCTGTCCATGCAGTCGTTACCAAACTTGTAATATAAAGGAAACCCCAACTGGGTGTATTAATGATGTCAATTTGACATTCTGCCCTCTGCCACACTGCCAGGACTACCTCTACATCATATCCGCACCACAGGGCTTTCCCATCTATCAGAGGTGCACCAGAGGACGGTGTAGCCTGCTTCCAGCATTAACGACACTTAGAGCACATTAGGGGCCGTGGTTACATGGGAGGAGAATCACTCAAGCAGGCATCGAAGCGCCGAGCTGTAGAGCTCCGCGGAGGTCGCAGTTCGCCTTGTATGTTAATTAAAATGGCTTCGTAATCACTTGCACGAGTGCTCTCGTGGGTGACTGTGGGTGTTGTATCTTATGTGGTGAACAGATTGATTTTGCTGATCGCTGCATCTGGTTTGAAGTGAACCGCTCAAAGTGTCATTATATCCCTCAGTGAGAATACTGGGACATGGTTATCATCAATATATTATTCCTAATGGACAAATGCATCTTGCTTAGCTGCAAAAGTCACTTAAAGGTCCATTGTGTAAGATTTAGGAGGATCTATTGGCAGGAATGGAATATAATATTCATTAGTATGTTTTCATTAGTGTATAATCACCTGAATATAAGAGCTGTTGTGTTTTCGTTGTCTTAAAATGAGCCTTTTATATCTACAGTGAGAGTGGATCGTCCTCCATGGAATCTGCCATGTTGAACCAGCATTTTTCTACAGTAGCCCAGAACAGACAAACTAAACACTGATATAGATATGGCCTCTTGCTTTTTATATACATTTTGCAGAGTTTTTCTCTACATCTAGCTAGGTGCCACTAAATCCTACACACTGGACCTTTAAAGAGTTACAGTGTCTATGTGACAGTTGGAAAATGTACAAAAAGAATGGAGAAAAGATGAAATTATTAAAATGAAAAGTATTCAATAAATTGAGGAATCCATCTTGAAATATGCTGAAAAATCCTGACTGGATCATATGACTAGATTTCATAGAAAGATGTAGCCATTTTCGGTAAAACTACACAAATGTGGTGCATTGAACTGCAGGTCACTCATCCTTTCTGAATGTCACTCATGATTCTGAATGTAATCCACAGTGTATGCAAATTTAGCTTGTAATAATTGATGTTATAGTAACACACCTTTTCTCAGACCAATACACTCCGAGGTTTTGCTGCTACCACCCCACATGTTCTGCTATGACCATTACCTTATGTTGGCTAATGTCAGTTAATGATATATAACATTCTGACATTCTCTCCACTCTACACACTGACATTGTGGCTCTTCTACTATTAAAGTGTGCTCTGACAGAGTGCAAAACAAATTTTAGACTTAGAAATCCAGGACAGGTGAAGTTAGAGGGAAACACCAGTATGAACTGGAATTCCTGGTGAGTTTTAAGATCACTCAGTGTCAGAGCTTTCACAAAAACACACACACAGACACACTACACACACCCAGACACGCACACAGACAGTCTGTGCTAGTTTGCTACAGGCTAATGTCTGCACAGCCAGTACACAGTGCGTACACAGAACGCCCAAACATTGGCTGGATTTAAATGGAAATAGTCTGTGATTGCAAAATGACAATTCTTATGATTGTCATGAAGTGCTGCAGTGGCGGAAGAATTATTTATTTTTTTACCAGCTGGTGTTTATCCATTTAGTAATAATACAGTTTTAAATGTTGGTTATTTATTAAATAATGTTCATATGGATCTCTCACATTCTAATAAGCCATCAAATTATTGTTTACGTGCCATTGGAGACATATGGAGGTATAAAATCACTCATATGCAGACAAATGTAATATTGAATTATTTGTACCGATATCTTCACATGTTCACGTGCATACATTTGGGGTCAGAGGCTCTGTCACCTGTGGCACTGCTGACATGCCCCTGAGCAAGGCACAGAACCCATAACTGCTTTAAGCGCCTACCATATGGCAGCCTCATATCCAGCTGCTGTGTATCAAGTCTGTGATTTAGAGTTTATTGACGGACAGTGAAGCAAACTGCTGTAATTTATAGCTGCTGTTAGCTAATATTAGCTCAGTTTGTTAGCCAGGCTGTACGGACTGTGAGTTTAGAGCACCATGAGAGTGTTAGTGTACCATAGTGGGTTTTATACCAACAAGAAGAGGAGGTTTTCAGATCTGGGGTGCAGGCAAATGCTGGCAGGGAACAGAGCCAGTTTTCTTGATGGACAGTTTCCTGATGGACAGTAAATTAAAATGCTGGCAACTGTAGCTGCTGTTAGCTCAGTTTGTTAGCTGGGTTGCCTGGACTGTGAACTCAGAGCACCAGGGGAATGAGCACCAGGGAGGGTGTTAGTGTACCACAGTGGTTTTGGACCACAGGAAGAGGAGGTTTTCAGGCCTGGGGTGCAGGCGAATGCTGGTAGGGAACAGCGCTGGTGTCGTGCCAGAACCAGAGCAAAGTCGACAATGTAGCCGGGGCTCAGCAGTCTCTGTGGACTGATAACAGAGATGAAAAGACCAAAGAAGATGCTGATGGAAGAAGATAAGATGTGAAAAGAGTGACCGAGCCATAAGCAGTTGGACAAGATTTGGCGAGAGCTTGGTGAAATAATAATTGATTACATGTCATATACATACATACATATGTAAAATCATGATCTGCCAAGTCTTACAGCTGTCAGATATATGTCATGGGGTAAAATTGTAGTGTGGTAAAGTAGAAGTAGCATGCTCAGACTGTTACAGTACAGTAGTTAATGCACTTCACTATAAAGGGGGATTGTAGTGCAATCAACTCACCAACCTTACTTCTTATATCAAAAAGTAGTTGAGTGAGTAGTACTGAGTATGAATATACTCCCTAGTACATACACACTGGTATAGTGGCTTTAATGGACTTCTACAGTCTGGTTCTTCCTCATTACCTGGCCTGATCTTAACACCTTAGCCCACGGTGAGTCCAGGGACGGTCAGGCGAGAGAGTGATTAATGATAACAGATGTTCCAAAGATAGCCAACATGTCCTCTTCTTTTCTTCCATACAGAGATCTGATACAATAGCTTCACAAAGAGGAATCAGTCAAGTTCAGTGAGATTTCTGCTTCCAAACAAGTTAATGAAAGATTCATCTGCACATGGAAATGAGTGGAGGGGTAGATAAGGCACATACGTGTGAGCTAATTAACTCGGCAGTATATGGTTTGATTGATTATGGCCAATTAATAGCAGGAGTCCGTCTGTGTGCAGTCATTTGTCATTCTCTGACCTCGTGACTCAGGCGCTCATGTTACCTGCTGACAGGACCGCTAATATGTTTGAGTCAGAGCAGATCATTACTCATTTTATTCCCATTGTCTTCTCTCTGTGGCTTTCTTCATAGCTGTGTGTCTTTTTTATGTTCATTTACACTGGCTCCCTTTATTTATAGCTTGATTTTACCCTGGATAGTTAGACTCAGCACGCTTGCTCTTTTTTAGCTGCTCGGGGCATTCCGAACTAACCTTTCGGTCAAATGTCCACGGTGGCAGCAGGAATCAGTGTTTTCAGCAGTTCTTTGAAACCAGATGAGTTCTTGAAATTAAAGAGATGGCCACCTGCCAAACGGCGGCTGATAGAAGTGAGAGCGCTCCAGCCAAAAATCGCCCAGAAATTTGGCAACGTGGCTGGTGTTAATGTGCAGCTTTGGCTCTGCTGAACGCTTCCACAGCTCCACATATTCCCACCTTGCAGCCCCTTCCTAATTATGTCTCCTTGCAGTATGGAGCAAACCAGCTTATTATGCCGCACGTCTGTGTGTCACCGCGAACAGGAATCAGTGGAGGAGGCATCTCCTTGCACTGTTTTTGCCGTCTTAAGCAGAATGCAAAATAAAGCCTGGTGCGATGTGGATTATTGCTGAAGCTACAGAATAATGTGTTCCATTGTGATCCATCCACCAATGCTGACATCACAGAGACAGTACTAAAAAGGAGGTGTTGTGGTTTCCTGTTCCTTTATTATGAACCAGGACATACAGGGATGTTTTCCTCCTTATCACGAGCATCATACAGGTGCCTTACATTTCATCTATTCTCCATCTGTTTGCACAGCAGCTCAGTTTAAAACTGTACCAACATGTGTGTCTGCACTCACTGTCTTGCTCTCTCTTTATTTCTGCTCTGTGAGCAGACACATGGGCCGCTGTCTGACAGACAGGCAGACCGACTATTAGCTGTAATTGCCAGAGGATCAGTCATCCCAAGTGCATCAGGTTCTGTTGCTGTTTCCATGCAAAAGGCAGACTGAGGAGAGGAGAGGAGAGGAGAGGAGAGGGCTGGTGGTGGTTGTGGTGGTGATGGTAGTGGTGGGGGGGCAATAGACTGAAAGCCCTGACCCAAATCTGTCTTTACGTAAGGCCCTGCATGATGGAGATGTTGCTTGGGGAGCAAATAATTAGATTATTCAAATATAATAATGCAGTCAGTCATATTGGCACTGGTGTGTAGCTGAGCCGACGCTTGATTAAAGGCAGAGGGAGCAGAGCTGGGAGATTGGAAGGGGGTGAGGGGGAGTGTTGGAGGGGGATTACGCTGTACAAGATTCCCTAATTGATCTGGAAGGAAGGCTGTTTAATTGATCTAAGATGCTGCAGCAGATTTGCCCAGTGCTTCTGCATATGAAATTGGGTCAGCGTGCGTGCGTGCGTGTGTGAAGTGGCCAAATAAAAAGAGAGGGAAGACCGGTGTAGTAATTGTGACAAAGTGGTGAAGATGGATGGGTGCTGATGTATGAATGATGGAGCAGGAGGAGGCAGATACAGGTGCGCACCTGTCGTGGTTTGGGAAATATCAGCCACAAAAGAAGATGTGATGCTGAACAGGCGTAAAAGGCGCAGGGGGGTGTGTGGTATTTAGCACCATTACGCACAAATATCACACCTGCGCGTCCAATGTGCACACACCAGAGCATCAAACACGCCTAAAAAAAAACAGACAATAAATAAGAAATTTTGAGGTACTTACGTGCCATATCGCAAAAAAGATCAGGGATACGCAGAGGACCAGAGACAGCATGTAGCAGAAGGCAGCAAAAGTGAACATAATTGAAAAGGGAAACGGTGGATAATTTCCCAAAGAAGCACGATCCCGCTGACAAACATCTAAAACAAAAAGAAAAGCGGGGAGGGGGGAGAGAAGGGGGGAGTCAGGGACAAAGTTCTTACGGTGCCATGAGAAGCTGGTTCGGTACCGGCACCATGACTTCACCCCTCACAATGTTTGCAACTAATTGTTGCAAAAACAAACAAACAAAACCCCCCTCTCTAAATGATCAGCAGCGCGTCCGCCCGGCACCGCTGCTCCCACTCTGAAAAAGTCAAAGCTGCTCTCAAATCAGTGCGCTTGGCATGATCGACGGCGGTTCAGCGTCCACGGTGTCGGTGAGGTGACCGTGTAATCACAGAGAGGCAGCGGTCTTTCTCTGCCAGATGACTGGAGACGAGGAGCTTCTGCGCAATCCGGGAGATGAGGTGCGTCTGGAGGTAATCCATTCAGCCGCGGCGGATGGAGCTGTGCTCGGTCTGTGCCGTCATGGTGCTGTGAAGAGGCGCTCCGAGTCACTTCGCGCACACAGGCGTTAATAAATGCTGTTTTCTCTCCCTGACAAACCTATCAGAGAGCGCAGGAAGGCGCGTGAACAGGTGGATTTAAAAGAGCAGCCTGGCAGTGTGTGTGTGTGGAAGGTGTGTCCTTACACCCTGCCATGGTTCACTGTGCTCTCTGTGCAGTTTGGATCATTTGGACAGGCTGAAAGAATTTGGAGTTTGCGCATGGCTCCGTATTGTGCCCCCCTTTTTTTGAACCACTATTTCAACATGTGTTTCAATAGCACAATTTTCTTATAGAATTATTGGACCACTTAAATGAATATATATCCTGCTCGTGCCTCAGAGACAAAGCAGAGTACAGAATTTAAATCATCTACACCCCCAAAAGAGTTATCTTCCAGGCAGAGATCATTTAGATTTAAGCTCCCACTGACGACTTCAAACACACTGAACCACCTGCACGGATGGAGCCTTGCAGCAGCCAACTGTAGGCCCCTGTCTAAACTGTGAGACTGGCGCCACCGCCTGACGCTTTTATAAACTGCAATGAAGAAATAATCCAGACTCACAGAGGTTTAATGCTGTGTCTAGACACCCGGAAACATGAAGGTCTGCTCTACAAAATAAATGACACCCACAGCAGTTAATGATTATCTTCATGAGCTGTGCTCACTCACTGTGTTTTGAACTGTTAATGTCTACAGACACAGTGCGTTTACAGTGTAAACAACGTGAATTAAATGTGAAACCGTGATGTAATATTGATAATCATTATTTATTTCTTCATGTGGCACATTTAAAAGAATATAGACGCTTTACAGAGGCGGGAAAATAAACAGTGAGCACATATAAGAGCCTCTAATATTAATAAAGACGGTGGTGTAGCCTGCTGTGATTTCTACCTAGTTTAGACTAAAAACTGACTTGACTTGAATGCTACTGCAACAGTTTGTTGTGGCTATAAAACAGGTACATTTTGAGAATAAACGGCTTAAAATGTTATCATAGTTGATATATCGATGAAGAAATGCTATCAAATGACCATTTTATTCTCGAAAACAGTGCGGGTTTTATTTTGAAAGTCCTGTTATAACCGGATATCGGAAAGACATTCAGCCTAGCTTGACGCGTGCACCCTGTCGCCTAGCAACAGTCTGTGGCAGCTACGACTGCTACTTTTGACTAAACTGCGGTGTTATTACTCTCACCTCAAACGCGGGTTAAATCAACAGAGAAAGAAACCTTCGTGTCACGACTAATGACTATCATTTTAGGTGGTCATTCATAAAACATATTCGTCACGCTGAATAGTTACAAAAGTAACGTTACACACAGCACAGAGGACACCGGAAACAGTGAGTAGGAAAACCCCGCGTCAACACAAATGACTGACATCCCCCATGAGAGAATGTGTTCATTGTAATGGTGGATAACATGGTGGCTGTAAGATGAAATAAGTGTTGCTGTTGAAGTTCTTCAGCACCAGGCTTTACCTGTGTGTTGACTTATGTGTCTCTGTGTAACAGCTAATAGACCTTCATCACAGCAGCCATTTTGACATGAAACAGGGTAAACACAGGTGTTATCAGTGATGCTAATTAAGGTTGCATTCCATTTAGGTCAAACAGAGTCAGGGTGCTGCTGGGGTGCATGTTTTCTCACTGGAAAGTCTCTGCTCCAATAAATGGAACTGAACCTTAATTAGTATCATTGGAAACACCTGTGTTGACCCTGCTATTTCATATCAGAATGGCTGCTGTGGAAAAGGTCTATATCTATTAACCAGATGAATCATTGAAGGCTTCCTTTGGGAGACACTGTGAGCAATATTCCAACCAGTAAAAGGCCATTTTAGAGTTCATTGCATCATTTATGTGTGCCAATTTTCTCCACAGCATGACAAGTCCTTAATAAAACACAAAAAAATCAGAAGAAAATGTCAGAACTCTAAATTGCCGTCTGATTACTTTCAAAGTGTCGTTCGTGTGAGAGCTTTGTACTCGGAGACTTAAGCCTGTCACTCAGCACACTCCTGAGATGTTACAGAAAATTGCTGCAGTGCAGCTTTTCACTCTTGAGAAGATCCTCTTCAACTTCATCTCACACGCACGCACACACACACACACACACACACACACACACCCACACACACCCACACACCCCTGCTAAGTCACTCCAGGACCTGTCTTTGTTGCTGTGACACTTAAGCCACCGCGCTGTCACAGTGTTATTCTTCTTCAGTACATGTGACGATATGACAGCACCGAAGGCCACTTGGTGAGTGAGTGAGGCGTCAAAGCGTCAGACAGACAGGTAAAGACAGACAGACTGACTGAGGAGTCTGCACAGCAACTAGTGACACAGCAGATTAAAGTACTGCTGCGTCATTGCTCAGCATTTTCTGACATCCCTGTTTCATTCAACCTTCTGATTCTGCAGCTGAGGTCAGGTGACAGCACCCTGAACAGACGACTACGTTCACTACATGTGACTCATGGTCCAGTCAGGTTCAGAAGATATCTAGTGGTGATTTTATTGGAAAACAGCATCAGGTAAAAAATAACCTGCATATGTGAAACCATTTTTTGTCCATGTATTTCTGAGATAGTTCTATAATATTTGAATAGAGATATTTGCAGCAGCAGCCAGGTTAGGTGGTTTTCTGCCATTACATTGCTTACAGCAAAAGCAGTGCTGCGGAGGCCGAAATGTCCTGACTCTTTGTCTCTAGTGTGGATCATACATTCCCCATAATGCAACAGTAGCATCTCCTTGAGACACCCTGGGTACGGTCAAATATTAAAACCTTTCCTAACCGCTCTTCCTTGACCTTGATGGAAAATGTTATGAGGTTAAGGAAAGAAGGGAACGACAATTAATAAGGAGTTAGAAGAAGACGACCACAGTGTTGAGAGAATCCAACTGCACCTACACTAGACTATTATTCAATGGTCAATGTTTTTGACGTGATCTGTGATAAAACTACAAAGTTCAGAAGATGGACTACAAAACGTGCATCTGAGATACTTCTCCCTCTGCATTCTTATTCTGTTGTTCCATGCAGGAAATATAAATGTGGACAACCCAGTGAAAATATTATTTCATTATCAAGGTCAGAATTAATATATCACTGTCACAGAAGTGTCACAGTGAGAATGTTTGCTCAAGGGTAACTCCCATGATGATCTGCAGGAATGCTGGACGTCCATCACTGTTAGCAAAAGTTTGACCGTCACACTAAATGTGATATTCATGTTTTATTTATATTCATTTAAATGGTCAGGATAATTTATAAGCTATTTAGTTCTTAACATTTTCCAAAAACTTCATCACAGAGATAAGAAAGGAAGCACTGAAGGTCCTTTCCTTAACATTTAGAGAATTCACACAGTTCTTATCATGGCTGCTACGTTAATACTTCTGGGTCATTTCACACACTGATGACCCTTCCCAAACAAAATGGACTATTTGACTGGACCCTTCTGTCTTGTAATGTCTTTAAAATACCAAACATCCTGTGCTCATCCTCTGCAGGCTTTCAGTTGGATCAGGTGGATGTGTCAACCATTAAAGATGCACAACACATTCTATATTCTCCCTGCCTAAGAGAGATCCAGCACTTTAAATGATTTATGTTCTGTTTGTGACTGTCACATGACATGTGGCTGACCCCTAAAGGTGTGACTAGAGACAGAGTACATGGTTTGGTTACTGCTCCTATGGAGACGTGAACATGAGCACAGATTAGTGATTCTTCCACTCCAGAGTCACAGCATCAGAGTCATGGCCCCATCTTTCCACAAGCCACGTCTTCTGAGCATTCCAACACTAAAACTACGTTTTAGACCAACAAATCAGGAGAAAATTAACTTTGTTGGAGACCTGTCTCTGTCTCAGCAGCAGTGCAGATATCTTCTGTCTGTTGGTGTCAGTATGATTTCACCAAAAATGATCTATAACAATCTAATTTGCTTCTTAATTTCCAGAACCTTCTCTGGCACAATCCAATCTACTTACGCCGACCACTTAGGAAACAAGAAGTGAAGCTTGTAATGCATCATCTTTTGTTATGCATATCTGACGCCGATTCCACTGAAACTGTAACTATAGTACACCAATAATTCCCAAGAGTGTCCATCTACTGAACGTTTGCTCTGCTGTTCACTTAATGAGTGCTCCTCCATATATTTGTGAGCAGTGGACCGTCAGTATCAGCTGCGTCTGGAATTCATTTTTAGCCCGGATAAGCTACATGTGTCACTGCTGGTACTTTTTACAGCTCTTTTGTGGAAGCAGCATTGCCTGAAATTGGCATAGCCTCTAATTTTTTGTTTGGAAAGGGGCCAAGGCCATAATGTGCTCAATTCCCAGCAGGCATTTTAAATGGTGTTGCATAGCAACTAATAATCCTTTTTGTCCAATCAAGAAGCTTTTTCTGCACTGTTTTCTAATCGTTATTTATCCGACGGGGATCTTTACAGAGCATTACTACTCCTCAGGAACAGCTGTTTTATATGCACTTACTGCTCACACCTGGGACTGACTCCAAAGTGTTGGTCAGTGGTCAGCATAATGTAACAACTGTTTGTGCTTCAGTTTTGGATTCCTCTCAGGTCAGTTTGGAGGAGCAGGGTGGCACAAGCTTTGAGTTGCAAGTGTGTATATTTAATATGCTGTGCCTTTGTTTGAGATTTAGATGCTAACATGGAGTGGAAGGAGCAGGATGGATGGATGCTGAATGCCGGCCTCAAACAGGAACGAGCCGCGAAAAGCTGCTTCTTACAGCACTCCCAACCTCAAACCACTGAGGGTTCGAAAAGTCGGAAAAAACAAAGTAAGTCCAGAAAATGTAGCAGTTTAATATTTGATACGTCTTATTGGCTAAGATCATTATCTGTGGTTGTGATGACAGAACCTAAATGAACACGGCTAATTAAAAAGGTGAGATGTGTTTGACGAGAATATTCTAGAAACAAGTTTTTTCTTTGGGTTTATTATTATTAATACTACCTCGAGAAAAGCAAATAACATAGAATACACAGTCACATTTTGTAGTACCAAGTGTGACAAAGTGTGTGAGAGCACACAAGTTTGTCCCATGTGTATCATTTATATCACATTGTTCAGTTTATTTGAACTAACTTCAGTTTGTTTAAACAGTTCCTTCAGTAATGATCATTATTTGGTTGTTAGATTTCACATTTCAACAGTTTAGCTTTGTAAAATCAGCACTCTTTTCGTTACTTACCATACACACCATGTGGTCCAGGGACAAATGGAGAAGTGCCCCAACCACTTCCTGTATTTATACCCTGGCTGGCATAATTGGTGATGTCACTGGATTAGTCCAGGTGTGTGGGGGTAGAGAAAAGTTAGTTTAGAGTTTAGTTATTTAGATTTATCTGTGATTTGGTTTGTGTGTGGTTTCAGTGTAGTTTGTGATAAAATAGTTCAAGTTGTTTCTATCATAAAGTTTGTAAGACTGTAACTTTGTGAGGTCTCTGTATCAGGAGAATCTATGGAGGGACCCCCAAATGGTACAGTCTCAGGTAATGGCTGCTGAACAGAGCATATTTAAGCAGTTGCTTTGTGTCTGTTGAAGGCAGAGCATAGAGCATACCAAGTGCAGCTACAGCATGTGCTCATGATAGTGAGTGCAAGTAATTTTGTGTACAGAGACTTCAGTTTTGTTCAGTTCAAACAGGTAACTGTTCAGTTTTTTTCTTTTGTACGTATGTTTTGTTAGACGTGTAGAAGGGTTGCACTTTTATGAACACCTTGCTGTGATTTTGAACAACTTTACTGGAGACTGCTTCCTACTTCAGTCACTCTGGTCATATCTTGAAAGTGGATTGTATGAGGTACTCATCCATAGTCAGTGTGTTACCTACAATAGATGACAGTATAAGCACACCCCTGGTTTGGATTAGCAGACAAGGAACTTAGCATTAACCTGCTGTGGACGGGTCAACAGAAAAATGCATTTCAGCCATCAGACAGCCTTTTTTTTGGTACTAGCCCTAAAACTTCCATATTCCTCATATCAGCTCAACTGTGCTGGATCAAATTAACAGCAGCACAGATTTCATGTCAACAACTTTCTGGAGGGACTTAGCAGACCTGACCAGAGCTGCTCTGTAAGTTCTTTGGTGGAGTAGTAGTAGAAAATATATAGCATACACTTTAATGGATATCGACTTTTCTGAGTTGAGCCTTTCTATGTGGCTAGAATATGTTTCTGTCTTGTCTGTCTGCTGACCCTGTCTGTAAGGGGCCTCCTGTCTGCTGGGAGCATGCTGACTGCTGTCAACTCTATGTAACACACTGACTATGGATAAACACCTCAGACAAACCCACTTTGAAATACCCAAACTATCTCTTTTAGCCAAGTACAGTGAATAAATATCCAACTACGTGTGCTCTTGTCCATCTCTTGTCCACAGGTGTTCCCCCCCACCATGCAGTAATTGGAGCCAGACCCTTCTGCTCCCCTGAGTACAGCCCCGACTTCTACAAGTTAGGCTCAACATTACCTTGCCGCACCTACAGGTAACACTTCCTCTAAGCTGTCTTATGGTAATATAAGCTTGTCGAACTCTTCACCTTAATAAGACCAGGTAGACTGGTGTATGATTGGTTAAGACTAAAAACAGGAACTAACAACAGCATTAACATTTGTTGTAATTACTGTTTTGACAAAATACACGATTACAGTAATCAGCTGCACTTTAACCCCCCTCATGTTTCCACAGTAACAAGGAAGTCTCCTGCCGAGATATTTAGTCTATTAACATCCTGCCAACGTATTTACACCATGAAAGATTTTTGTATTTACTTCTTTAAGTTCACTGAGGATCAAAACATTCCCATCTCAAACGTCTGTACGAGATTCAGTGAGTCATAAATGAAATCAGTCCACTCCATGACATGGGCTGATTCAATTAGATGGTCTGTTTGTGAAGGATGCAAATTAATATTAATAACCTAATAACATGCTTTATTTTAATTATTTAATCATCAGTTAAGTGTTGGTGCTCTTATCATGTTTCATGAAAGAAACATGAAGCTACTCCAACACAAAGTACTGTTGTACAACAGGCCACTGACTGCACTCCCATTGTCAGTAGATGAGTTTTTTCTGCTGTGTAATATGATTTACACATCATCAACAGACAGCGTCCATGTTTTATACACCCTATGGTTAAAACAAACATAACCCAACACATACAAATGCTGAGCTGCTTGGCAAGAACAACAGACTGCCCGTACTTGGTGGTCATTTTTGTGATGCTATGCGGGGTTCAGACAGGATCAGGCGCTCCGGGAAAACGGAGGTCTTTTCATTGATTTCAGTGGAGGTTGTGTGAGAGAGAGGTTGATCAAGATCCAACTTTGGGGAAAACAGAGTGGCTCCGCAAGCCAATCAGACACTCAGATTGGTCATACCTCCACAGACAGCCTGAAATGTCTCTGAAGCAGAGACTATCCAGGTGGAATAAAAAGTTATTTCCTGATTGTTTCACAGTGGTTACACTCAGCAGGTATAGACACGCCCACGGCAACCCACCTGAGCTCCCCTCACCCCCCCCCCACCACTGGACAACCCTGCTATGAGTTACCAGAATCCCTGATCCTGTCTGAATGTGCATTAAGCCTGACGATTGACAGCAGATGGTCAAACTGGCCCAAAGTCATCCTATAATAAGTCTTGAACTGATCATTCAAGACTGCTGTACCAGCACAGAATCTGTTTTTATCTGCAGAAGACAGATGTTTTCAAGGTGCCATCAAATGTAGCAATATGACAAATTCATGTGATAGAATAATAAACAGAGTCAAAATGATTATATAGTGACTTTTGGTGGATTCTCATGACAGCACTGAAGTAGTTCCACCCTTCACTGCAGACATCTGACCAGCAGATGGTGCAATTTCCATTTTTATCAGTGAAGTGAAGAAGAATGTTTATTACTGTTTGTTTGTTTCTGTCTGATAAACAGCTTCACAAGCAGTTCAACCAAAGCAGACACCTCCATTCCTCACCAGTCTCCCACCAAGACACGGTCAGTTCAAAACTGTCCCAGGTTATTATTATGGCCAATGTATTACATTAGACTCCATGACGAACTTTACTTAATGACTATAGAGATAAGAACACCTCAGTGCTCGTGCACAGCTACAGCATGTTAATGTACTGTTTCTGTCTCTATTGACAGCGTGCCGTACAAAGAGAAAAGGAGGCTCCTGGACAAACAAGAGGAGATGGAGGAGGTGAAGCAGCTGGATGAGTGGAGGCCCACTGTAAGCATCTTAACAACACTGCTGGAGGGTTTAGATAACAAAGGCAGCTAACAAATCACACACTGTACTCATTAGAAATACACACTGTTGATGCTTTTAGAGTCATCTGTCTATTAGTCTCTTTTTCAAGGAGGTACAGGTGTTCTTGTCTTTATTTTCTTCATCCTTTATACCTCAAAAGTTTTTTGAATGGGCTGATCCAAATGAGGTGTTAACTTGTGCAGGGATGCCATGAAGTAAGCATCATCCACACACACACACAGAATGCTTAAAATTAATTAATTGTCTGCAGGGACACTAAAAATAGCTCCTGACACATAAAGATGTGTTTGGGACAGTAGAAACGTACAAAAACATCTGAGGAGATTTCTAAATAGATGTGTTTTTGTTTTTTTTAAGTGGCACCATAAAAATATGTTTTAAGTCTTTTATTCTTTCAAGTCTGTAAAAGAGATTTTGTATACCCAGAAGTACAAAACAAAACAAAACTCAACATGCACATTTAAAAATACAGTCACAATATAAAGTACAAACAGAATTAAAATAAATAAGCCTGTGTGGACAAATATTGTATTAATTGTGTAATCTTCAAATCTACAGTACGTCCATCGAGGACATTTAAACAGATGAATTCAGTTGTTCTTGTGTTATAAAGTTTTAGAACATTTGAGAAATTAACGTCCAGCTTACTCATCAAACAGCTGGTTTGAACTGAGGTTGCCAAGAAAGCCAATCATAGTTTAGGATAATGAGTCAGCCCCTCCAGGATACACTGCTGCAGTTACTGTAAGACTTAAAGCTCCACTCTGACAGCCAGCTTTACACGTTGGTTCATAACTGTGACAGTAATAAACGTTTGTTTACTGAGGTCAAGATACATCTATCTACAACCCATGCTGTACAGTGCTGGGTTCTTCTTCATTTGTCAACGGCCAACATGGTCAACAAGATAGGATGGGGAAGTTCACTCACTAACACCAGGAGGTCCTTTTAATGTGTTAAATCCTAGTAGTTATGTTAGAATTGTTAATGACTGTTCATTTGAAATGTTTAGTTTCATAGTCAATGAAGTCAGTTCAGTATAAGTCGAGTCCCCCTTTAATATGTGGTCACAGCAACAGTTACAGCAGAGTCCCCATAAGTGCTGTGCTGGTTGTTTCTGTGATCTGGACAGATCAATGTTGTGATAATGTTTAATCAATAAGCCCAGAGGCCCTCAAGCCAAACAAATAAAACAGAATTACAGCTTCTATCCTGAATACTGTATGCTGCTGCTCGTACCGCTGCTCCCCAGAGTCAGCACTTCTGCCTGTATCAGCTGCTGCTATGCTAAAATGTTCTGTGGCTCTTTGAATGCAATAAGCGCTTAAAGATTGAAGCTAGAAAAGATATAAAAGTTGAATGCTTCACAGTGTTGGATTAGTGAATGGTGTGCTTTTCTTCCTGCAGTCAAATTCTGATATGGCACAAGGATAAACAGCAAGTATCACTGCAGACAGGCATTGTAGCAGGTGGGAGGGGGTGTTAGCAGGGCTAACCTTGTAATAAGCCAACATAGTAATTGTTGTGGAGAATTTTATTCATCAATGATGAATGGTGTCACCTCACTTGTGAGGTCTTGTCTACATGTCCTCAGGACGATGACACAACTACTCTGTATCCATAAGTGGATACTCAATACATCTACAATATAAGGTCTTTTTCTGGTCATTACTATACAAAGAATGAAATATGTTGATCATAAGCGGTCCAACATTGTTATCTATCTGTGGAAATGTCAAAAATTATGCTTTGCTTTCTTTTCAGCTGCGTAAAGGTGAGAAACTGTTTTGTGTGAGGACAGACTGCATTTAAAGACCCAGTGTGTCAGCTAGAGAGGGCTGCATTCAGAGTATATGGCAGAAATGTAATGTAATAGTCATATCTATGTTTTCATTAGTGTATAATCACCTGAAAATAAGAATCATTATGTTTTTATTTCAACCCTGTGATGAACTGGTGACCTGTCCAGAGTGTGCTCTGCTTCTCACTCAATGTCAGCTGGGATCAGCTCCAGCCTGCTGAGACCCTGATGAGAATAAGTGATTATTGAAAATTGAAATTTGATTGTTGGATGTTTGTTTCCTTAAAATGAGTCTTATATATTGACAGACGCAGTGTGTCATCTTAGTCCACCATGTTGCGCTGCCATGTTTCTACAGTAGACAAGAATGGACAAATGCCTCTAAATTTAACACACTGGACCTTTATATGCAAGAATTTATTTATATACAAGAATTCAAAAAGAATCATTCTCAAAAATATCACATCAGGCTATAGAGGTTAGCCCCTCGGCCACCCCCACCGACCTGCTACAACACCTGTCTGCAGTGATATTTGCTGTTTATCCTCATGCCATATCAGAATTTGTCAGTGCCATGGCCGGACTGCTGCTCTGCACCGCTGATATCTTAAAGGTGATCCTTTTGTGATTCTTGACTGAGCATCCCATTGTTCTTAATGAATGTCAGCGCTTGAATTTCTTAGCTCCCATAAGGTCACCTCTTTAAATGTCAACAGGCAAAGGGAGAATACAGGAGAGTTTTTAGTGAGCACAGAAAACACAAAAGAAAAAGAACATGCATTTCAGATTTCCCCTAAAAATACACCTGTCAAAGCTGGATAACACACTGCTGCAGATTTGATTTACCCAAAATGACACAGGAAGTCTTGAGGACCACATGATGTAACTCACCAACTAGAATAACTATTTTCTTCCCCTCCCTCCTGTCAATTGGGGCTTCTAAGTTTTAACATTTTACGGCTTTAGAGAAAAAATCAGGCACATACACTGCATGTACACATCAGTAACAACAGAAACACATAAATGGAGGAGACACATACACATGCACACCCGTTCCTCCAAACCCTTGTGAAGATTTGCATGTAATTAGAGGTGCGAGGGTACAGTGGCAATCAAGCAGAGCCTGTGCCTGCTAGATAAGCTAATATACAACAACCTTGTTGCCGTCACATTCAAACCCCACCACCACAGGCACCAGCAAACTCCTGCTGGGGGCTGAGATGGAAAGTGTGTTTGCATGAAAGTGATTATTTGGGGTTTGCACACCACCGTGTGTGTGTGTGTGTGTGTGTGTGTGTGTGTGTGTGTGTGTGTGTGTAAAAGGGTTGGCCTCATATTGCATTTTCAATGCCAAAAAACATCAACAGCAGCTTTGTGTTGAAGCTGCCATCAATGTTATTTTTGTGGTGGTGTTTATATTTGATCATTTTCGGGATAAAGTGATGAAAATGTAGCTGGAAGTGACATCGTGACTACTCTGTACCAGAGAATAAGTTCACATAGTTTGAAGGGAACACATCCACTCCTGGCTTACAACCACTGCCAAGTATACACTCCTAAAACGAGGCACAGCAGGGTTTGCAGAGTTTACTTGTATATATCTCTTATGTGAAATGAAAACTTCAGGTTACACATAGACTCTTTCAAACATGGGCGTGGTATCCATGACATCACCCACAGGTTTTGAAAGCTCAGTGGGGTGGCTCAGACCGCCACCATCTTGACCACTGCCTCTGCTAACTCGTGACTAATCTAAAAATGGGCAGACGTGGAGCATGGTTGGACAACTGTCATGAATGGGTGAATTAACTATAGAGACTAAAACTATTTTTTGTACGAGGCTGTAAACATGTTTATTTCTGCTGTGAAGTTGGACATTTTAACATGGGGACTTATGGAGACTGACTCGTTCTGTAGCCAGCCTCAAGTGGACGTTTGAAGAACTGCAGTTTTGGGCACTTGAGCACATCAGTGTAACAAAGACAAAATCACAGTTTTCTACCAAAATGTCTATTTTGATACTAATAAAAGTCAAACATATTAAATATCTGCTCATGCTGACTTTAATAAAAAACAAAAATCTGATTAAAAAAAAAATTGATAGATTACTTGACAGAGAAAATGGTTAGTCACAGCTACTGCTGCAATGATAAGCAACACAATGATTAGTGGTTCAACAGAGTATTTTGATTATCAATTTGAAAATCTAGCAGAAAATTTCAACTTCTCAAATGAAAAGTGTTTCTGGTTTTGACTTTTTTTGAGTGCTTTTGAAATATTTGACTTTTGGGCTGCTGGTCCAACAAAATCTGGAATTTCAAGACGTCATTTTGGGTTCTGGGATCTTGTGATTTTTGCTCACTTGCTAAATCATGAATGTCAATAATTTGTTAGTAGCAGCTTTATAAAGATATCCATGCTTTAAAACACAGAATACACGCCTCTTTATTGACTTCTGTAGCACTGTATTGGTGTATGTGTGTTTGTGCTGCTTACTGCACATATGCACAGAAGCTCTGTTAGTCATCTCTCTGCGTTTGTGGGTTATCGACTATTAAACGGAGCCACTGTGGGAATAAATTCCTCCAAAACAGAAAAGCAGGTGAATCACAATCAACAAAGTGTTTACATGCAGAGAAAATCAGCGACTCCGGCAGGAGGTGGAGGTTGTGCTCTTACAAACAGTTTATGCGGAAACCATTTCCCCACCCTGCCCATGGCGACTGTTCCAAAGCAAGAACTATTATCACAGATAACAACATTTCTGCCTCCACATACAAGAAGTGGATGAAAAAAAACAAAACAACGTATTCACTGTGTGGACATTGATATGCAGATTATATAGTGTGGCGTATAATACCAGTGCAAATCAAGGCACCGTAGCCTATCTTGAATAATGATTTTGTGAGGGGCCAATAACAATGAAATTGAAAATGCGGTCAGTGAAGCTGCATTGCACGTAAAGTGCTGACAGTGCTCAGTTTGTTCACCGCAAGGACTGAGAGCTGCAGGAAGATGTGTTTTTGTAGAAGCTTCCATCACCTGCATGTGTTCCTACTGTCTACATCAAACTGTGACTGACTGAATCAACAGTACCAGTAAAGTGGGAAAGCTATACTTCAGTATTATATATAGTGTATCTTTGCCACCAGTTCCCCTCATCTTGCAAGTGTGGCGGAGAAACTATGGTGGCCATGACAAAAACGCACCAGGCCCCAGAGCCAGTGTTTGGTTTCTACGTTCTGGGCATGGACAATATAAAACATGGACGTAGTATCTATGACATCACCCACAGGTTTCTGAAAAGTGATTGTGAAACTCAGCCTGGTGGCTCTGGCCGTCACCATCTTGGGAGTCCTGCCTCCCGACTAATCTAAAAATGGGCAGATGTGGAGCATGGTTGGACAATTGCCATGAATGGGGAAATTAGCTATAGAGACCAAAACTGTTTTTTGTACCAGGCTGTAAACATGTTTATTTCTGCTGTGAAGTTGGACATTTTAACATGGGGACTTAAGGAGGCTGACTCGTCCTGCAGCCAGCCTCAAGTGGACATTTGAGGAACTGCAACTTTTGGCACTTCCACACTGGCTTCACCTCACAGCCATGGAGGTTACCACTTGGTTCTGGGCTGCTGCTAAAACATAGCTGGGCAACATGGCAGACTCCATGGACAGGGCCATCTCAGTAGGGGTGTGAAGCCATGCTCATTGACATGCGTGCATATGCACATACATACATACATCACCATACGTGCACTTCACTCCAGCACCCTGCCATGCTTTGATGGACATTTCACTTTATCGCTTTTGCATTTTGAATGATGTCGAGCAACACGAGCTTTCCAGGTGATTTCTTCATTGTGTTGTGTTGATGTCCAAATGTTTATTTAACAATTTACTGTACTTAATAATGAACATTTCCACATGCACAGTAATGTTGCAGCAGTAAATATCATTAATATTTATGAACCTGACAGGACAGGCACTCTCTGGAGGAAAGCAGTTCTACTGCACATGTAATCTCAGTGCAGTACATTTTTAACAATCATCTCAGCTCTGACTAAATTTTTTCTTTTTTTAGTTTTTCAATTGAAAGAATCAGCTGTAAAACTGCTGGCTTTACATCATCCGGTCAACTCAGCTGTCACTTTATTTCAGCGTGTTGAAGGATGACTGTATGTTAGATCATTTTTCAGACCACTCATATACGTGGCCGACAGTTGCAGCTATTCTAGATCTACTACTGCTGCTACTGACAGGCAAGGCCTTCTGTGGTCACACACTTCACACAACTCACAAGTCTCATTCTGGAGGAACAAAAACATAATGATTCTTATTTTCAGGCGATTACACACTGATGAAAACATAGTTAGGAATATTACATTCTATTTCTGCCATAATCTGCCAATAAATGCCCCAAAATCTGACACCCTGGACCTTTAAATCAAGATAAAACTCAAAATGTGGAAAACATTTTTAAAACCGCACTGATCAGTATTGTCAGTCTGCTCTCATTAAATTTGATTTATGCCACAAAAGGTACAAAAGCTCTAGCAAACCCACTATATACCCATCCAGCAAATTGGTGGAGACCAAAAGAGAGTGAAAAGGAGGGAGACTATTGTATTTACATTCAAGTTTCAAGATGCAGCTTTAGGTATTATTCTATGAAGGACAAAAAAATGACTATACTATATAAATAAACAAATATAAATAGACTATACCAACTATAAATAAATAAACAATGAAATGACAACTGCATTAACTTTTAACTGAATCAGCCAACCATGTGGTGTTCACTTCTTATCTCTAGTTGGCTTGGCTTGGGGAACCAGAGGGGGGCTGATTCAAGACTAGCGTGAACCACAGTGCACAGTGTGGACTGCTCACTGGAGAAGTTTTTTGAGGGGCTTCTGTGTAAAAATTGGGTGAGAAAATATTTTCACATTTAGAATCAATTTACAATCCACATTTAGGGATCAGTAATAAAGTTCATCAGCTTTTTCTTCATCAGCATCCACTGGGTGCCTAGGTGTAACATTTGGTCTAATGTTATGTGGCAGCAGAGGTGAATTTGCCATGTTTATGGCACATGACACTGCACAAATAATAAGAAGTGAACGCCACATGGTTCATTCAGTGAAAGTTGTGAAAAGTATCTGTCCGTTATCTGTAAGCTAGTTATTTATTTGTTTAAGAAATAAATACATGAATAAATGTAGAAATACAGACCCGACATTGTTCATAACGAAAATGTATATAAATGTAAAAATGTAAATGTAAATTCAAAATGTGAATTGAAAGTGACACCTTCATGCATGTGATAGACAAAATCAGCAAGAGGAGCCATAAACCTGTCAGTTTGCTTTTTACCCAGTAAGGAGGCAGAACCATGAACGTCTCCATTCAGCCTGCTGGTCCACACTTTCTATAGCTTTAACTATATGACCGCCCATGCCGACCGTATTCATTATGTCCCTGCGCTCGGCTCAGCTCCAATTTGTTTCACCATCCATCCCAGGCTATGTGTCAATACATATCACCAAGACAAATGAGGTTTCTAGTGTTCTACATTTTCATTTTCTGGGGCACCTGTCACAGATTTGACTGCAGGGAAGATGGTGCTTCCGTAAATGAACTCCATTCTTCTCTAGATGAGGGTGACTATCAACAAGGCCCACCCCCCAGGTCTGCAATCAAATCTGCGAAGTTTCAGTTACATACACCCCAAAAACTCTGCTTCTTTTCAACAACGAGTAGGAGATGGATTACAACTTGAAATCAAGTAGTTGTACATAAAAAAAAAAATGAACTAAACAAAAAACATAAAAATATCATAATTCAAATAAATGTCAAAAACTATAAATTTACAGAAATTTCCAGTCAAAGTTTTGCAGAGAAATACAAAAGATGATGACTTTGTTAGATCTAATGAAAAAGGTTAGCTAAATTTGTATCCAGAAATAGTTAGTGTAAAAATACACATAAATGTAAAACTGATAAGATTTACCTTTTTAAAATTAGAATGTTAAAATTGTTACACATACACATTTATGTAATAAGCTACATGATTAATTATAGAGCATAATTTCTCATTAATGGCATAATACTTAAAATAACAGTTTGGTTGTTAATTTACAGATAAAGTTTATAATTCTTATAAAAGATTAGTTAAATTTTGACTTATGTTTGAATGTAAAGGTACACATTCATTTGAAACTAGTAAGAGTTCACGTAAAATAAAGATGTTAAATGCTAGTCATTTATATAATCAATAATCAATAATGAGACATAAAATTACAGATAATTATTGTCATTTCACAACATAAGTAAGCAGAAAAATAAATAAATAATACAGTATTTTTTCTGTACAAAAATTAGAAAATAACTGTTTGGTTGTTAATTTACAGGTAATATCCGTATTTTTTAGACTTTTGTAAACAACATTAAAAAAAAACATAAAACAACTGTAAATAAGTTATATTCCATTTTACGAGATATTTTTCTTTTTTTACTGTGTGGATGAGCTCAACATCCAACTTATCAAACCAGTGATGTATAAAATACTACTATGTCTTCTGTGCAGCTTCTGCACATTAAATCTAAAGAACTGTTTCCTGTCAAAGACTCTTGGGAGATTCATTTCATAAGTTTAATAGCAGACCACAATAACCTAAATGTATCCTAATGTGATCAGTGCAGAGGCGCTGTAACAACTAGATGAATCTGCTGATTTATGAATGTGCTCTTGAGTATAACAAGCCTCAGCTGCTTTTATATAGTCTACCATATTTTTCTTGCTGTTTCCTTTTTTGTATCTATCAATACATTCCAACATGTAAACGCAAGTGTTTCCTATTTCCTTTGTCCAAAGGTAATTTACAGCCTCACCACTAGATGACAGTCTATAATTTCTATCCTCTCATGCTTGATGGATTTATCAGAACATTTTCCTCTCAGCATGCCGCCTATCAGTTTTCTCCGACAGGACCTTCCAGTCCAGCATAGAGACAAATCGCTTATACAGAGCGTACATATACATTTGTAACAAACAGTGCCACAAGCACATGTTGTGCCGAAGCCCACACAGGATCCCTTGTTCCCGTATGTTTAAGATGAATCACTGATCGATGCGCTGCCGTCTGAAGCTGCAGTTCTCTCCCTGCTGGCTCTGGCTGCCTGTAAAAAGCTGCCAAACGGTTTCCCACACTGCTGCAGGCAGAAACGTGTGCAGCGCTGACCTTTGACACCAAAGCAGGATTTTTTTGTTTTTCCCTGTCAGTTTATTTTTATTCTGCTTTCAACAGCCCACAAGCTTCAATTATTCAGTACTTCACAAGAGAAAAAAAAGCTTTTTATATATAGAAAATCAAACACTACTGTACACGTGAAGAGACCAGAACATGTTTCTTTACTGCTCCTTATACTGTCCTAATCATTTCCTAGAACGTTCCTGGAAAAGAGCAAATATAAGACTCGTTATCAGGAGAATAATGTGTTCACTCCAAATCAAATATTTAATGTGATCTTCATTTAAAGTTCCAAGTCTAATGGTTGAGTGGATCTCTGTCAGTTTTACTCCAGCAATTTAGTGTTCCACTTCTAAGTTGGGGGACTTGTGGTCAAAATCAAAGCCACAGAGGTCGAAACAGTCTGACTCCTCTCTCTAATATGAGTCCAGTTTCAAAAGCTCTGCAGACTTTAATTAGACCGCTGCTGACTGCTGTAAAAGTCTGATACAAGCAACAAGATTCACAACAAATTCTTGACTCAAGGTTCACTTACTATATTCCTCAAGAGCCTTCAGCCATATCCTGTGACATCCATCGGCAGACTGCACAGCATCTGTCACGCGACCTCCCAATTCCACCTGTTATACAGTATATATATTTTTTTATATAACCGAACCATCTCCATGACAACTTAACCGATGCAATCCACTGATGAGAGCCACGAGATGTGACTAAAAGCTCCAGAAGAAATCAAGTAAGTAGACTGTAAGCTGTTTACAAGGTCACAGTCAGTTTAAATGTAAAGTACAGGCTGAGTAGTGCTGCTCATAAAGATTCCAACAGTTTCCTCTGGAAATCAGCACAGAAATTCAACCCAAAAGTGTAAATGTACCATTTCTTCTCATTGTTTCTGTTGTCCGTTTGCTGTAATCAGTACCTGCCATCATATGTTAAAATTAGTACAGAATGATGGGAGCCATAAAATAAAGTCTTACCATTCAGACATTTTTAAAAATATTTTATTTTGTAGTTTTTGTGGAAACAGAACGGTCGAGGTCTGGGGCATTACATCACAATGAGTGAGATGAAAAATAAAAGTAAAAAAAGGAGGCACGGGTACAGGTCATGGACCACACGAGGTCTAAACAGAAAGAATACAAATGTTAAAAGTCTACATGGTTATAACAATCCCATTTCTCACAGTATTTATCCCCGTCCCTCCTTTGTGGTCAAAGGGTGAAAGTCATGTTCTCCATTATACAGACAGACAAGGGTCGTGTTTGGAGGGTTCCTCTGGAGCCAGCATTTTCTACTTGTTTTTTTTTTTTTTCAACTTGCAGCCATGAAGATCTTTAAAAGGTATGCATCAGTCTAGCTGAGGTCTTTAGGAATATCTCCAGATTTCAGGTCTAGAATCTCTGAGACCGAACGGCCAACTGCTTTGCAGAAAGGGTTCAAATATGGGCACGACCACAAGAGGTTAGCGCGGTCTGCCAAAGCCGACCCACGGTCCCTCCAGCAGAGTTCTGAGAGCCACTGAATCTAGGGTTGCTGGGTGTCCGCCAAAAAACATAGTAGCCTGTGGCTGTGAAGTTGAGCCTGATCTGACTTTTGGAAAAAGTGCAGGCTGATGTCACGCTGTGGCCACCAATCAGATGATCAGACCTGTCAAACCTCCACAGTCAGCCTGAAATGTCTCTAAGACTGACACTGATCTAAACTCTGATACTCTACCTGTTGTGTTCTGGATTTGTTTATTTCATGTATCCAGCTCCAGAGTCTGGCTCGCAATTTACACTGCAAAAAATCAAGACATGAAGAAGCTTAATTTGATTTGTGTCTGATGGTTTTAGAGAGAGCAATCGTTGAGAGACGTAGACAGTGAATGAGAGCGAGCGAGCGAGCGCCATGTCGATCAAGGTGGTTAATCAGTGAAATGAAAAGTTATTTCCTGACTGTTTCACAGCGGTTACATTCAGCACAATTCGACACACCCCGAGCAACCCACCTCACCCCTCCACACCATGGACAACCAAGGCCCGACCCTGTCTGAATGTGGCCTAAGCATCATTTATTCATTTATCATCATTTATCTTTATTTCCTTTAGAAAAAAGTGGCAGATCTATAGAAATCCTCTTGCCTCTTCAGGTCATGAGACTGACGTACGTCATCAAAATTATTCATGTTTCCATTTGTTATTATTCGGCAGAAGCCGGGAGGAAGTGTGAATCAGTTCTCATTCAGACAGATTATACTCTAATAAGATAATGGAATGTGGATTTGAAGCATCAAGGCAGCAGGGGAAGTCACAAAGCCACACGTCACTGAGCACGTAAACACCTCTCACAGGACAATGAAAGGAAATGTGAATTTAAGAGCATGAGTCACACCTGCAGATGACACAATGCTGCAACGTGCTGTTGTCGCACCATGTAACTCCTGTTAGTGCATCTGTGTAGCTCCTCTATCACCTGCAGCACTGCTGTTTGTACACAATGTGACAGACTATAGAGAACTCGATTAGGGCCTGGCAGAGAGAGAGAGAGAGAGAGAGAGGTGATCTGCTGAAGCAGTGAGCGAGCGAGCTTTGCTGCAAAGTCACAGCATCCCCTCTCTCTCTCTCTCTCTCTCTCTCTCTCTCTCTCCAGCAGAGACACACAGCACTATTTGTTGTATCCGCCCGAATATCTATCAGCAGTGTTGTATCTGTTGCAGAGCTCGGCCATATTTCTCATTTCTCAGGCGTCGATCCACTTTTTGTTATCGGCCCGGGAGTTTCTGAGCCTCCGGGGTCGTGTTGGGCCTTTCTAAACGTGCCAGCTGTAGCGTCAGAGGCCTGTCTGTGCAGGGCGAAGCCTGCTGTGTCAGCATTTCGCTCAAAGAGGCAAAGAAAACTGTGCTCTCGGGCTAGAATGCCACATCTTCATTGTACGTCCTGTTATTCCTTCTAATTCTTCTAAATTTCCTCTCTGCTCATGCTCTCTCTCTCTCTCCTCCACCTCCCCTCCCTTCACACACACTCTCATCCTTAAGAAAGCTTCTCCACTTTTTTTAATTCAACTTAAGACGGCAGCAGAGTCAGCATCCTCTACATCAGCGTGTCAGATACAGCCCCCGGAGCCAGCGCCGCTGCCAGAAGAGAGAGAGAGGGGGGGAAAGACCCTCTTGAACATAGCTTGAAATCTCTCCAAGGCTTCACCTTGATGTAAATGTGCACCTAATCAATACGCAACATTAAAGCAGTAACAATAGGCTTGGCGAATTGCCCCTTTAAAGGCGCACCGGGGAATTGGGTTAATTTATTTAAAAGGCTCTTTCTCAGCCAGTTGTGCTACATTAGTCTGGTTATATAAAAAAAGTTTATATTGTCTTTCCTGTCCCTCCTCCTCCCCCCAGCCTCTATCCCCATCTCCCAGCCCGCCGTCGCTTTTTCGGACTAATTTGTTCGGGCCGGTATCTTTTCCGCAGACGAGGGCTGCCGGTGCGTGTTTGACTTTGACTCACCTTTCTAATTTCACTCGGTTTCTTTTGTAAAGTGGTATCTGGGGGTGTTTATTCAGCTTCTGAGACCGCAACACTGAACTAAAGGGCAAAAGGACACCAGTCACTCAGGACCGTTCCTGCTAATGAAGACAGATTAGTCAAGCACACCACGTACACGTGCACCACCCTCGTATTGACTCTTTGAAACAAATTACAGTGTGCTTCTTGTTTACTGTGTTCATAATAATGTGGCGGTCATCATTTTAGAGACATGCGATGATGAGTCTTGGTCTTTATGCCTTCATCTGGGCAGTGTGTGGATCTTCTGTGGATGCTGATGAAGTGAGTTCACAGCATACAGGATGTTTTATGGATTTTTAAGAAACTATAGATTGCTGATCTAATCACCCGAGTGGCTTTTTCTGTTTAATAAATGTGTTTAGTGCAACAATTCAGCTAATTTCTGTGATCCTCTGATTGAAAATTATTGATTATTATTATTGTATTAGTGGACAGAGCTTTAGAAGCTAAAGTGGAAGTGCCTTAAAGGTCCAGTGAGTAATAATTTCTTTCTATATACTATACCATTAGTATATGAATAGTTATGTTTTTGTTGTCTTAAAATGAGCCCTTTATATATATATATAAAGGTAAAAATATATAAAAATGAAACATAACACACTTGCTGTGATATGCACTCCTGTGTGCATCAGCATGGCAACTCTGCTCGTTCCCAACCAAGCAGCAACCTCTGTGGCTGGGAAATGAAGCCTATGTATGCAGAAGTGCTAAAAACTGTAATTACTCAAGCAGCCACTTGAGACCGGCTCCAGAAGTGAGTCAGTCTCCATAAGTTCCCATGTTAAAATGTCCAACTTCACAGCAGAAATAAACATGTTTACAGCCTGGTACAAAAGACAGTTTCTGTACTTTTGTAAGTCATAGAATTTTTTTTTATTATTATTAATATTCTCCACACGAACACAACATGGACGACTAAAGACTTTTAGCTTGCATACACTAATTCCCAGCAATCATTTGGTTCCCTCTTGCTGGTTAATCTTGGGTGGTAAATGAAAGCAGCCAGCTCTTCCTTTTTAAGGATGTGCTGTAAAGTTCTGTTAACCAGATCTCACTTCCCTTTCCTCTCGTTCATTTGACCTCATTATCAAGCGTTTCAGTCTTTAGGGAAGATTGCCTCAAGCAAAAATAAAAAGAGCTTTAATGTATAAACCTGTGCTCATCTGAAAAGAAAGTACTTCCATTTTCTCTCAGCAGGTAACAGATAATTGCCCAAGGACATGAGACAGCCACAAAACAGAGCAAAAATATCTCTTTTGCTGCACTTTTTAATATTTCTGCTGTCAGCAGATTGAAAGCTCTTTGCAACTTTTTAGCCTCTTTCAGCTCATTGTTTTGGTTTTATAGCTAGCAGAGCCAGATATTTTTCTCAAGAGTTGGTTAAGACCAAAACCGAGCTAAAGGTTGTGTAAGTGTTTGGACTTATATTTATCAGGTGGCTGAAAACATGTTAGCCATAAATTATTATTAAAATGTCAAACGTGTTTTCAGTTTGTTTTGATGCCCAAAGGTCTATTAGTGCAGCTTTAAAAAGTTTTACACCACACATATCCAACTTAACTTTAGTTTTAAGTGAGTTACAGTCATATTCTATATAAAACTTTTACGTAGTGATCGTGCCATCGCTCGCAGGTTGCTGGAGAGCTGCTGTGAAGCTCAGAGTGTGGTGGCTCTGGACGCTGACAGTTTCTCCATCGCCTCTGACTAATCCAAAAATGAGCAAAGACATGGAGTGTGGGTGGAGCTGAGGGGGGCTGAATAAAGCCTAGTTGGATTCTGTATAACTCTAAGCCTTAATATAATCTGAACAGGTGACTTCTATAAAAATTCACCCTTAGTACAGTTGTCATGAACAGGGAAATTAGCTATAGAATTAGCTATATATTTCTGCTGTGAAGTCGGACATTTTAACATGGGGACTTACGGAGACGGACTCGTTCTGTAGCCAGCCTCAAGTGGACGTTTGAGGAACTGCAGGTTTTGGCACTTCTACATTGACTTTACTTCACAGCAATGGAGGTTGCCTTTGTGTGTTTGTGGCATGTTCTCTCAATTCTGCAGGTGTCAGGTTCATCAAGATATTTTTTCTTGATTTGTGGTGTGTTGATTTTTTCAGACTCACCATATATGAGATATAAAGCATTGAACTACATTACGATGCAGTTTCAAGCTGATTTAAGTGTTTATTAATGTTCTATGTAATTTATTAATGCTCTGGAGGATGCTGTATTTTTGTTAAGTGGTGAATACAGTACATTTACAATTAGACACTCAGCGTTTTTTAATTCAGCTCATGAAACAAACATGACATGCCGTTCATTTAAGTGACCTCAGTATAATCTGGATGCTTTGTGAGCTGAAGCGATGCAGTGATGTCACTTTGGGCATATTTGCATAGAAGGAGAGTTCACGGTGAGTGAAGCAGCCTCTCTGACATGCTAAACACAAGCTGTGTGACATCAGGTGTCGCGGGACCGCCTCTGCTTCTAGTGCTGCGTGACACATAGAAATGCACCACTGAACCCTCTTTGACAGTACATGTACCGTGACATTGTGACAGATGCGGCCAGATGTGATGTGCATACAGAGATGCGATTGCTGCACATGGGAGTGCATATCACAGAAACTGTGTTATGTTTCATTATTTTAACTTTTTTTTATTGCTAGTAATCTTCTCTAGGAGTTGTACACATGGATTCAAAGTGTAGAATTAAAAAGTAAAAAAAAATGGAATATGGAAATGTTTGGTTAAATGTCACAAAAACAGCTGTCATCGTCATGAGCCTAGTTTCGCTAAATGCTAATGTGTAATTTTATGCACAACCTTTTCCTGAACACGCTGTGCCTTTTAACTGCCTTCAACCTGGTGGGTTTCCTTTAATTATTATTGCTTTTAGGCTATTTAATGGCTGTCAGGGTAATGGCAGTGATTATAGGTTCTCTAAGCAGGGATCTCAGAGAGTAACCCTTTAAAATGAACTGTTTGACACTCGTAACGTCATAACAAGGTGGAGTACATGGTAGCAAAATGATCTGCAAATGGTCTGTTAACTCCAGAGGTTCAGTGTGTAACTTTTAGGGTGATCTATGCGCAGAATAGATCAAGCATAACTATGTTTTCAGTGAGAGATAAACACCTTAAAAAAACAAATAGTTATTTTTTTATTACCTTACAATTAGCCTTTTATAGCTACATTATTATAGGTCAAAGCTCTACGGACCAGCAAAAAAAGAAGACGTAGAAAAATAAGTGTTTGCTCTCACAGCTGTTGTGTTTTGTTAGAAGTTTGTGACAAGGAAAGCCAAGGGAGCAGCAATCTTTGCATAAGAGAAGTGAAAACATAAAGAAGCAATAGATTAGCCTCTCACCCTTACATCATTATTCTTAGCTGTAATTAGCAACAAATTCAACAAATACGAAGTAACAACGTCACTCACCATTATCTATAATTATACAGAATATCTAACTAAATACAAATTTCTGAATATATGTATCTAAAGGAACCTTAACAGTAAACGATGGCCTCTTCAGGCCACCGTAGCTTCTTCTACACACTTGAAATGGGAGGGGTAAGCACGAGGGTGGTTAGTTTGATTGCAATCTGCGTCGGGGGAAGGAAAACAGGACACATAGTACAAGAAGTGTAGAGATGTCTGCTAATGATTAATGATGACATATTTGTGAATATGTATATAAATAATTAATAATTTGTGTCATATTCTGCCAATCGATCCCCCTAAATCTTACACACTGGACCTTTTAATGTCCAAATAATCCTCATTAGACTGTACTGTACTTGTTTTCCAACCAGTCTTCTTAATACGCAGCGTTCTACAGCGCTACTTTCACCATCAGTAACCGTGCCACCCTTTCTTCATCTATCTCAACCGTTCATGCCTTCAGGCCTGCCATCAGGCATATAGTGATGTATGTGCAAAGATGAGACGTAGAGGGAACCGAAGAGTCAGGAAACGAGATGAGTGTGTATGAGGAGGGAGAGAGAGGGGGAACAATGAATGGAAAACATGGGCAAGATAGAAAAGATGAAATTCTATTTGTTGTAAATTCGATTTAAATCATAAACTCCAGACTCATTGGAGCTAACGCTCCCTGCTGCATTGCTAAGATCCGCCGACATTGATGCAAATAAATAGTTGCTCGTTTTTGGACAGAAACGGTGCAGTCAGGGCATGTTGAGGCAAATCCTTCTTATCACAGCTCCACCCATTTCACACATTCAGCGTTCAATATGTTAATGCAAGAATGAATAAAATATGAACTTTAAGATATTTCACAACATTCTGTATTTAATCATTGTTGCTTGCTTTTAGCAACCAGTGCACAAGGAAAAAAAATCACCTGTTTGTCATCTGTCACTGCAAACTCACCTGAAATCAACTTGTTTATCATAAGTTGCAGATATGTTCACCTTTCCTACAATGACGTCATATTGTTTCCTTAAAGGTCCAGTGTGTAGATTGTAGTGGCACCTAGCGGTGAAGTTGCAGATTGCGACCAAATGAATACTCTCCCACACCTCACTCTCTCCTTCCGAGGAAAATTTTTGGCTGACATAAAAATTAAAAGTTCATATGTAGATCACTGTGTAGTTTGTCTGTTCTGGGCTACTGTACAAAAATGGCGATTCAACATAGCGGACTTCCTGGAAGAGGACCCGCTCTCACTGTAGACATAGAGGGCTCATTTTGAGACAAGGATAACACAGCAATCCTTATACTCTATGATTACATACTGATGGAAGCATACTCATGAATACTGTATTCCATTTCTACAAGAAGTACTCGTAAATCTGACACACTGGGCCTTTACTAAATTGGTAGTGGAATGTACATGTGTTTAACTACTGTACCAAAGGATCATTTTTCAGGTATTTTGTTACACCACTATATTCCTCATGAATAAATTCTGATGTATTATTGTAGATTGAACTAGTAACCTAAGTAACCAATCAGCTCCTCCTTAACATGCTGTAACCTTTATTCACACATTATACACCAGTAATTATGTAAAATTATTTATATTTGTACTTCTGCTCAAGTATAATTTTGAATGCAGAACTTTCATTTTTTCCACAGAGCAGTACTGATATTTGTGCTATTCATACTTACAATCATTAAGTCAGTGTTAAGGTTAAACACTTGTTTTCAAGTATTCCCGATCTTATTTTAGAGCTCGTCATTTCCTGATAAATGGTAAAAAATTTTTGGATGTGGATGTGCATACTTTTACTAACTGTTGTTAGCTCGTTTAGCTATGTAGCTAACTGAAATAACTCTGCCCTGGGATGCCAGGAGCAAGCAAGAAAACCACCTTTGTAGGCTTCTGTATTCATACTCCTGGGTAGATGCTAGATCATACCTGCAATGTAAAGCATTGGGGGTGTAACACACGTTAGTTATTAATGCCAGTTAATATCCGCGAGTTCTTCTTCCCCCACTGCATTGGCTCCATCTAGAGATAATATTACTGTCAATGTGGCAAACAGCGACACATTGACCTGGATCAAGGCTAGGCATGATGTAGAATGGATCTGAGTGACCAAAACATGCAGCATTGCAGCGTAGCGTAAAGTTGCATCGATACATGAAATGTTCTCTTCGGTTTTAACAAGATAAAAGAAGAAGAAGAACCGAGTGGAGATTGGTGAAAGTTTTGAAATCATTGCAAGTCAGACTTGAAGCAGGCATTAACATACACACACACACACACACAGGTCTCAACAAACTATTCTGACAACTATTAAGTGAATATAGTGTCTCAGCACACAAATCCAATCCAGGCACTGAACAGATACAGCATCATGGCTCTGCCTGCTATCTGAGAATAGCCTCCGTCATCCTCCCTGTCCTCTCCAGCGAGCCGCTCCACACATGCTAACCCTACTTTATTATGGATGACGTACTGGGCTGACAAGAATGGATGACGGTCAGCCTTTTTTTAGTCACTCCGTCATCCTCTCCTTTCCTTGTAAAAGATTAATCTTCAAAGTATACAGTCAGCTATACGCCGGAGACAATCAGCACAGCAGGGGAGCCACAACAGAAGAAAAGACTGAGGCAGTGTGATGGAATGAGTCAAGAGCTACTGCAGAGAAGAATATGGAGGGAGACGTCAATCGTGTCTTTGCCTTGCTTGGATGAAAGTATTTTAATGTGAGAGTTGAGAGGAATGTTTGTTAAGAGGAGCAGTGAGATGAATCAGGAAAGGCTCAGAGCGAGTTTGCTTTTGTGGTTTTCTTTACCGATGCCCTTCGCCACAAGATAATGAAGCCCTAAATGCTAATGAAATGTTTCAATTTGACTAAGTAATGGATTGATTTGGATTGAGTTTGCTTGAAAAACACTATCTGTTGGATATGTGCTCAAACAAAATCTTTCTGCTAGCTTGTTTAAATTCACAGATAAAAAAAAACAAACAATAAAGATAATGAACATGCTGGATATAACAGAGTATACAGGCGAGATCGACTCTTGACGCAACACTGAAGTCTTCAAGACAAGGGTCAGGGCCAGCTCAGCTAACACTGCAGCTAATGAGCTAATGTGCCAACGTGTTCACTGCCAGTCCACCACAGAATATTATGCAATATTATTATCATATATAAACCTTATTTCGTTATAAAAAAAAACATTTTAATGGTGACAGAGCACTCTGAAATCAATATTATTCTTCCTCCAAGCAGTCGTTCCTGTGAAAGAACAGAAATTTTAAGTATGTGTAGCCCAGCTAGCAAGAATGCTGCTGAAGAATACATAGTGTGCCAGCACTTCTGTCACATGACCATCACCTTACAGGATGTATTGGTTCAACTCGGAGTAATCACAGTGATGGTTTTAGCGAAATGCTAACATCAGATTGGCAACATTGTAGCATTCTGATGTTTAGTAGGTATGTTTACCACGGTCATCATTTTTGTTTAGCGTTACCCCTAACCCTAAGTGATAATGTAATCAAAGTATAGTTATGGCTGATGGGAAATTTTTCATTTTCAGGTATTTTGTCTCCAACCAATACTGGGAAATGTGAAATTTTGACCTTATGATGGTGTTAGATGTAAGTTATTACAATTCATCCAGTGTGTTTGAACTTTCATGCCGATGTTTTTACAAGTTGTTGAGACATTTCACTGAACCAAAAATTGAAAGTCAAAACTGACAAATTACAAATCTTTTTATGTATCTCTTGTGCTATGTTACCTACACTCCAGTATTTGGTCCAACAAGGTCAACACAGTCATTTTTAGTAATTATATTATCTACAATGAAATCATCATTGTAATCACTCTCAGTAAACTGTTACATCCTGTAAGGTGATGGTCATGTGACGGATGTCAGCAACCTTCCTGTTTTTACAGGAAACACGTAAAATAAGGAACCCAAACACTCTCTGCTGTCTATTTCACGGAGACTTTAAGGTAAACTAATGGAATCATTAAAGTCATTCGGATACATTGTGTGGTAACCACAGATGTCTACACAAAATGTCATGGTAGTCCATCCAGTATTTAAGTCTGGACAAAAATGATGGACCTACTGACTAAGACTACTATTTGTACTTCCATAATTCTATGTAAACTGTATATGAACCCACATTAACTGCACAGATAAAGAAAAACGCAAGTCAGTCTCAGGTCTGTGCTCTGCACTTGGATGACCTTAGAAAGTGGTGATGCAGCAGACTGTGATTTTGTTTTGATGAACTGCCAAAAGAAGCCAACGTCTATCTCATCTCTGCAGCTTGTTTAAATTAGAATGTCTCTCTCTTCCTCTTCTTCTTCTTTTTCTCTCCTCGTGTCCACAAAGGGAATCTGAGCTTGGCCCGCTTCTCTTTGATCTCAGTATAACAGTGTGGGAGGGAGCTTGGCGATATCGCACATTCCTATAGAGCCATTGGTGGAGTTTATATATCCTCTTAATCCTCCTCAATTCACCTAAAGTGGCTCTCCTTTTTTTTTTTAATGAACTGCGCCATCTTTGGATGCCTCTGGGGAAGGCGTTCATTGCCTCGAGAAACCCTCAAATTGACCCAAGCTTGACCTGCGGGAAAGGTTGCAGACAAGGCTGTAGATATGACCGAGGCCACAATCGATAACCATAAAAATGACCTTACACTCTGACATGCCCCAGGCCAACATCATTTAACTCTTACATCATGCATCTATCAGTTTGTCTATGCAGTATGGTACACACATGGCAGAGAGCTGTCTGGTTGTCAATATAGACGCACTGGCTCATATTACTGCATAGTACAATAAGCTGCTTTAACTCATCAGGAAAAATGATATCACAACCAGCTATTAATTCATCTCGGGGGTGATTTAATATTTTCTGTCTTTGTCTATAAATATCCTTCACAGCCCAGAACTGCTCATTAGGATTCCTAATTTATTTCCCCCACCCCGTCACCTTGATTCACACCATTTATTCATATACTCTTACAAAGCACATTTCCCCCAAAGCAGGTTCCCATTATCTTGTTAACACGATCCTGTTGCTCTCCTGTTAAATTAATTCCCGGCTGAGGTATTGTCCAAGTGGACTGTCAAATGGAAGTGTTTTAATTTTAAGTGCTGCCTCAAATCTGGATTTTGCTCTGATAGTGAGTTCAAGTTGAATTTTAGTGTTAATGAGGTAGTGCAGTGGGTGCAACAGGACACAGAGTCTTGAGCTGTGATGATTTATAGATAGAATTATGTTAAAGCTGCATACTGCAATTAAATTAAATGAAAAAAACAACAAAGAAATGTCACACATCTGCATTTCCGCTGTTGAGCACTTTAGAGTCTTTTAGCTTGTTGTTTTGGTTTTACAGCCTGGAACATTTTTTTTTTTTTTTTTTTTTAATTCTTGGCACACACATCCTTATTTACAGGCACAGCGGGGAGCTGTTCTCAAAGAAAACATATTTGTAAAGCTCAAAGTTGTGCATAATTAAATGAGTGACCGTTTGATTTACAGGTAGTTGCAGATGGCTTATTAAAGCACCCAGGCCTCATTTGACCACCCTCAGGTTTTGGAAACCTACAGTTGACATCACACAGGCTCTGTCCATTTTTTATACTGTCACTGGTCATGACATGGAACAAAGGTCCACGGCTGTGGCCATGTGGCCTGTTTGGCTACCAAGGTGCTCCGATACTCTGTAAACATAGTCAACTGTTTCACAGCTGTTTCTTTCGTAATAAGTCTTTCTTTTTCTTTTTTTTTACATCTTGTCTCGCCTTCGTAGAGAAACAGAGGCATCACGATGTTCCAGTAAGGATTGACGAGCGTGAACAATACCAGAAATACCAGAAAGAAGAAATGGAACTCAGCCATCATTAACTTTATCATTTGCACTTGTGCTTTTTCCTGCTGTGACACGTCAAAATGTCTTGTATGATAAAAGGCCTGTAATTGTGTGTGTGTGGGGGGGGGGTGCACAAACCTGCCATGTCAGGAACTCTCCGGCGCACTGCCTGCAGTAACGAACAATTGATTAATTATTCAACGACAGTTTGATCAGATTAGAACGGAGCTTCCTCTGGTCTTCTTGTGCTGGATCTGCTTTGACTGCACTCCATCATGTGGCTGTTATTCTTGCTGAAGTAATCAAGGTAACGCAGGCTGTTATTTACACAAAAACCTATCAGCAACAAGCCATAAAGGGACCAACCCAAGATATATAATGTATGCTTCCACCTTAGTCAGAAACATTATACTGGGCCCTGGGGAAATATTCAAGAGGAAATGCTGTAGTTACAGTCTGTGTGTTTAAGAGCACCTGTGTGTGTGTGTGTGTGTGTGTGCTTTTGCATATTATGTGAGCGTGTGTGTGCTGTGGGGGCTGTTCCTCTGGTGGATGACTAATGACTTTGTATGTGTGTGGCGGTGTGTGTGTGCATGTGTGAGCCATAGAGAAACAGAGAGAATTCCTTTATTTGCTCAGACTTATTTTACTAGAAGACGGATGTGCTCGTGTATGTTAATGCACAACAAGTTTGAAATTACCTGTTAAATCAGTCAGTTTGCCTACACGGGCAAAAATATAACCCATGTGTTCACATTCTGCACCCAAACACCCCTCAACTGGACCAGCACCAGACCCCCCCTCCCCATCCACCCCCAGCGAGGCGCACAACACGTTCAGATTTGTCACCGTCAAATATGTAATTTCAGCAGCAGTCAAAGTAAAAATGCCCAACCTCCCACGGCACTTTATCAATGATTTACAAATCACGGCGGAGCAGCAAAAATAGGTGCACGCATGCCCCCAAGTGTGTGTTCGGGCTGTGGCGTGTGTCATTTCTCAGCCCCGCTCTCACACACGGATCGATTCCCGTGACAAATGTGACGCGTCAGCGGTGTAATTGTGTGTGTACTGTACGTATGGGAGTGTAGCGCCGAGTAAATATGTGTTAAATTAACGTGCGCGTTTGATTGTATGTGAGTGCGTTCCTTTTTGATATATATGCATTTGTCATCTATTTGTGTGTTTGTGTGTGTGTGTGTGTGTGTACAATGACAAACGTGTGTTTAACCCTGTGATTTAATGCAACAGTTAGCAAGAACTGCATCGTAAGTGGCAGTAGTGTGTGTATATAGCCACAGAAAGTGTATGTACATATTTTGAACCTCATTGTTCAGGTTATGTTGAACCATAGCAACAGATTTGTGCTATGTACACTGGGTAAACAGACCCAACGAGCTAAATGTAACGAGCTGATTTTGAGAACACTTTGTTCACATGACACCTGATGTCATATTTCTTTAAATCATAAAATATTTGAAATCATTTGGATGCTACACTGACTTGTAATCAGGTGAATGGTGTCTGTCTGTGCCCTGTACGTCTGTTCTTGCTCTTTGGGCTCTGGGGACTATGACTCACAAGAAGTACATAACGCTTTACGGCACAAAGTCACGCAGCACCAACTATTTGACTGATTTTGGTGAAACTGGATCATATTTTATGGAGAAAATGATTTCTGGTTTTCCCTCTGATGTCCTCCGGCTCTCCGCCTCAACTCTCTGTGATTTATAGAGTTTCCTGATGGACAGTGTTTTTGGTTATAAATAATGTAATCATAACAAATACATGTGCACTAGGGATGCACCGATTGTGAAATTCTGACTGATACCAATGTTTAAAATAACAACTCGGCCGATGCCGATGTTTGTTACATGTACTGCAAACTGCATAACGTGGATCTTTCTTGAAGCTTTCCCTGAAGCGTCTCTACGCTCGGCGACACGTTGAATACGCGTCTGTTCTATTTGTGATGCTTGACTTGAGCAGCATGTGTCAATTTACACAGAGCACCTCGAGCGGGCGGAAGCCAGACAGAAAAAAGCACAGGGAATCTTGTGGATTTTCAAAATAAAATACCCCATGCAAACTGCCGGTCGTGAAAACAGACAAAAGCAAAACTAATTAACTACGTAGCATATTTACACATGTAGAAGTATATTTAGAAGAACATGCACTGGGAAAATGGCCAAATCTGAGCAAGTAAGCAAAGTCTGGCAAGCTAAACGCTCGCCTCTGAAACTCTCCCGGTGGGGTTTGAAGTCGTATGTAGGACGGACCAAAACGAGAGATGTGTGCAGTGGGGTTTCAGAGCCTCCAAAACATGTAAATCGAAATGTCATCTTTATTTGCTGATGGCCGGTGGCAGTTATGGAGGCGAACATCGACCAATGCCAATGTTCAGCCGATGCATCAGTGCATCCCTAATGTGTACAGCTGTCTATATTTATGACAGTGAAAAAAACTGAGACAGACACATTTAAGTAGGTGTAATCAATATTGTTATATCAACACTGGATCATGTTATAACTCTGTGGAGTGTTTAAACATCTTGGTGTTGTTTTTGGTGCACTCTTGCTGTGCTTGTCATTTTCAGTCCTTAGCAGCTGTTTTTATAGTGAAAAAGCTCTGACAGACACGCTGCACACCGTCCACCCTATGCACTACACAATACTAGCAACTAGCTGGTGAACATAGTGAAGCATTTAGCAGCTAAAGAGCAAGATACTCCCCTCAGGTGCTGGTTGAGAGTAAAAACAGAGCTTAAACTAGTAAATTCATTGGCTGGCCAGAAGCCCGACTCCAAACAGATGCTATTGTTGCTCAGTGTCTCCTGATGCTGTAACGATTTATGGTCAAGAAACATGACCAACACAACTGTACCTGTTTGTTAATGTAAGGCAGAGAGAGCTACTTATCCTTGAGACACTGCATGTTGTCCTTCAAACTCACCCAGGATCAGTTCTTAGCTGCACACACACACACAGTACCAGCTGTCTTGGCTGCGTTTCTAAGCTGTTGGTTGTGAAATTTGGCAGCCGGTTGGTCACGCACACAAACATGCTGTTTGAGGTTCACAGATTGGAAAAACAACAGTTTGGAGAAGTCTGTCCTCAGCCGTAGTACATGCATTACTTATCATCATCTTTGTGGGCTGAATAGTTGTATCCAAAATATCTTTTAAATATGTTTAAATAAGCTTTTCTCTGCTTCCAAACTTTCTTTAGATTTGGACTCCAAATAGAAAATTGGCAAACTTAAACATGTGATCTTGGATTTTTTTTTTCTCTCCAAACATGGATGGTTTACTCGCCTAGTTATTTAAAAAAAAATCATGTCCCTGCTTGAGTTGATATTTGGTTCAGTTATGCAAGCGAGCACTCAAACACAGCTGAAAAGAAGCAGTAAGAAAGCCGGACCATGGCGGACTGAAATACCCAGAGTGAAACTGGCTGCTGGCTACTTTATAATCACACATTTTCACAGTTGCCACAGAATAGCAGAACCAAGTTTTTCCTCCTAATCCATTAAAACCTCCCAAGCACTCATTATTTCTCTGCTTCAAGCATGGAGCCAACACACTGAACGGCTGATCATTCTGAGTGAGTTTGGCTGCTTCTTATGCAAGAGTGAAACAAGCCCGGGACTCATGTTTGTCCATTTTTTGAGTAAATTCAATAATTAATAACTCCATGAATTCTCTTCTATTCAGACCCGTGATGGAGCATATGGACGAGTATCCTGTCGTATATAGTCTATAGTATAGAGTGTAAAGTTAAATGTAACTTCTAAAATCATTTTTTGTACTTGTCATGTGTGTCTGTGCAGTCTTACAGCTGCTCTCAGGCCACTTGGGGTCAGTAGAACAATGAAAATACAACATTCATATAATTATTTAGATTTTGTTGTGTCATATTGTTGAGTTTGGGGTAGGGTTAAATTTCCTTGACTCTGCTTTCTACCTTGCCTTCTTGCATGTGTCGTCACTCACATGCTGTTATCTCGTTGGCTGTGCTTTGAAACATCAGCGCCACCTGAGGTCAAAGTTAAAATACGAAGGTATACGATACGTACACAAATTGGCAAACACGTGGATCATTGGTGGACCTAAGGCGGGCAGAATGACACCTGGTGCTCGAATAAGCCATCTGTAATGGCACTTCCTGTCAATCAAAGTGGCAACACTGTTAATTCTGCTTAACTTGAAGGCTTAACACATTTAAACCTGTCCATGTGACCTTAACCACGTGTCATTAGTACTCCTTTGAAATAATCAACCACTATTTAAGACTTGTGTGGCAAATCAGGTGAAAAAAGTGTGTTTTATGTTTGGCCACAAGCTATTTACGAGTGCACTTTTGAGACTGTGTTTCATATACTGAAACATGCTGGCCATGAAGGTTAGGGTTAGAACCTTAATTAGTATCATTGGTAACACCTGTGTTTTCAAAATGGCTGCTCTAAAAAAGCAGCCATTTTGAACCATTTGGAACTAATTTAGAACCTTCATTAGTGTCCTTGGTAACACCTGTGTTCACAAAATGGCTGCTCAGAAAAAGCAGCAGCCATTTTGGGATTCTGAACTTAAGGTTCTAAATTTAAGTTCTAAAGGGTTCCAAATGGCTGCTTTGAAAAATTCACTGGTATCAATGGTAACACATATGTTTTCAAAATGGCTGCTTTTTAACAGCCATTTAGAACTTGGATTTAGAACCTTCATTAGTGTCCTTGGTGGGACACTCATTGTTCCAGAGCACCCATATCCTGTTTTTGTCATTTTACCAAGGAGTGCAAGTGAAGTAAAGAGGTGGTCATGAATGAATCTGCAACCCTGAGGCGCCTGAGCTTGCTCTGCAAGACCAAGAATAACACTGGGTCCCTCACCCAACCCAACAACAACATTAGCATGTGTATGGCGGTCACCATTGTTGCCATCAACATGTTTGCTCATTCTGTAAGCACACTATACAAAATTGAGTAATTGCAATTGCATATATGAAGACTATACACCCTAAACATGATGTGTACCAAAAATATTTGTCTTATCTTTATGTTAACATACTTCGCTATTTTTTTTCATGGGAGCTTTAATGCAGCTATACCCTTCTCATTGTACAGCCAGGATGTAAATGGCTCTGGTCATGTGACAGTTTACAGTAAGCAAGTGACACTGCACATATTTCATTGAGATCCTTTATTCTTTCCATATTTGCTGGAAATACACTGATACATCATTCAGTAACATTTTTTAGAGCCTAATATTAGTTTTTTTTTTTTTTTTTTTTTTTAATATTTAGTTTTCACTATTAAAATCACTGGGATTAAATAGGTGAATATCATAAATATTGACTTTTTAGCTGCTAAATGTTCCACAAGGTTCATCAACTCCTGCAAACTGCAGTCAGGGCATAATTCTCTTTACGTTTGTCATTATGAGCAACCACTTTCACATAGATATACACTTATCAGCCATAACATTATGACCACCTGTCAATGATCCTTGGCTGCTCATGACTTGTCACCACTTCACCATTTTTCCTTCCTTGGACCATTTTGATCGATACCGACCACTGCAGACCACAAACACCCAACAAGAGCGGCAATCTTTTGGAAATGCTCATGTAGCCAGTCATCTGTCAGTTCTTATAATGTTATGGCTAATTTATGTAGTTTATATAGAAATATTGTGTAGTGTAGTTTATATTCTTTAATGTCCAGATTCTTCTTGTTGATCATATTTCATTTAGGTGGTAATCTTACACAGCTATAAAAGGCACAGGTGTCATTTTAAGTGACTCCCTCATATTAATGCTCTGTATTGTTAAGTGATACAGTGCCTTTTACTTTGAATTCCCAGGCCTGTGCTCTGTAAGCAGTGATGGACTGTTGTCTGCCGTCTCCCTCTCCCGGGAAGCATCTTGGATAAACCTCTCACTGAACTCCATTAGTTGCAAAAGCTCTCTGCTTAGTGTCAGCTCAGTTATATATGGTGCAGATTTGTTTTATGTTTATACTTAATCAATGAGTGTAGTTTTATGTGACATCTCCTTTTATCAGACACTAGCCGGCCTCTCAGGGAAATTAAACTTTGCGATTGTGTGGCTGATTGCTTGTCAGTGCAGTACTGCCGCTTGAGCAGGAATGCCACTCATGTTTTATGTGCGTTAAGATTTTGTCAAGCTGGCACATGTTTACAGTGTTGGCCATGCTGCTGCACTTATTATAATTATCATTTCACCAAATTATTATTATTATTACACCAAACATGATGCTGTTGCACACATACCTGTGAATGCACTCTGCTCTATTTATGTGCGTGAGAGAGAGAGAGATGGAGATTTTTGGAGACATGCAGGTGCATGTCGTGAAGCTCGTGATCATACCTGACAGAGTGTTTTGTGAATTTCGTTTGACACGTTCCTTGTTTTGTGTCTCTGCTATGATTTCTCAAAACCAACAGCAATTTGAGAAGATAGAACGCTTCAGCCTCTGTAAAGTTTCACACAAAGTAAAGAGTAGATTTACACTGCCCCTCTGCAACCAAAAGTCATTCAAGTGACGACAAAGGACGAAAAAAAAAAAAAAAAATCAAGTCTCAGTGGTAGTGCTTGTTATACCCATGGATGCCAATTTGTTCTTAAAATACATCCAGACTCACCTCAGAGTGAATGTTGCTCAGTCCGGGAGGCAGACAGAGCACTGCATTGATTCCATGTTAAAAGTTTCCAATCTGCCAGTGGGATGAGACATTCAAGTTTTAAACTCCTCTGTTTGTTCCATTTGTGAAGTGCAAAGTAGTGGAAGGTAGGTTTTTCAAGTTCACTGTTTGCCTGCGGGGTTAACTAGAGCTAAATAGACCTGAGATCTGCTCTGGCGAACAGTGGTTTTTCAATTTGAGAAGTGACCTTTAGAAATAAAAATGGATGCAGTGTGGCTCTCTTGTTGTTGCTTGTGAGGACCAGCTTCAGATAATACACAAAGTAAAATGATAAAGTGCATCAAGATGGTTTCACACAGACAGACTACGGTTATAAAGTGAGAAATCCATTTCTAGACTGCTTCACCCCAAAAATGTGCCCGTAGTATTTGTACACTGTTGCTTAGCTTCTGCCACTTTCCCAAATTAAGAAATAATAATATATTCAAATATCAAATACTATGGTTTGACTAAAGACTTGAGATGGTCATTATCTTCTGAGAGATGCACATTTATCTTGCATTAGTCAGGTGAGATTGTCTTGTTAAAATGATACGGACTGGTCCTCACAGAATTGTGAGGCCCTACAGAATTGAGTATTGTGTATTGAGCATATGGGGCCCCTTATAGTCTTAAAAGCAGAAGACGAGCCAAATACACACAAGACTGTGTCATCTGCATACAAACTGATATTCTATGTTTCTATATATAACTATCTCCATCATAGCAAAAGAGAGCTTTCTCATTTCATTGGTTAATTAAATTTTGTGCCGCCTTATCATTATTATTATTATTATTATTATTATTAGTAGTAGTAGTAGTAGTAGTAGTATTGTTATTATGTTTTCTTCTGCTTATTTTAACCCTTGTGTTCTATTCATGTTTTTGAATTTAACAATTTTATATTAAAATACTCAGTAATACAGTATGTTTACTTCATCCCAATTACAAGCAATATAGACAGCATATATGATTGAGGACCTCAGGAGTTTTATTTTTTATTTTTCTGTGGTTACTTCTAAGAAATCTTGTGAGAAGAGAGAAGAGAGTAAAGAATCTAACGTGTCTCTGACCACAAAGTCTTGTTAATTGAGTCTTAATTATAACTTCTAATGAACTGTGAATTGTTAACTGGCAGTGTAGTCTGATGTGAGTGAGGTGGAAACTGTTTCCTGCTGAAGGAGCATGTTTTCCCCTTGAGGCAAGTCTAGCTAACCGCTAGTTAGCCATTGGACACTAACTGCTACTGTATTTAGCATAAGGTTGTACTAATCGGCGCTAACAGCTATTTAGTGTCTCATGTCAGCTTTGTTTTCTCTGTGATACACAATAATGTAACGGCCATAGTTTGTTAGTTGAATGCCTGTCTGTGGCCTATCTGGCAGGCTGATATTGTTATATATTATTACGCACTGTATATATTACTACTTTACGTTACAGATTATGTTTCCTGTCCTAACATTAGCAGGAATGATGCATTTAAAATATATGTTATAAACCAATGAAAAAAGATTAAAACTCCATTGAAACAGGTATATTTCATTATCAGACTGTACGTACAAAAATAATTCTGTTTATAGATATTTTAATTATTATAATTATATTATAATTTATTCGTTTTTTGTTTTTTTTTACATCAAAGGCAATAGAATCCTCACATCAAAGGCATTAGGCCACTCCCACTCCAGCCTTTGTTTATTACATTAGGCCACTCCCACTCCAGCCTTTGTTTATACACTAGGACAGACCTTCTTCAGCCTTTGTTTATCACACTAGGTGACATTAGAACAGACCTACTTCAGCCTTTGTTTATCACACTAGGAGACATTAGGACAGACCAGTATCTATCACCTTCTATCATCTCAAACTGCTTTATAGACCTCACATCCCTTGTGTTTGATATCTATAAGAAGATGTTTGGGCAAGGAGATAACACAAATGTTGCACTCGAAGACTTCGATGATGAGGACATTGGGCTCACCTGGCCACCACCACCAGACCACCCCAATTATGATATGATTGCTGCCGGGGATTTCACTCTTGACCTTGTGGAAGAATTATTTATCATCTATGCAGGCATAAACATACCGTATCCATTTCAGCACAATTATGAGCCTGCATATGTGCCTGAGAATCATCCTGAGGATGTGCCTGAGAATCATCCTGAGAATCATCCTGAGGATGTGCCTGAGAATCATCCTGAGGATGTGAATCTTGATGAAAATCAGGTTCAGAATCAGGATGAGAGTGAGGATGAGACTCTGGATGAGGATCAGTTCATCTGGGATGAGCTTCCAGACAGTGATGCTGATTTGGATGCTGTGTATGAAAGTGAGAGTGAGGAAGAAATGCTTGAGGAAGATGATGAACCACTTCCTCAAGCAAGCAGGAAGAGGGAAAGAGAGGAGGAGGAGGAGGAGGAGGAGGAGGAAATCGAAAAAAATGCCAAAAAATCCAGGCATGAAGACACCGATTCCTCTGACGAGGATACAGAGGAAGAAGAAGAGGATGCATCATCTCTTAAATTAGGCAACAAGAGGGAGAGAGATGATGAGGATGAAGGTGAGAAAAGCGCCAAAAGATCCAGACAGTAACACCATCAATTACTGTCTGACTGTAACACCCCCTTCACTCCATCCATACCCATAACATCCCTGGCATCCAACAATACCTGACCAGGATAACTCCCTCTTCCTGCACTAATGCTGCAGCATTACTCCAAATGTTGCTATAGGGCGGCACGGTGGTGGAGTGGTTAGCACTTTCACCTCACAGCAAGAAGGTTCCTGGCTCTGACCCGGGCTGGGGCCTTTCTGTGTGGAGTTTGCATGTTCTCCCCGTGTCTGCGTGGGTTTACTCCGGGTGCTCCGGTTTCCTCCCACAATCCAAAGACATGCACACACAGGTTCATTGGTGACTCTAAATTGTCTGTATGTGTGAATGTGAATGGTTGTTTGTCTCTATGTGCCCTGTGACAAGCTGGCAACTTGTCCAGGGTGTGCCGCATCTCTTGCCCAAAGTCAGCTGGGATACCGTGACCCTGATGAGGATTAGCGGTTAGAGATAATGCATGAATGGATGAATGGTTTGTGTCCCCCTGTGTCAGTGTGGGTTTACTCCGGGTGCTCCGGTTTCCTCCCACAGTCCAAAGACATGGAAACATTCACATTGTCCTTAGATGACACCGATAAGGATGAATGTTTACATGAAAATGATCAATGAAAAAATAAAACAGTATCAGACTGTACATACAGAAGTCATTATACATTTTTTTATAGATAGTTTAATTATTATAATTTTTGTGTAGCTAGTAGACGTGCTAATGTTCAAACAGAAACAGCAGGGTGATACAACTTTTTGTTTCCTGTAAAAACAGTAAATTACATGGATGGTCCAAAGGTTTTTTTAATTTATTTATTTTGCATTAATTACACAGAAATGACAAATATAACAAATAATGTGAAGTGCAGGGAGAGGCAGAAAACCTATATGGGCTTATTTAAAGCCACCATCTATAGTTGAAATTTCAGAGAAAATTGACATACAGAGAATAATACATAAAGTAACTACATAAAGTAAGGACAAACTGATAATAGAAAAAAAACTTATGAATAACATCAACAACCAGTTATAATAACAATAACAATAATAGCAATATAAAAACGTGTAAATGTGTGTATGTGTTATGCCCAAACCCCACCGGGCCCGTCCGCGTTGCGTGAGCGTTGCATCATTGTGGATAATACGCGGCCATTCTAGTCGATGTTTTCAAACCCCACCGGCTCTGTCGTGGTCAGTTTAGATGGAGCGTTCCAAAAGCACCTCTATGCTCGGCTACGCTTTGAATAAGCGTCTGTTTTATTTTTGACGCTTGACGTGAGCAGCACACGTCAGTCTACACAGAGCACCTCGAGCGGGTGGAAGCCAGACACAAAAAAAAAAAACACAGAGAATCTAGTGGATTTTCCAAATAAAATACCCTGTGCAAACTGCGGATGGTAAAAACAGACAAAAGCAAAACTAATTAACTACGTAGCATATTTACACATGTAGAAGTATATTTAGAAGAACATACACAGGGAAAATGGCCAAGTAAAGTCTGGCGGGCTAAACGCTTGCTTCTGAAATGCTCCTGCGGTGGGGTTTGAAAACGCGTGCAGGACGGACTAAATACGTGACACTCAAGCCCTATTCACACAGGAGACGTAAGTGCCGCGGAACAGCTGCGCTGCGTTCACCGGAATTGATCGCCGCCACTCTAATCAATGAAACCATTCACACAGGGCGTGCCGCGGAACGTCTCAGCAGCCTCCGCGCTGCAGTGCTATCATTCCGTAGACCTTCTATTTTTGACACGAGCCATTGCTAAACCGCGTCAATTTCAACAGAGCAGATTGCACCAGACAGGAAATCCGACACAGAATCAACATAATACACTTCCGCCCCCTTTCAAAATCAACATAATACAACATATCAACACATTTTTTTTTTTTTTATATACATCAACATAATACGCAGTTCATGTAGCCTTTCACAACTTTATACACAGTTTATCGCGGGGACTCGTGTACATTCAGGATTCTCGCATGATCTCACGAACCTCACGTGAATATGGCTGGCTAGCTACGCTGCCGTTACGGTACTGTCACACACCCCCTATGAATAGACGCCAGCACAGAGCAGCACTAAACCGTGGCGCGGCCATTGGTGTGAATCCCTAGTCACGCAACGCACTGCAGTTGGGCCTGTCCGTGTTGCATTGCGTTGTGGGGTTTTGGTGTTAGAAGTGTGTGTTATTAATATAGCACCTTTGATGTAAACATGCAGCCCAGATTGTTTCACAGAGCCAGATAAAAAAAAAAAAATCAACAGGTCCAGCAGAATTGATATTACATAAATAAAATTAGGCCATACAAATACAAAATGGTAAAATAAATAAACAAATATACACACACACAAAAAAAAAAAAACGGGAAAGAAGTTTAAGAACAATTGCACAATTGCTGGTTCTGATTAAATAAAGATATAACACGTCACACACTCTGTGCAGCACTCTAACCTTTGTGACAACATGAGAAGACGACAGTACAGTCAGTGTCGTGATGATGTCCACGTCTTCACTATTTACAGTTCACAATGGGGAACAATCTTCTGTTTACTGCAGGGCTGAAGTGTTATTTCAAAGGATTCCTGTCATCATCCTCTCTCTGCACTGCACCCTGCCATGCACAAAAATCAAACCCATCACAGGGCTTTCAGCGGCACAAATGATGTTGAGATGCTGAATGTTGTTCAACAAACTTTTCCACCCGCAGCCAACAAATGAGACAACTATTCTATCTGCACAATTAATGGTGCACACTCACCAAACACACCCACCTGCATTTCCCTGCATCCGAAATCCAATTTCAGGGACATATTTCATAATTTATGTCACCGCAGCGACGCCAGGGTCCCTCTGCAAACTGTGTTGCATTTACATAGTCCCCAAAGGTTTGTCCATATGACAGTCCAGACCAATACATTTTTAAACAGCCACAATTATCGTCTACTTGCGGTGTTGTGGAAAAATAATTCAGTTAATTTAGTAAATGAGTGGGTTGTGGACGAAAGCATTACAGGGACAAGTGGAGGAAGAAGGAAGAAAAGAAGATAAACAGGAACTGAATTGGCAGCTGGAGTGAGGCTTCACTGAATAATGGGTGGATTTATTTATCTGTCTGTTCCAGTAGCCTCCTTCTGTCATTCCTTCCTTCCTTCCTTCCTTCCTCCCCCCCCTTGTCCCATCTCTCCTTCCTCTTCCTCCACATCCACGCTTTGTGTGCACAATCAATTATTCAACATGCAGTTTTCACAAGCTGTACCTCCCACCCTGCCAACTGCAGGCTGCAGACAGCACCGCAGCTCTGCTCAGCTCCTCCATTCAGAGACCCTACAGGACATCTGCCAAGGTTGTATACTGTATGCAGGGCCTCGGCGGGTTTATTGATCTGGTCTTGTCTGTTGATGCTGTGGAGAGATCAACTGTAAAAATCAGACATTGTTGTGGAATCAAAATGGAAAACAAATCTGACAATATCTATATATTCTTTTTATATATCTGTCCCTTTATCCCCTTTTAATGCACGGCTGTCAAAGTAGTAGTTGTGGATGTAATCTTTTGGGAATTTTTCAAATAGCAACCATGATTTTTAAGGAAACTAGTTAATTTTATTTACACTGAATTTAAGAAATCAGCTTCATGCCATCACTGTGTGATGTGTGGTTGGTTGGCCATGTGATGGACTGACTGCCTGAGTATACCTTGTCTTTTGCTGAAATACATGCTGGGATATGCCCCAGACCACTGTGACCCTGAACAGGATGAGTAATATACAAAAATTATTGCTGGATGGAAAATCTTTTCTAGCCCAATATTCACAGAAATTACACCCATACTGGATGATTCTGCACCTCATTAAGTTTTTCTAGTTGCCTAACTATAACCATATTTTAGTGCCACATGCAGATATTGAAAAAAGTGAGAATTTTAGGAAACAGTGGCAGTGAACACGAACAAACATGAGACAAACTTCAGAAACTTACCAGCCACGTTGTCCGGTGATCAAAAAAGTTAATTTAGAGCCCTGATTGAAATGTATCCTTTAATACAGTGTAAACTATTTTTTTTTTTTTTTTTGGCAGAAAACCCAGACCAGAAGATTTCCTACTCCCTTTTCTATCATCTTCGCTCCTTTTGGGTCTTGAATCCAACTATCTCTGAACGGGACACATGCGTGTGTAAGTTGCATGAAACGAAGAGTTGATAGAGGAGGTTTGCTGCACATCATCTAGCATGTTTGATACATGTTGACTTCTCCGAAAACTACAGCTGTAAATACAGTTCTCAAGTTCAGGCGGACGACAGCTTTATGCTTCACTTTCTGTAAGAATTAAAATCGAGCGTGATTGGCCCTCCTTGTTGCTGCAAGCATTTCATCAGCGGTTATTTGCATAAATTTGAGCGGAAGGTGCCGCTGCTAGGTCCCATTTACAATAAATAGCAGCTTATTGCCTGTGGTCACTCTTGTTCCTGAAATGTTCCATAGTTCCGCCTCAAAATCAGGTGAATGTCTCTGTAACTGCGTTGAGAAAGGTCAGCGTCAGCCACCTGACAACAGGGATTCATTGCCTTGCTCAAAGACCCTTCAGCAAACCTTTTATGTGTGCACGGCCTGTGCTTCATCCCACCGCACCGCTGCCGGAATATACATTCATCAGCACGCTCGGCTTGAGCTGTCACTTGTACAAAGGCTTAATTCAAATGGCAGAGGTAAACAGCACTAATGCAGACCGGGACAAGAAAACAATGCCAAACACCATTATCTCATCTCAGCCTGCAATTCGGCGAATGAGGGTGAAGTAAAAATAGCTGCAGGAAGATGAAAGGGCAGAATCGTGGGTAAAAATGGAACACGGAGACGTGCCTTAAATCGCTGGAATGAAGTGAAAATGATCACAGGCTCCGACTGCTCCGTCACTTTCCTGTGGTTACATTTCAAAAGCAACAACGGCTCGTCTTTGCTGTGTATTATTTCTCCACTGTGCGCCTTGACACAGTTTCAGTCCTTGTCCACCGCGTTCTCTCCAGCCTTATGAGACTGTTTAACAACATAAGGAACACTAATGATATACAGAACGGAACCGTGCATCTGAAATGAGATCCTCTAAGGTTACAGTGCATCAGTGTCACATCAACAACAAAATGTTCTCCTCCCCGCCAAAAATACTGCAGAGTAAAGGCAGCTAATTAGACATTCCAGACACGATGGCCACGGGCAGTTATCTCCGTGAAGCCTCCCATTAGCGCCATCGTTTCCACAGCTGACGGTTAAAAATACGGGCTCTCTCTTTGTTGCCTCTTGGCCCTGTGCGCATCTCAGTATCCTGTCTGCTGGTTGTGGTGATTCTGATGCGTTCGAGGTCAGCGAAGACCTGACGTTCTTCATCCCACGCCCACTGTGACAGGAAGGATGTAAATAAACGTGGAGGAGAGCTTGATGCTCATCATGTCGAGGTTGTTTTGAATGAAACTAAATATTCAACCTTTTGTGAGAACCGGTCTCCTACAAATTAAAATGACACATGACCGTGACCTGGCTGCTGCTAGCAAACGGGTCTGCATCCTTTTTTTTGCTACTTGCTGTTCAGTTTTCTTCTAATTATTACAGCTGCGTTATACATTAATGCATAATTACTGATGCATTAAAATGTAAAGTAGAATTTTAATAATGGAGCTGGAGCAAGTTTGAACTACTTTATGTACTGTTGGATAATTAGAAAACTATGAATTTATAGAGTAACTGTGACAGTGTGCAGGACAGAGGTATCTAGCATTGTAGTTGCTGATTGCGACCCCTCGCATGACCCTCTCCTTCCTAGCGTGAAGATGAAAACGTGCCCCATCTAGAGCCATTGTTTAATTTGTCCATCCATGCTCATTGTATGCATTTAGTGCTAATTAGCAAATGTTGTGCTGAGCACATCATTTACATACTCCACCCTAACCCTAACCCTTGCTAATTGCAACCCTCTGGTTTCACCCTTTCCTTTCTAGCCTGCATAAAAAAAATGTGGTGGTCTCAAAACACACAGAAACACATCCTATATAGAGTCAATGTTTAATTTGTCCATTCTGGGCTACTGTAGAAACATGTTAACATGTTGTAGTTGCTGATTGCAACCCTCTTGTGTCATCCTTTCCTTTCTAGCCTGCACAAAAAAAAAGGTATCTAGCAGTGTAGTTGCTGATTGCAACCCCTTTGTCAGCCTGTCCTCTAACCAGCGTGAAGGAGAAACTACGGTGGTTGTTAAAGGTGCATCAAACGAACCCTGTGTAGAGCCAGTGTTTAGTTTGTCCATACTACTAGTGTACAAATATGGTGGGTCAAACTGGAACCATGGAAGAGAACCTGCAATGTTTCAGGTGATTATAGAATAATAAAAACATAGTTCTGCATATAATTTTCCATCACTAGCAATCTGTAAATCGAGCCCTGTAGATACCTGGACACGCACTGGACCTTTATTTTATATTTTAGTATTCCTTGAAAATACAAGTACACGTGAGGTCACGTAGCATCAAAGTTACGTAACATGGAAGTAAAGCAAAATCCATGCCTGGTGTTTAGTTCTAGTGTAGTTCTTCAAAGTGTGGCCTGCTGGACGGCCACTCGTCGTACTAATTTGTCACCGGTACACCACGACATCCTCTTTTGAGGATCAATGACTCGTGCTCGCTGATAAACCAGCGGAGTGCGTCGACTTGAACGCAGCTGTAACGAGCGCATTCAGCTCCCTCATCAAAGTGACACCCCCCGGTCCTGGCACTGTCTACTGATCTATTCATACATTTCTTCCATATGAAATATGATGCAGATTTAATAAGGCTCTTAACATTAGCCTGGAGTGGCCCCAGAGACTGCATCCTATTCCCCCTCCTACCCGAGCTTTTCATTTGACTGCAACAGTATCTGCAGTATTCATCCTTCCTCTCTCTCTCTCTCTCTCTCTCTCTCTCTCTCTCTCTGCAGAGGGGGTTTCCCAGCACAGGCATTCCCTCACTCTCTTATCTCTCCTCTGCTGCTGATACAGCGTGACCAGGATTACGCTTTTAACCCAGTCCAAGATGGCTGCCTCCAGCTGCCAGCTCGCCCCTGTTTCTCTCTCTCTCTCTCTCTCTCTCTCTGTGCTGTGTCTGCACAGGCATGACAAGGAGAATGAGACTTTTAAAAGATGCATGACCCTGGAGAAAGAATGACAGTCCAGTCAGGGTTTCTGCTGCAACAGCGTGCAAAGAGATTTACTATCATCAGCTATCTGATGGCTGAACACGCTAATTAATGCAGCCGCTCCATCTGTCGCTTCAGATAAGTAAAAGTGCTGATCGTCTGAAGGCAAACTTCCTCAGTTTCACATTTTAATATCAGCCCGCTCTTATGCAAAACATTTTTATTGTACTCCGGGATGCCAAGAGCTTCTTTGTGAGCAGACTGCAGACCAGACATATGGTTTCAGCATTCAGAGGTCACACAGAGTCCTGCTAAAGCTTGGTAAAAATCAATAATTCACTGCAGTCCCAGTACATATAAAATGTCTTTTTTCATAATTTAGCATTAACTTGACTGGAGTAACCCAGATTCTTGGAAACCGGAGCAGCCCTTTTTCAGCAGCGTCGTGGAACAGAAGGAGATATTTTGGCGAGAGTTCTGGAAGAAAAAGCGTTCTCGTTCTGCATACATGGAAAAGAAAAAGTGGGAGTCGGGCGTGAAACTCTCCTGGTTGAAAGTACGAAAGATAAGCAATTATGCCGGATCATATCTGCTTCTTTAATTAAAAGTTAATGTGCAATCTTGTGTGCATAAGAAATGAAGTCCGTGAGGAAGTGTACAATCACCGAGCTTAAAATGTCGCTGCATGCTCTGCTAACCTCAACTGTAAGCTAAAGATTAAATTTGATACAAAACCTGATTAAGCTGCTAAAATCAATTCAATTTCACATCCAAGATGCACAAACTGGCAAATATAATACAACATTATGTGACCAACAACAACAAGTGTCTGAATTTATGATCTTAACTTACAGAATCACAACTCCCCATCGTGATTTTAGTGTTTCTATATTAAGTTAAGACACCAGTGAACAATAAACATTAAAATGGGACTTTACATTAGAGGAAAAACAACTCTGGAAGTAGTAGCTCTAACAACCGAGGACTATATGTTCTTGAGACATTACTTAAAATTTAAAATGTAAACCTAAACGACATATTCTTAACATTTTTTGGATACTTCAGGGCCATGAACTACCCGTTAACACAACATTGACATGTGACGATACATTAGCTTGTGGCTGCGTTACCAATGTAAGTCCAATATTCTCTCTTATTTTCTCTGTTTTTGGTCTCCACCCACTCCTGAAAGAAATGTCTGGCCGTTTATCTGCTAAACGTTTCGCTACATTCACCGGGATATTCACCAGCTACGTCCATCTGCTCGGTGTTGGGCAGTTTGTGGGTTTGTCAGAGCTTTTTTTGCTGAAATGTCATTTGCTGCTGCTGGAAAGAATGTTTACGAGAGCTGTGAGAGCAAACCAAAGTGAAGTTGTGGATCATAAAACTGAAGCAATGAGCTGAAAAAAGCTAAAATGCTCAGGTGCTCTGTAGAGCTGATGGGAAGTTAGTGATAGTTTTCTCTGACTTTGAACTGTCATTTATCATTTGAACTACTGTCAGTGTAAAATAGTCTAGTGTCTAATAGTTATTGTTTGTTTTTTTGTGTTTTGTTTTTTTAAATAAAGTTTAAAGATCCAGCGTGTAGGATTTAGTGGCATGTAACAGTGAGGTCTACAATTTGCAACCAAGTGAGTGAATACCCCTCACATTACCTTCGTCCTTCAAGTGTGTATGAGAACATATGAAATACATACAGTATGGCCCTGTCTGGAGCGAGTGTTTAATTTGTCTACTCTAAGCTACTGTTGAAACATGTCTTGGTATCTATGTGGAAGAAGATCCACTTCCACTGGATATAAAAGACTTATTTTAAGATAACAAAATCATGATTCTTATTTGATTATGCAATAATGAAAACATAGTTATGAATATTATATTCAATCTCTGTCACCTTCTGCCAATCGCTGACAATATAAAGAATGTACAGCGTATCCAAGATGTCACCTATAGGTTTCTGAAGAGCAGTTTTGCAGCTCAGAATATGGTGGCTCATTCAAAAAGGGCAGTGGCCAGTGTTCATAATCTCGGCTTCTGAATTCTGCATAAGTTTAAGCCTTAATATCATTTCAACGGGTGAGTTATATAATAATTCTCCCTTAGTACAGTTGTCATGGACGGGGAAATTAGTTATAGAGAGAGAGAGAGAGAGTATTTGACACATTCTCATTGGCTTCATTTCCCAGCCATGGAGGTTGTCGCTTGCTGCCAATACACTCCCCTAAATCTTTACCCTCTGGACCTTTACGTTGAACCGTTAGCAGTGTTAGCATTGGGTTCAAACTAATGTCCAATCTAAGATTATTATATCCACTTTCTAATGTTTTTTATTTCCAACAAAAGCCTGTAATCTAAACCAACAAGGTCTCCATTTTATTCTAAAGAATGCTGTGGCAGGCCGAGTGGAGGAGGAGATCTGTGAGGTGAAGTAAGGCTGCTTTTCTAGCATCCCTATTGATGAAATAAAACACACACACACATATTCACACACTGTAGAGGTGTCAGTTATTTCAGTGTGGGGGCGCAGTCTTGTTGCAGTGGCAGGCCGTCATACTGAAAGCTGACACCGTCATTCATTATCAATACAAGGACAAAAAAATGGCTTTTTAAGTGACCTTCTAGTCACAGCCGTCTCTGTGAGACTCAAAGAATCAGTCAAACACAGTCACAGTCACTCTCTCTCCTCTGTTCATGTTCATTTTGTCTTTTATTCTCCTTGCTTGACGTAACCGCACATGCATACGGCCGTACAGTGTTTAACCACGGCTGCCCACACACGCGCGGCCCACACACGAGCAGATGGCGTGCGAGTGCGTGTGCGCTCGCGTACTGTATGTGTATTTTTGTGAGATTATGCGTGGGTTGCCATGGTGATGCACCGTCCTCAGTCTTCCCCAACAAAAGTCCTGATGTTGAGTCTCAGTGTGACACTTGAATGAAGGAAACAGTTAGCTCATAATCGAGTTAAAGGGACGTGGGAAGACAACGGACGAGGAAGGAAGGGAATGAAAAGCAGTACGACGCTGCATGTCAACGCCTATCTGTTCATCTGTGATGATGAATTATGCTGTACAGCTGTTAATTAAAATGATACATATATTAGCATGCATTACATGGAGTACCTATGACACCTTTTTGACATATAGTGCCTTTTCATGTGGAGATAATAAAAAAAAAAAAGCCAACCAAAATAGACTTTTTAATCATGATTTTTAGCAGGCAATCTATGATCTGTGCAGGGTCGGGGTGTGAAAGTCATTTTCTCCAACGTGGTGTTTGTCAAAGTACTGATCAAAGTGGCTGCGGGAGAGTGAAGCTAAGCAGGCTGTTTATGGTATTAAAGAGAAAGCTTTCTGCAAGTCGGAGCTTAGCGCTCCTGCTCGCGCGCTGACAGCTCTTGTCACTGTGGATCTTGGTGAAAAGCTTGAGCATTTGTAAACAGCAGGTTAAACTAAGGCTGATAAATGTTCCTGTGCAAAGTATCTGCAAGTACAACAGCATCCGGAAGAACACACATTACAGGAAATTGGTGTTTTTTTCAAGCTCGGCGTCTGACTTTCAGTCTTTTATTTCACCAAGATCTCGCCAGTGACTAAAAATCAGACCTAAATTTAGTCTTCTTCTTTGCTCTTCTTAGCTTCATCGGTTGTCGTCTTTGGCCTCTTTACTTCTGCCACTGCTGAGCCCGGTTATGTGGCCCCAATCGTTTCGCTCCAGTTCAGGTGTCCATTTTGGACTTATTTCTCCTCTTCCTGGTGGTCCGAAACATGAAACTAACATGAACACACCCCTGGTCCTCTGAGATCTCAGTCTAACAAACCAAGCTAGCGTTAGCTAACAGCAGCTACAGTTAGCAGCAGTTATTCAGTGCAGTTACTCCATCAGGAAACTCTGTAAATCACAGAGTTGATGCAGAGCAGCCAGAGGACATCAGACGGAAAACCAGAAAACATTTTCTCCATAAGATTTCCCAAAATCAGTGAAATACTTTGTTTATTTGCTCAGTTGTGTAGATATGCTACGTAGTTTAAGTTTTTTTATGAGCGGCAGTTTGCATGGGGTGTTTTATTTTGAAAATTGACTGGATTCTCTCTGCTGTGTCTGTCTCTGACCTCCAGATAGCTTGTTGTTTGTTACACAATGTGGTTTTAAAGGAATGAAGAGGCAAAGCACTGCATGTGTGAGAAAATGTGTGTGAAACAATCTTTCCCTAAACTGTAATCTCTTCTTTGATACTGTGAATTAAAAAAAAAAGAATATGAAGTATCACAGTTCATCGTGTAGCAGGCATTCAAATCTTCCATTACACAAAGCCGGCACACACTGCCAGCGTGTCTTCCCAGAGCCTATTATCTCTCACAGCGCATGTTGATGAAACTACTTTTTGATACCGCCGTGGAGCCGTTTGACAAATCACACGAGGTTAGCGGTGTGCCTGAGATACTGCTACCAGAGAGAAGCAATATCTTTAATAATATTTATTTGCAAGTCAAATCATCTTAATGGCTTTTGTTCATTTATTTATCCGTGCTTTATATAATGGCAGAGTGACTTCTCTGATGTATTAGCCAGCTGAGTGGGCAGCTCAGATCCATTACCCATCTACTAATGCAGGTCTTTCTCTTTTTATGCAGCCATTTATCTCTGCCTTCTTCTTCACTGTATAAGTCAACAGCATCCGCTGCAAAACCGACGCCAGTTTTAGACGAGGCAAAGAGTGCACGCAGCAGATAATTTGAAAGAGGAGCAGAGGGACGGGCGGATAATGCCGAGCACTGGCCAGTTTCAACAACTTTGCAATATCGGATCATTTCCTCTCTAGTTGTTTTTGCCGTGTTTCACTGATCAAAACAAACGGTGTCCCTTCAACCTGTGCTGCTGTAGTATGCGACAGCCATGTGACCGTTTATGACCGGGATGCTGCCATCAATCGTTTGAGGACAGTGCTCGCAAATTGCTCTTGAGAACCAGACACCAGGACTGTAACCAAGATTTTAGGAAAGTCTTTGGCTGATGAATCTACAGCCTGTTCTCACTTCCAACTTGTCAAATTTTGCCGCTTGAACATATCCCCTGAGTCTCATTTCTAGATGTGTCCAAGTAGCCTAATGGCTTGATGTGCTGCTGAAGTTAGGTGACGTAGTATAAAGAAAGTCTGCTTATATGGAAGATGGATGTGTAAAACCAACATAGGACTTTGACCCAGGAGACTGCTGTTTGCGTCCCGTGTGTAACCAAATATAACTATTATTCTTTTAGGCTATGTGTTACTTAAGTGATGTCAGGTACGTAAAGTAGCTTGCTAACTTGACCTGGGAGCCCTGCTTGTCTAGGAATGATGCTCAGTGAACACCTACAGCATCGTGTTTTAAAGTGCAAAAGCACTGACCAAGCTGCCGGATTTGATGAGTTGTGAGTGAGAACCTGTTATACCCTTGTTGTATTATGTAATGAGTCTATTGTAGTCCTGTCTGCACTATGTTTTATATAGCACCATGGTTCTTGACAAAATACTTTCACACGTTGTTTCTCTGTGTACTGTGTACTTGGTTGAAATGACAGAACCTGCGTGACTTGACCAATGAGTTCCAACAATCCAGAAGAGACAAAACTAGAGAACTTCTGAGAGGTCATCTTGAGAAAGGGTTGGTCATATTGTCTTTATCTTTGTGGAAATGTTCAGGCCTCCACTTTGGTCCAGATTGAACAGGTTGCCATCCATTTTCTTTGTACAGACATTCGCAATTTCCAGAGGATGAATAATGACTTGGTACGTGACGTGGTACAGGATGAATTGTAAGAGTTTTGGTGTACCTTCACAAACCTCCTGAAGACCTCCAGCTCTTCAGAGAGGACCTCCTCTCCAACACTACCAACAACTGGACATAAGAAATCTATCCCATGACCAAATTTTCTAAGAACTAAAGACATTCCCATCAGCCTCAGCTGTACTTTGTGTTTACAGCTGGTTAGCAACTGTAACCACCTAAGTTGGTGACCATGGAAAACACATACTCGGTCAACATGTTAGTGCTGTCATCATGAGCATGATAGCATGCTGATATTAGCATTGTTAATGCTGGAGTGACAGTTTGTCTTATGAAGGACCATCCTGTCCTGATAAAGTTCTTCCAGGATCCCTCTGAGGAAGTCAAAGAAAAGTAAATTATGGAGCCGTGAAAACAAACTGATATCATGTTATTTCCCAGTGTGGAGGTCTAAATGTGTTTTAAAAGACTTTCACACTCCTCTCATGTTGCCTCAGCAGAAAGTCCTCAGCAGAAATACCATGGACATGGCCTTGGTGTCCTCAGCTGTACAGGGCCCTGATGAGAAAGCCAGTAGAGAATTAGATGTATAGAAAGAGGCCATGGGCAGCTGATTGCTCATGTGCTGACCGAGACAGAGGTTAGATCACCCTGCCTGGTGTGTGTGACTTTGACTGACAGCTGCCTGTGTGCACAGCACCTGTCTGAGCTGAGCAGGGTGGGATTTAAAAAAAAAAAACTCAGAAATACACCATACACTAATCCTTACTCTCTTATTTTTCCACGTTTCTCGTGTGGAAGATTGCAGGCGCAGCCGATCGCACCTGTTCCCCCCACGAAACGCACACTTGCAAGAGCCGAAAAGCCGATGTGCCGCGCTGATTCCCAATTAAAACATCCTCGGAGCATTCAGCGTATCTACACCATCTTCCTTCCACTTTTAATCACGCGCTGAGTGCTCACAAAGAGACAGTGAATCGCAGCTAATTTCAGATATTCCAGCAACATACTAATCAGCAGTTTGAAGCGTTTGGCATGCACGGTGGATGTTTCCAATTTTTCACTCAGTGTTTCACTGATTATTGCCGCATAAAGGCAGTGATTAATGAGCCTGACTGCAACTTTTGAATATACTTTTCTTTATATATTCAGGGGTGGAATAACAGACGACATGCAGTGGGACTTCTGTCATACTCTTGTTATAGTTATCCGTCAGCTGCTCTGAACAGGATGTCTGTTATTTATCCATGAAAATAACAAAAAAAAAATCACTCTTTATTTATAATTTCATTTCACATTGTTTGATAATTGTCATTATGCTTTTTTGTCACCAAATTCCATGAATACAAATCAACAATTAGAGAGAGAGAAACAAAGACTCGGGAAGAACTAAGAGGTCACATGATCAGACAGGTTGTAAAGTTTATTTTTTATATTCATGATACACTATTTGTGTGGCATTCATTATAAATACCACTCCCCTTTGTTTTCTCTACTAAATATGTTTATTTTATTTATTTTTGTCGACCTGGTTTCAACTCCGGCCTGTGGTTCACAGACGTCAGTTCATCCAGCCAGCCCTTCAGCAGGGATCAGCAGTCTTTCCACGGAGAGTATGCTAACGCTGCCTTGCGCTAACAGTTGTTCTTGAGTTCACTGATCTCTATAGCTCAAGTCCATGTTTGCACAATATGGATGGAAGAACAAAAAAGTCCTAAAAACACAGCTACTGTAATAAATACTGTTTACTGGTTACAGCTCTGAAGTATTAATGTTGTAGAAGTCACTTTATCTCGTCTAATGAGCTAACATAACGGTGACTGAGCATAATGATGAAAACATATTTAACACATAGTGTGAGAACACCTGGGGGGTGTCCAGGGGTGACATTTTATATGAAGCATACTGAGGCACAGAATGGACACCTACAGCGTCTTATTTTGAAGGGCAGGAGCACTGGTGAAGCTGCCGTATTTGACGAGATGGATTACATTTACAGTCTTTCAAACTGTGTTTGTGGCAACATTTCCGGAGAGAATACTGCATTAAGGCACTCCAAATAAAAAGTGAACATTTATTCGAGATGATTTGAACAGCGACTGCTAACAGGAAGTTGAGGAGAGAGAGAGGGGATGCCCCAACCAAACATTTCTCACTGCTTCAAATTAAAAGCATTGAACTGACAGAACATGAGCTGATGAGTTTTGATTGTACAGTAAGTACTCACAGGAAATGTAAGTGTAAGTGTGTTTAGCATCAAAAATACATCTACAAAACTTGACAACGGTCATTTTAAAACATTGCAGAAAGTACTGACACCGTCAGGAGCCTTAGTTCTGTACACGTACAGAAAGTAAAGGTTGGTTATCCAGCTTTAACTGCTTCTGTTCGCACTTCTTTTTACCAAAGCAGCCGCAGATTTAAGAAATCAACGCTGCCAACAAAACAAGTAATTACAGAGAATTTGTCCAGAATCTCTGCTTTTAACAAGATTCACCATTTAAATAAATTAATAAACCATTTATTTCTTCAAAAAGAAAAACAAACAGCTCTTCCTTTTGGCAGTGTGTTTGCGTCTCAGTGATTTGTGGATAAAGTCTAAAGAGCGGATCAATGTTTGTCAGTGACTCCTCTTCTCCTCTGCTCTACCTCAGAGCGTTTTCTTTTTGCTAAGTGAATGAATCCTTCATGGTTTGCTGCCTCTGTTGAAAATAATAGTAATCAAATTGGCAGGATGGTAACTATTTGGCAACAGACGTCCTCATGCTGTGTGGTAAGATAAAACTCCATTTAATTACGTGGCCCCAGAGCCTTTGTTTTCCTGCCACAGTGAAGACATCCGTCTTGACTTCAGTGCAGGCGACAGAAAACTGAGCGACGACGGGAAATGTGGTTATACTGTCCTCGAGAAGGCTTTGAGATGAATACAGAAGAGCACAAATAGAAAGTACAAATAATAACAGAGCAGCATATTCATTAAAATGTTCTCTTTGGGGAGTAACGAGCATACATTAGGTCCAGTTTCCTGTACTTTAAATGATGAGCACTTCGGTGCCCGGCCCCTCATGACTATGAAGATTAAACCTGCACATGTAATGACCTTTTTATTGTGTGTGTGTGTGTGTGTGTGTGTGGTAGGGGTGGTTGTAGGTAACACTTACCGGTCATAATATGGAGAGATGAGCCCAGAAGCAATTACTATAATTCCTCACGGTCATTAGCAAAAAGGTAAAGAGTCTCCCCCGGAGAATTCACTCCCTATAATTAGAATGAATATAGTAAAGGTGGATTCCTCGTGGATCTGCTTGTTGCATTTGACACAGCCAGTGTGATTCTGAACAGTATTAATAGGAAATTTGTATTTTTGTGTTTGGACTGTGAGAACCAGAAAACTTAAAAATGTTTAAATGACCAAATGTTTAAATGGCCTTTCCTTCCTTCGTAAACATTTGCAAAGCTAATTTTGTAAAATATTTTAGATCCATGTTTGCATGCTAGCAGTCTTCTTCATTTCCGTTGTTGCCATTTGTTGGTGCTGCTCTACGATGGACTTTCAAGTTGTTTAGTCCAGAAGAGAAGACATTTTCCATCATGCTGCACTTTTTTTTGTGTGTGTAGGATTTAGTAGCATCTAGTTGTGTGGTTGCAACTGCAAACTAATGTCCATCGCCTCACCCTCCCCTTATAGGTGTGTAGAGGGACCTCCAGTGACCATGCAACGTTTGCAAAAAGCACAAAAGGTCAGTGTTTGGTTTATCTGTTTTGGGCTACTTTAAAAATCATAGGAAATTCATGTAAATCCAAAGAGGCTACGCTCTTAAGTCTGCATAATTTTAAGCTTTAATATAATTTGAGGTGAGGTTTACAAAAGTTCACCCTCAGTACAGCTGTCATAAATGGGGAAAATAACTATAGAGACCAAAACAGTTTTTTTTTAAATACCAGGCTGTAAACATGTTTATTTCTGCTGTGAAGTTGGACATTTTGACATGGGGGCTTATGCAGACTGACTTTTGTTCTGTAGCCAGCCTCAAGTGGCCGTTCAGGGAACTACAGTTCTGGCAATTCTGTATTGGCTTCACTTCACTGCCACTGAGATAGTAAGTCAGTAGTTTATATATAGAGAGCAGATTTTTTGTAGTACAGTATGCATCTGTACAATAAAGAACAAAAACCACATCAGTGCTGTAACACAATGTTAAAAAAGGAATAAATAATGACTGAAGTGGTGCACAAATGAAAATTAGAGGCAGCTATTCTCACGTTAAATACAAATAACGAACAACAAGAAAAAGTAAGAAATAAGAACCATCTGTGCAGCAGCAGCATCTGCTAACTTCTAACGGGTCCGGCTTTACTGAGCATGAAGGAGTGTGGGAGAGGGGAAAGCCCTTCTTTTAATGTGCTCCCTAATGGATACAGCAATGGCTGACCATGCCTGCACAGTGGCAGGCTCGGCCCTATTAAATTGTGCCGTTGTGCACTCAAGGGATGATATACACTAACTGGTATGGTGCCATCCAGCATTCAGTCAACCGGAGTTTGGAACGGAAACACATCATCGGTCTGTTTTTTTTTGTTTTGTTTTTTTTGCTTGGCTAAGGGCTGCCAGCAGTATTCCACCCTGATTTAAGGTGAGAGATGAAGACGAGTCGTCGTTAAACACACAAAGGCACGGATTGTGCACTGCTGTGGATCCTAGTAATTCTCACAGTGTCGACAAAACACAGGTCTAAACATCTGGCACCTTATCTCTGCAGTGAGTACAGATAGGCCTTAAAACATTTAATAGGTGTAGTGTCTGCACTGTGAACCATCTTGAATGCATGAACTAATGTGCTTCAGCTGGACCATCATTTTACAATCTGCTTCCTGACTGTCACCGCTGAGTTTTTTTTGTTTTTTTATTACATTGGATGTGTACAACAGTAGGCTAATGATCCACAACTAGTGATGCAGGCCAAACATTCTAGTATGAAACACAGCAAATACAACAAACCAGACACCTGCACATGCACTACATATTGTCACAGTACAGATATGATAGAATAGAACAGATTTTCCTTCCATATTTTGGTCCATTGGACTTGAACCGGCCACTCTCCGGTTCCCAAGCCAAGTCTCTCTACGAGTTACTGAGCTACTCATAACGCGACATATCCAACACAGTGCAACGATGTTTGTGTCTGTTTATGTTGAAACATATTTAATAAAGACTTTCTGTAAAAGTATAAAATAGTTCAGTTGTCTGATTTAACAAAAATAATAATTAACAATTAACAAAATGTCACAAATCCCCCCCAAAAAATACACCACCCTTCCTGTCATTAGCTACATTAGCTCAGTGTAACACCATATCGTTGATATTAACACCATGCTGTTTAGCAGATACATATAAAGAAGGCCTGTTATAGTAACATACAGTATCCCCATAAAGGACCATTTTGTTTGCATACTGCGTGCAGGAGACAGGCGTGATCAATATACTAGTAATCTTTATGCAAATCCAAAGGATGCTATTGGATTTACAAGCAGCGCTTTGACAGCCAAACTGCAATATGATGACATTTACACAAAGAAAATAAGAAGAGAACTAACAGAGAATCCAACAGAGATGGATGAGAGCTGGAACTGCTGAGCTCCAGCGTTCATGAGGAGACATGCTCCATTCTCCTCCAACAATGAAATCAAAGTCGAGAAGATAAATGAGGGAGAAAGTGCCATGGGAGAGTCAGCCATTGATCCAACTGAGAAACAAATCTGTCTTCCTTTCTGTCTGCAGGGATCAGAATAATACAGTACAGATCACCTGCGGCTGACTATGTGTTACTCTGTCGAGTTTCTCTAAACCTGCTGCCTTTTCATTTGTTCTCATCTCAGCCGTCTGTCTGTGCCAGGACACGGACATGTCCTCTGATGTGTAGTCATTTGAAGTCATAATACTGATTTTCATTATAGCAAGATTCAGCTGTGACACCGTTTTTTCAGCATTAGCCATTCAGTATATTGGCATTCTGTAATTGTCCAATTTGATGTTCAAACAGCCGATCTGATTGGGCGGTACACAGTCCCGAACTTGTCAATAGGCCATCTATACTGTAAGGCAGGGGCAGGAAGTGTTACCAACCATTGTCACCTCTCTTCACCCGTTCAAATGGATCTGTAATGTCAGAGGTCAAGCAGCAAATAATCAAATAAATTAAAACTGAAGACAGTGAAGTCCAAGACAGTCAAGAATACTAAAGAAATAAACTGCAAACACTTCTTTGACCACAATCCGAGGGCCAATCAGGAGAAATGGTAGCTCAGCAGGATCATTTATTGTATTACTGCAGATATGTGGAAACACCCATCAGTTTATAATCAATAGAAAGCAGGGTTGGTCAACTTGCATCAACCCAATGCACACCAACTGCTTGGCTTCGTCACTCCAGACTCATTTTTAACAGCGCTTTGCCTTCTTTGGTGAATACCAAGACACACCTGGAGTCACTCTGACCTGGCACTGTCACTTTGTCCTGATACTGTCTGAAAAGGTTTTCTGTAGAGGCCATAACAACCCAAAGGGTTTCTGGGAAATGGTGTGAATGACCAGATGTTCACATAGTTCAGATCAGGACAGGGCAGGTTAATCTGAGAGCAGAAATGCTGCAACGTTACACAGAGAAGTACATTTGCTTTTAAAGTTCAGTGTGGTTGCGTTCAGAGGAAGGCAGCTGTAGACGTATAGAAACCATCGATCATAATCATTATGTTCCAGGTGGCTTAAATTCTTATTTGTGTCTGTGTGCTGTGTGTTTTGTTAATGTGCTGCTGTCTTTAATTGAGTGTATCCGCGCTGTAAATCCTGTGTTGTTGAGGTCCAGGTGAATTTATTGTGCTGTTGGCTTTGAGTGTTCCTGTACTATAAATCCTGTTGAGGCGCAGGTGAATGTAGTTATTGTTCCCAGTCCGACCCTGTCCGTGGTCCAATATTTACAACACTCCCCTCCCAGAAAGCAGTTTCAACGTCCCTGTTCTCCAAAGATACCTGTAAACTACTTAGAGCCTGTCAAGATAACAGAGAAAGTCTTTGGTGACCAAGAAAGGTGAAGCAATTAAGCTGTTTGGAAACACTTCGGTTTCAACAAGTTGCGTTTTTTTTTTACCAAGGTGTTTTGTTGTTTAGTGATGCTGAGGCAGAAGGGACAAACTGCCATAGCGAGCCTGTTTCCAGGCCGGGGACCTGTATCTGTGACCGGGCGAGCATGGGTTGATGGGGGTTCTTGTGCTATACTCTGTGCTCTGCATGTCATGGTTTTGTTGTAAAGGTCTGAGATGTTGAGGGTGGGGAAACTAATAATTTTGGAGGTTTTGTGTGTGATGTGCATGACTTTGTTCCTGTTAGAGGCAGTCTTCTCGAGAGAAGAGAGAAGAGCTTCATTATGATGATGTTTCATGATGTTTCCAAAATCAATGACCCATTCAACCTTTATTGAAATATTAAAGGTGCATTGTGTAGGATTTATTGGCATCTTGGTAAAGCTGCAGATTGCAGCCAACTGAATACCGCGTGACAGTGGCCGTGAAAAACAGAATAGATCCTATCCAGAGCAAGGGTTTGGTTTGTGGTGGTTCAACATGGAAGAGGACCCACCCCCTGTGTAGATTAAAAAGGCTTTTCTTAAGGTAATAAAATCATAATGATCTTATTTTCAGGTTAATATACACAAATGAAAACATAGTTATCTATATGATATTCCATTTCTGCCAATAGATCTCCTTAAATGTTACACACTGGACCTTTAAGGATTCTAAAAATTCAATTAAACTCAGTTTTATTTATATAGTGCCATATCATAACTTTAGTTATCTCATGACACTTTCCATACAGAGCAGATCTAGACCATACTCTTATCTACAGAGACCCAACAGTTCCACCATGAGCAAGCACTTGGCGACAGTGGCGAGGAAAAACTTCCTTTTAACAGGCAGAAACCTCGAGCAGACTCAAGCTCATGGTGGATGGTCATCCACCTCGACCGGTTGAGTTAAAGAGGCAGAATTTTTAATGTCATTTTCGATGAAACTACTGGTACAGACAGCTGACAAGATGCCATACTGTATGAGTGGCGCAGAGGGAGAATGCCCAGTGCTATATTTACATCAGGAACATTTGCAAGGCCAAGATGGGGAGATCAAGGGAGAGAGACAAACAGAGGATGAAGAGATGGAGAGCAAACAGCACGTGATGATTGATGGCGCTGATAGAGGGAGAAGAGCGCACGCAGGCCTCACTTTCATTAAAGTTACGATTGATTTTCCTGAAGCTAAGCGCTCACTCATGTTAGCAGAGACAACATACAGCAGACGGTTATGCCATGCATTTAAATAGCTCTCATTAGTGTGCATGCAGATAAGATGATTTACAAAGTGTCTTTTGGATTTTGATGTGCTTGTTTACTTGAAGAGTTCACAGGTGCCTGATCTCCATATTAACATTTGAAGTCTACATTCAACAAAAGTCATCTGTCGGTATGAAGCTTTGCATTTACATCACAAGTATCCTTGTAACCACATCTGGCACATTGACTTCTTTATCCAAAGTAGCATAAATAGAATATCTGCATGTAGAACAAATGTGGATGACATCAGGCAGATCTGAAAAGACTTCCGCTGAAGGAGGGAGACAATACGGAACGCTAAAACTAAGAATTATTAGTGTGATATGCTAGATCTGTCAGCTCGGATACTTCCGTGAATGCCTGCATTCCTCTCTGAACTATGTAAGCTATGTACTAATTTTGGCTTGGTAGCTTTGTCTCAATTCGAATACAGCCACTGTGCTCTTGGAAACAACAGTCAAACATTTAACCACTTTTTCTTAGCTGAATTGCAACCGGTCAGAGCTTTAGCACCAACATTTGACCAACAAAAACATAAAACATAGGTACAACTTGCATTTGTATGTTTCGGTATTCACCACAATCACTTCAACTCTAGCAGCTTCCTTGGCCGCCATTTTAATAAAGCCGATTATACAGACATTGGCATTTAGATGTGTAGCTAGCCTAGCCTAACAAGACTGTTGCTACAGTGCTGTTATACAGTAGGAAAATGTTTATGGTAACATGTCAGCACCTGTCCCAGTGCACTTGCACTTGAGGCCCATCAGCTGACTCAATGTCTCAATGTCAACAGACCAACTGTACGACTGGACATATACAGTATGATTTTTCTTATATTGTCTTGAAAGCATGTCAAAGTCTGACAACTGTAACAGCAGCAGGGTTAGAGACACATGACAACAGGTGAGTGTTACTATGGTTGTAGGTATTCCTCAGCCTCCTGCAGTCGCAGCCCATTTTCACACCAAACAGCAAGTACCATCGCCAAGCACGTGCCAGTGATGCTTAATGATTTAATATGCTGTCAAAGGCAGGTGACGTGGTCTAAAAACGAGAAAGTCTGGAGGAGTTAGTACAGACAGATGGGTCAAACAAACACAGGACTTTGTCCCATGTGAAAGCAAGAATAAACTTTGACTTCTTCCAGGTTACATAGGTTCTGTGGCTAAACAGAAGTGCAACTTTTTCACAATGCTAACCATTTAAGCTGAATTCTGAAAGTTTGACCAGATATTGCATATTTATGAGTGCTACTTTGAGCAGATGTTGCATATTTATTCTTGCTAACTTGACCCCAGAGCCCTGCGCATCTAGAAATTCTGCATATTTTGAGCATTGGGCCACTGATGAAGCTGCAGTATTTGACGAGTTGGAAGTGAAAACTTGTTGACAGTAGTGCTGCTCAACAGCCAGTTTCAGAAGCTGGGGTCCAATCTGTCTTTGGCCGGGCCTTCATCTACCACACACACACCATTAGCATGGGATGCATATCAAAACACCTGCAACCATTGCAGCAATCACGATGCATTAACTTCTGACTTATTTCCCTCTGTTGACACGACTACAGTATATTAGTTTTACTTTCCAGTGACTGTTTCTTTGACAGCTTCTGTCACCTGCATGGTGCCTTGACACCTTGACACCAGAATATATGAACAGAATTATTCAGCAGACATGGTCTATCGGTTGTTTCCGCATCATTCCTGCAATACACTGGCAAACTTTCCAAAAATTCTCATCACCATCCAATACGTCCTTAATTTTCAAGTAGTTGCTGCTAAGTTTGACGTGAAGCACATCAATAAGGACACACAAAGTATGCAAATGAAGAATCTGTCGCCGTCTGTCTCGCAGCACAAACACATCCGTGCTGTCTCCCTCACTTACTGTCTTTCTTTGTTTTCCTCTTGTTTTCCTCCGTCTCTTGGTACACAGGGAAGCACACGTGTTAATATCAGTGGCTACCCGAGGGGAATCATTTATCTGGCTTCTCTCTGCTCTGCATCTGAGCAGACACACATCCACTGGTGCAGCCAATAAAGCAATTGGTTCTGCTGCAGCCCGAGGACAACAGACAGAGGTATATCTGCTTCTAACAGACGGCTGAGACTACAGTCCATTAACAGTGGAGGCTCACACTGACAAATCACACTGCATTATATTTTGCAGTCAAACCTCATTCGGCTAAACCTGAAACATCAAAGCTGAAGATTATGGTAAAGAACCAGAATGTTGTTTATCCAAATCTCAACAAAATGTTTGCCAATTAAAAGTGCGGAAAAGTTTATTGTATTTCACAAACAGTATAAAAGTCGTACATCCAAACTTCAGACTTGGAAAACCCAATATACTTTTGTACATATGGAACCATCAAGCTAACAGCATTACTGTGGTCCATTGGTTTAATTCAGTTAAAGCAACATCACATAGAAATTGGCATTTTTGTGATTTAGGTCCTCGGTTTCAGACTGTACCACTGCTGTACATATGGACATGTGTATTTGTTCTGATTACATAATTATGATCAAAAGCTGGCAAGTTGTCAACTTGCTAACAGCCAAACATTTCCTAAGCATTGTGGGACCACTGTTGCACATTTGACCTAAATCTATCCCTTCAATAAGGCCTGTGATTGGCATGAAGGAAACATACCAGTGACTAAACAGGACACGGCATAGGTATAATAAAAGCTGCACCATTATTTATCAATGTCTGATTAATTAAACAACCTTATAATTGAAAATCATTTACAGTAATTAGCACATTTCAGATGTTAATAATCCATCTCCAAATTCACGGCAAACCATTCTTTGTCATCATGATGCAATAACACCAAACTGACATTGTAGTTTAATTGAAGTGTCTTTGTGATAAGCTACACTTAAATTCAGTGAGAAACTGAGCTTCACTGAGGATCTTTGTCATTCTCTGTGGCAGGCAGACGACTGCAGTGATCAAACTCTTTTCCAGGCACAGTCTGTTTCTCTGCTCTGTTTTGATCAGTCATTGCCGCTCACAGTGAACTAACACCAGCAGTGTGTCTGCGCTTGTTGCTTTCTTCTTCTTCTGAGATGACGTGGTTTATCCAACTTACATTTACAGTTTTTTAATTGAACTCAGTAAAAAAAAAAATCTCATGTCCTGCCTGCAGTACAGTACAAAAGACCTCTAGTGTAATTTAAAACCCACTGCTCTAACGCATGTGTCGTAAGAACAGTCTAATTGCCGCTGGTGCTGCCCAACCAGCAACCTCCGTGGGTGAAGTACCAAAATCTGCAGTTCCTCTAACGTCCACTTGAGGTTGGCTACAGAACGAGTCAGTCTCCATAAATTCCCCATGTTAAAATGCCAAACTTCACAGCAGAAATAAACATGTTTACAGCCTGTTACAAAAAACAGTTTTGGTTTCACAACCGCTCTCCAGAAACCTGTGGATGACGTCAGATATACGACATCCATATTTGTTACCATCTATGGCTAAAAGCAGTTCTTTGTCTCCACACACTGAAATTTTTTTCATCCAATCAGGATAAGTATTAGAGCTCGGCATACCTTCACCCTGTGCAAATGAAATCACAAAGCTGCTCGTTTCCTACTGTTTTCCATCCCTTCAGACTGATACTTTCTTTTTAAACAAAGAACATCTTTAGCTTCAGATGACAGGAACAGCTCGGTGTAAGAGCAGCTTGGACAGATTCATGAACATCCCACTTATCATCAAGACTACCTTTCTTGAGAACCTCTTTATCCAAGTACATCATTTGCTTATTGATATTCCTCATGTCTTGTGTCAGTGTGTTCCATAAAATGTTTTGTCATAATGTGCCCATATGTTTTTATACCACGCAGACACCATCATTGTGACTATCCAGGCGAGGGGGGCTGTATGATGTTCGTGCTGGACTATTTATGGGATCGTGCAGACTGTAACGCTGAAACAAAACGACAGACACATGGCCGTCATGGATTTATACTCTTGCAGGAGAAAAGACAGAAGAAGTCACTGTAATTGTAGCCAGTGTGTGTGTTACCTTCACACACTGTTGTATTCTGTAAATGAGAAAACAGAGAGCTGAGCTGTGCCTGTGGTCACTTTACTGCTGATCTGCAGATACCCACAAAGCGCCAAATTCAGCTGGAATTTGTGTAAAATTTAGTCATTTGACTTAATTCACTATTTATGGACAGAGACAATAAAGTGTTTTGTTGATTAGAGGATAACCGCGTTCAGTCGTTTCATTTTATGTGCTAACAAAACAACTAACTACTCAGTTTATTAGTTAATGAATAAAATAAAGCAGACCGGCTCACAGATCTCTGTACATCACTGCTTATGTTAGAAACAAAGTTCAAGTCTTGTAACTTTAACTAAACGCCACAAGTGACAATTATCTAATAATATATCCATTTTCTGTAACCTCTTATCCTCATCAGTGTCATGCTGGGGCTGCAGCCTATCCCAGCTGACTTGGGGCAAGAGGCAGGGTACTTCCTGGATAATTTGCCAGCTCAACAACAATTCATATTCACGGGTGACTGTCAGAGAGAACCCACACAGACACAGAGAGAACATGCAAACTCCACACAAAAAGACTCAGTCAGCCAGTCAGTGCTAACTGTGCACCACCATCCCACCCTGAATAATATGTAATGACTGTAAATACTGAAACACAGTGTAACAGCAGCACAAGCCATGTTGGCTAGCATTAACCACCGTAAGCTACTGGTTCCGCCAGTCCAGTTTCGTGTGGTTGCCAGTGCCATATGCAGCCGTTGTAAGAAACTAAGTAACTACATAGCATATTTACACATGCAGAAGTATATTTACTGTAGAAGAACATACACAGGGAAAATGGCTAAAACTGAGCAAGTAAACAAAGTCTGGCGGGCTAAACGCTCGCTTCTGAAACTCTCCCAGTGGGGTCTGAAGTCGCGTGAAGGACGGATCGAATACGTGACGCTCACGCAATGCGCCGCGGATGGGCCCAGTGGATTTTTCCAGTAAATGATAAATCTTCACAACTGCTTAACTTAAACACACAAACAAGTCAAGGCACAAACAAGAGGAGATGTTTACAGAAGGAGGATTCATACATTCATCATCGCATCCTGTTACGGAGGATATTTAGCAGTGTGAGGAAGCGCTACATTAAGAGACGCATCAAACAAACATGGAGACAAACCGACAAGGACATCCCTCCTCTCACTTTCCTCCCACACACACTCACACTGTAATTATGAAGAGAAGGAAATATTAGCCGAGGCCTTGAACATTATTACTCATAAACCAAGAACACAAGCTCCATCACTTATTCAACAGACAGCGTGTGCGTGTGTGTGTGTGCGCGCGCATGCTGTCCTCTGTATGTGAAGAAACATAAGATTAGTTCTGCTGTGTTTACCACCCATAGAATCTAAAAGATGTTTTCATTTGCTCGAGAACAGAACTCTCTTCTCTTAAATCTCCTCTGGAGTAATGGACGGAGAGATGGGCTGTGACAGAGACAGAAGAGGAATGCAAAGCCAGAGAGGCAGAGAGTGGAGAAAGAAAACAAAACGCAACAAAGTGACAGAGACAGAGCGTGATAGAAACAGTCAGGAAAGATCGCTTTCCCTCATTAATTAGAGCTTCTTCACGGAGGAGGAGAGCCGTGAAGTGGATGACTAAGTCTGCTTGGGACTGTCAGACAATACGAGATGTTTTGATTCGCAGATGATGCGGTGACAGGACGTTACAGGGAAATAAAAGAAGTACAAATGTGGACAACATGTATTTTTCATTCAGGAAAATTGCAACAGTCGTCACTGCCCTCATCCTAGCACCAAGAAATACTTTCCAGCTGACACAAATGTGAACAGATGAGTTAAATTAAAACGATAAAATAAAAACTGAATAAGAAGAAAAAACAAGAATCATAGCAAAAATACCTAATAAAAACAATATGAATAATAATTAGGTTCTTTTAAATGTGTAAAATTTGCTACGTAGCACTTTTGGCTGTTTTTACGGTCAGCATTTGGGTATTTTATTTTGAAAATTGACCTCTATTCCATTTCTGCGTCTAACTTCCAGCCAGTTTGAGTTGCAGACTGACAGGCTGCTTGCTCGTATTCCACGCAGAGTTGAGCAGAGGCCCGCCTCTGTGACACTTCTAAACCGGACACAACGGGCTGGTGTGGTTTTAAACATTGACTAGAGTGTCCGCGATGCGGGTAAAGCTGTAGGTCTTTTAGTCGTCTGAGGGTAGAAGCTCATCCTGAGCCTCTCAGCTCTTGTTTGGTGTATCCAGAATCTTCTGCCTGATTGTGGTTGGGATCCTTAAAGATTCTTTAGACCTCATTTTTACATTGTCTGATATAGAGCAGCTGAATGAACCGCTCTTTGCAGGGTGATCTTTGTGGTCTTGTTTGGTGCTGTTTGTGGTTATGACAATAGGATGCTCTTCATTTCTCAGTATTTGAGAGGATACCTGGACTTTCCTCAACAAGGACCTGTTGACATTAAGGGGGGTGTAATTCTGAGTCTTCCCAAAGTCCACCATCATCTCCTTAGTCCTTGCTGCTGTTCAGGAGGTGTTGTCTTGTTGTTGTTGTCTTGAACCAGACGATTTTATACTATTTTGTTGAAGCTTGACAGGCAGATGGACAAAATTAATTACTTCAACTGAACAAGAATGTATTTATCATGACTGCTGTAACAGAAGTTAATCATAGACTCACAGAGTAAACATTGATTTTCATGTTGTATTTTTCTGTCATCTCTAACTCTTGTGTGTGGCCTAGCCTCACTCACTGCTTGTATTATCATTGTATTTTGCAGTTTTATACAAGTTCAGGCTTGTTTTCTTTGTTGGTGTGTGTTAGCTGCCTCATTTTAGATGCATAAAGATGTGGACAGAAGAATAGGCTACGATCGCTTCCTCTGTTTGGACTCTCAAAGGTCAGCACTGTCAAGACAACCTGCTGCTGGTCAATGGAACAAATCTGTGTGTCAAAGTTCACCCAAGTTGCAGATGTACTTCACCCTCAAATATGCTGCTTTAAATACTGACGTGACCTGATAAGTGGAGACCCGAGTTCAGTGAGCTGTCCCTCAAAGAAATAAGCTCAATGAGCAGATGCCTTTTTGTGCCCTGGGTTATGCTTGTCAGGCTTCACACAGGCTGCTCTGCCTTATCATTGAAGGCTAAAAATAAATAAAACTGCAAGCAGTGATGCAGGATTGAGTTAAATGTCACTTCCTGCATCCACTATGTGGTACAAGTTATACTTAAACTAATTATACTGATATTACATCATGAAGACTACATGTAAAATAGATGATGGCTGTCACATAAGGCTTGCCCATAGGTGGCGCTATGACTATAAATGAATATCAGACACGCTGTTGTTTATTGTGAAGGTCTTCAGATTGCACTGATCAAATTTGAAGTTGTTCTGATAAATTATCTATAATTTAAATAAACTGCCCTTAAATGACAAAACATGTGAATAAACAACCACCAAATGAAAAAGAAGATATTTTTAAGTCAGGAAGAGATAAGCCTTTGATTTTCAAAAGTCAAATTTAAAGGTGGTACTTTTGATTTTGACTGTTAGGGGGTGTTGGAGTTATTTTGCCACTCCCATGAGCAAAACCTATAAATCTTATACATTTTCACCACATTAGATGTGTCTGATCAGATTTTTAGGCATGTTCGGCCCCTCAAAGATGTAATTCAGTGTGTCAAGAAATCATTTTCAATAGGTGGTCACTGCTTTTATTTTTTTTAAGTGTACTGGTACCTGTTTTTTTGTTAAAACAATCTATATGTGGTACATTTCTTTTCTTTTTTTTTTACTTCATTGTGCGGCCGGAAAACTAAGTCTACACCCTTGTGAATACGACAAACATTGAATGAGTCTTGTTTTGTCTTAGTAATCTTGACTAACGCGCTGTTACTGAGGACCCAAGGCAATGGTACATACTGGGACAGGCAATCAAGCACAAATGGCAGGAATACATTATAATAATAATCCATGTTCAGAGAAGACATTTTCTTATTTCATAACAGGAAAAGCACATGTGTACTTAATGACATGAACAATGACTAATATTGAGTTGTTTTCTGCTCCACGGCCTTTAAATGGAACTGGAGCATGTTTTATATTCTTACTCACAGCTGTGCATTTCCTGCTGTGGTATGTCAAAACGCTTGACCTTTACAGTTTTTAAATCTACGTATAAAACTTTAACGATCTGGCAAACAAGGTGAACAATGAACCTTAATGAGTACATAAAGAACAGCTGTGCAGAAAGGTGACGGAACAGTCTGGAAAACTGAGCAGAGAGTTAGAACTGCTGAAATTATTAATTGCAGCTTTCCTAAGATGAGGGACATAGTTTGTCTGTTGTAACATGCTGCTGTGCTGTGAAATACTGAAGGAAGCACAGCCACATCTGCCCCAGCGTTACAGACAGAGCAGAAGTATGAAGGCTTTTTACAGTCACTACACTTGTGTCCTTGTGAAATTGGAGATAGGAGTCAGTCACAAAATGTAAACCCATAAAGGAGCACAGCCCACAGTGGCCCAGGACTTATCCAGCGCCTCGACAGCTGATCTAATTACCAGTAGATGAACCTCTAAGGGTGAAAGAGAGCTAATGGACCTGACCGAGTGCCGACACAAAATGGCTGCTGTGAAATAGCAGCCATTTTGAACCATTTAGAACTTGGATTTAGAACCTTTATTAGTGTCCATGGTAACACCTGTGTTTCAAAATGGCTGCTGTGACTGCTCACGCTAATAAGCATCTTGTTTTTCTATTTGTTCAAGAAACATTTTGGTTGTTATTTGTTATTATTATCAGCCTATATTATTTCTAATACACAGTCAGACATCAATATTCATTAACATCAAGACACAACATAATCTGATCTCTGGTAACACAGAGAAGTTTTGAAAAAGAGACCTGTGCTAGTTTCACGGGTGGCAGTGGTAATACCCTTTGATGTTGTAGTACTTCATTAAAATATATAGTGACTTAAATATATGGTTACACAGCGGTTTAAATTAATCATGCATTTTGCAGTGGCTCAAATAGAATAGGCTATAACACAAAGTTTACACATATTAGTCTAATATTTTAATCTGTGTTTTTGCTGTTCAGCATGGCAGTATCAAGGTTGTGATAAAAACAATACTATATGAATACTTCACAATATAAATGCACTATTTCCATTAGTGACTGTTTGTCTCAGTTACCGGGTTCAGTTTACCTCTGCCAAAAATTGCCTATGGCTAATAGGTAGCTCGTGCATGAAAGAGGGAAAAGCCTGTGGGAATGTCAAAATAGTACCTGACAATGGACAATGTGCAATAAATCAATGTTATGCAGTGTTTTAAGTGAGTAACTAATTGTACAATGAAATATTAATACAGGCTGGGTCATATGTATGTGGTATTCTATAGTTTTATACTCATATTGTCTTCTTAATCTCAATTTATTTTTACTCTGTAGACAATATTAGAATAACTTTGTTTATTTGTTCATCTCTCCCTCACTGGAATTTTCCACACAGCATAAAGTACATAAACTTGCTCATGGCATATTTAACAATATTTTTTTTTTTTTTTTTTTGCATTTTTAAAACGAATGTTGACGTATTATATTGTAATGTATTGATACTTGATTCAACATCCAGCCAAACATGTTTTATTATAAACTACTGTCACCACAGATACTAGATAATCAAATAAAAAGTATTGCATTTGTGATCATATCAGAGGACAGCTCAGAAAACCAAGAGACTTATTCCAGATATTAATAGAAAGATAACATTTTATGAAATAAAGTGATTGCTTGAATACCAACATTGCAACAAAAGATTCTATAAAACTAAATCTAAAACAAACTAAATATATATCGTGTTTTTTTTTTAATTTCACATTTAAATTCTTATTTTATCCAACAGAGGTTTTTGAACTGTAACAAGATGGATGAGCTAAGTGACTACTTAAGGTCACGGCATGTGCCTGTGGAAAGAATACAGCGAATGGAACAGGAGAAGGTAGCACTTGACTGAAGAATTCATGAAATATTTCTTCTTTTTAGATCGATTCTAGTGTTATACACCTTATGACAGATGACCAGCTAAGAGAGTATCTCCCATCCTACAGTGATCGACTAGCTGTTTTTGGATACTGCAGACGAAAGGAAAAAGAACCAAGCAGTCGAAAGTCTAAGGTCTTTGGGCGACTTAGAGGAAAGCTCTCACGAAACAAAGGTGATCACGTGACTGTGAGAGAGCATCAGACCCCTACAAGGAATGCTCAGAAGAATGAGAGAAAAATTGAATTAGGATGGAAGTATTTCAGAAAAGGAGAATTTGCCCAGGTCCCCCCACCAAAAAGGGTGGGGGGACCAGAAAAGAGAGCGTCTGAAAGGACAGTAAAAAACAGAACCTTTTCCCAGGAGGAGAAAATGCAGAGGGGAGCCTGACTGATTTTAACTTTGATTTAACTGATTTTCAGCAGCATACATTAGAGGACAGTGTCACAGTCAGTGAACTGTATGAAAAGACAAAGTTACCTCTCTTACGTTTCTATTTAACAACCAAGAAGAGAGATATTAGCAGTGACATTGAGGAGAATAGTGATGCAACTGCACAATAAGGTGAAAAGGCACATGACGAATCTGATATCTGTTGCTACTCTTCAGACACTTCTGCCCCAGATGCTGAGGAGATAAATAGTACATATGTCATTTATGTCGGAAGCAGCATAATATCTGCAAATGTAAGCAGTCAGAGGGTTTCCCTTCTTTATAGCACAGTTAACCCAATGGATGCATCTAGTTTTAGAGCATGGAACATTACTTCATGTGGATGCCTTAGAGGATAGTAGCATCATAACTTTCCACGCAGCAAGAGAACTTATTCAAGTGTTTTCTGAGGAAAGTGTCATGGAGGATGACATCTGCTTTCAAGTTATTCTTCCTGATGTAAAGCTTGAACAGGCTGTGGGTGATGGAGGTGTTCTGAGGGGTGTACTGTCAGAATTTTGAAATGACTTATGAGCAGTGCACTGTGGGAAATGCCTTCAAAGTACCATACCTACAGTACATCATTTTGGTAAACAAGAATGGGCAAGTGTAGGCAGAATAATCGCATTTAGCTGGCAAAGAGAGAAGTACCTCCCTGTAAAACTTGCACCTGTACTTCTGGAGCAAGCCGATTTAGGCACCGTGGAGAGTGATCTTGTAGACACCTTTTTCAAAGGGCCTGAGTGAGTGATCTTTGAATCTTGTCGTTCAGCTTTTGAAAGTGTTGACCATGAAGAATTACTGGAAATCATGGACATTCACAACTGCCGGAGGCTTCCAACAGCAGATAACATTGAGCAAATCTTGAGGGAGCTTGCCCACCAAAAACTGATTCAAGAGCCAGCTTTTGTGATTGAACAGTGGAGCAACATGCACCTGTTAGATCACAGCTGAAAGGGATTGCAGCAATCTATGAAGACCTACAGCCAACATCACGAAAGATCATGAGATCAATTACTTACCCAAATACCCAGAATGCCCAGGAGAAACAAATTGTCGGGTATCTAAGTGCATACCTTAGAGAGTCAGACACCCAGCATCTCTCCTCTTTCCTCAGATTTTGCACTGGATCAGACTTGTTTACAGGAAAGAGCATCACTGTCAGCTTCACAAAAGTTCAGGGATTTCAGAGAAGACCTGATTTAGGCACATACATGTTGTTGTTACTGGGAGTTGCTGGTCAGTTATGGCAGCTACCCAGATTTTCGCCATGAAATGAACAAAGTCTTTGAAATCAACGTGTCAGTAATGGACATTGCCTAAGATACAAAGATTTTAGCCAACAGGAACTGGACTGCCAGAGGTTCATGCTTAGTCTTTTTAGGACTAGGTTTTCCAGTCACAGCTTTAACATGATGTCCACATTTTTTTTGTTTTTTTTCCACTCTTGCTTTGTTAAGCTTTGCTTTTTTTGTAGCAAATATAATGGGGCTCCTGACTTATGTTTGTTATATTTGTAATCTTTTTTTTTTCATTACTAGTCATTATTATTATGTAGATATACAGCAACTGCTGTTGTTAAGGAGCAAAAACCTTAATATCAACAGCAATATATAAAGTTATTTCTGCACATATCTAAAATGCCTTAGTACATGTTACATAATAGTCCAATCTTGTTACAGTTTACATAGTCTTTTTTTAATACATTGTATTAACGCTAACACTAACATTGTAAGCACTTCTAACATCAGGTTGCGTTTTTGCTTTTTTTTGCTGAAAGGAAAAGAAGACATACAATTTTGTATGCTGTTAATGTTTGAAATGTTTTAATAAAAGTTAATACATGTTAATACATGTGTGGAATTTCCTTTTTCTCTCAGCTCTTAGAAATAGTAAATACAGGGATAACAAAGTACTTTGTGTGCATGTACTGTGTGTTTTGTTAGAAAGACATTAACATATTTGGTACATTGATTTGTCTGAAATAGCTATATATATTTGTATCATCACAGGTTAAAACCCGGAAGCCAAAAGATCTGTAGTTCTTTTTATACACATTCGTGCAAATAATGCACGAAATGTACGCAGCTGTAGCATCGTCCATCTCCTCGTACGCCATCTTTGTTTGAATGCCATCAGATAGTTTGTTGTCACTGATAAGTAGAGGTCAACCGAAAGTGGCTCTTTGTTGAGAGGGCTACAGCGCCACCTAGTGTAACGGAGTCGGCCATGCTCCAGCCGTTTATCTGATTCTCTGAACAGCATGTATACTCAGACAAGTGATCCGGTCTCATGCATATCATTATCTGATACGATCAGAAATTCAAATTTCTTGCTGCATGTAAACGTACTGATTGTTGTGTTATTACTAGTTTTTGTGTCTCCCTGTGGCCACTTTGGGGATTGCAGCCTGTTGGTTGCGGGAGGAGGCATGTGACCTGTGTGACTGCGAGTCAGTCAGCCTAGTTTTCAGAGCAGAGTTTATTTCATCTTGAGCTGTTTCAACAGCATCTACCTACATCTTATGCCTTTGGAACAGCGGTCTTCAGAGTCTTGATATTTTAGAAGGAGTTTATCTGACTGCTGAGCTGAATATAGCGCGTATGGCGAGGGCAGTACATATCATTTTGACAATCGTAATATGTATATGTATAAGTTTCAATTTGTACTGCAGTGAAACGTTTGAAATATAAAATGTGACACAGGACCGGGTAAGTTAATGATCTAGATCTAGTTCATTGTTTATCAGGTGTCTGAGTTCGATATACAGGTTCACTGCTTCAAACACATTATTACACACATTGTTAATTTCAGATCATACTCTGACATTTAGTCCACACAGATATGGAACACATCTTCATCACATGGAAAGTCTTCAAACACACTCTTCAAGGCAGACTTGAATCTTCTCCAGGTCCACATGGTGCAAACAGTTTCTGCCTCCCTATAGATGAAGGACTGCATGCAATATGGAGTGAGCTGTGGACCTGATGTACTCTGTGGTTGTTCGAGGTCAATTTCACTTATTTTACTATTTTACTTATTTACTCATTAAGTTCTTCCTAGGAGGCATATTCAGTCAGGTTGTAATATGGTGTGTTGACACTATTATTAATACTGGCAAAATGTAATTTGGTGCAGTGTAATTACTGTTGCAATTATATTTGCACAGCTATCAAATGTGATGGAAGAGCCCAAAAATTAAAAAGAGGCTCTCAAATCATTCTGTCATGTCATTGATTCCACGGGATCATTCTTAAATGATGCATTCTTATTTGATGCAGAGTTTGAATACCTCAACAGACTAAAATATACTACTATGTATTACTGAATGGGTAATCCTTTATTTCATTATGTGTCAATTATCTGTATTGTTTGAAGGAAGCAAAGCTTGGCAGGACATCCGCCGGCACTGATCACAGCATAAAGTAGCCAGCAATGATCTTTGGGTCATTGTTTGTTTTGTAAGCCTCAAGCCATATCATCTTTCTGGAAAACCAATCAATGCATGCACTGATTGCAACTCAAAATGGCTTAAGCTTGTCATAGCCATCAATGTGCCAACATAGTTTGGACCACAGCTGTGGTACACGCACCTTCAGTCTGTTTCTTGACCTCAGATCAACACCTTCACCATCCTTCACCATTTTTTTTTATCAAGTTTTCAGCTTTTTTTCTTTTTTTTCTGGAAGAAATGGGCTTCCATAATTGTTACATTTGTTTCATTTTTTTTTTTTTTTTTTTTTTTTTTTAGTGGCTTTTATTTATTGTAATGTTTTATAATTATATGCTCTAATTTTATTTATGTATTATCAGTTCTGCTGGATTCTTTCTACCTGTTGATTTTTTTTCTCTGGCTCTGTGAAACATTTCGGGCTGCATGTTTGCATGAAAGGTGTGATAGAATAAAAAGAAATAAGTATATAATAAGTTTTGTCTCAGGCTCAGGTCTGTTTTTACAGGAAAACAAAAAGTTGTATCACTCTGCTGTTTCTGTTTCTGAACATTAGCACGTCTAGCTACACAACATTTATAATAATGAAAATATCTATAAAGAAATGTATAATAACTTCTGTATGTACAGTCTGATACTGTTTTATTTTTTCATTGGTCATTTTCATGTAAACATTCATCCTTATCGGTGTCATCTAAGGACAATGTGAATGTTTCCATGTCTTTGGACTGTGGGAGGAAACCGGAGCACCCGGAGTAAACCCACACTGAGATAGGGGGACACAAACCATTCATCCATTCATGCATTATCTCTAACCGCTAATCCTCATCAGGGTCATGGTATCCCAGCTGACTTTGGGCGAGAGATGCGGCACACCCTGGACAAGTTGCCAGCTTATCACAGGGCACATAGAGACAAACAACCATTCACATTCACACATACAGACAATTTAGAGTCACCAATGAACCTGTGTGTGCATGTCTTTGGATTGTGGGAGGAAACCGGAGCACCCGGAGTAAACCCACGCAGACACGGGGAGAACATGCAAACTCCACACAGAAAGGCCCCAGCCCGGGTCAGAGCCAGGAACCTTCTTGCTGTGAGGTGAAAGTGCTAACCACTCCACCACCGTGCCGCCCTATAGCAACATTTGGAGTAATGCTGCAGCATTAGTGCAGGAGGAGGGAGTTATCCTGGTCAGGTATTGTTGGATGCCAGGGATGTTATGGATATGGATGGAGTGAAGGGGGTGTTACAGTCAGACAGTAATTGATGGTGTTACTGTCTGGATCTTTTGGCGCTTCTATCACCTTCATCCTCATCATCTCTCTCCCTTTTGTTGCCTAATTTAAGAGATGATGCATCCTCTTCTTCTTCCTCTGTATCCTCATCAGAAGAATCGGTGTCTTCATGCCTGGATTTTTTGGCATTTTTTTCGATTTCCTCCTCCCCCTCCTCCTCCTCCTCCTCCTCCTCTCTTTCCCTCTTCCTGCTTGCTTGAGGAAGTGGTTCATCATCTTCCTCAAGCATTTCTTCCTCACTCTCACTTTCATACACAGCATCCAAATCAGCATCACTGTCTGGAAGCTCATCCCAGATGAACTGATCCTCATCCAGAGTCTCATCCTCACTCTCATCCTGATTCTGAACCTGATTTTCATCAAGATTCACATCCTCAGGATGATTCTCAGGCACATCCTCAGGATGATTCTCGGGCACATCCTCAGGATGATTCTCAGGCACATATGCAGGCTCATAATTATGCTGAAATGGATACGGTATGTTTATGCCTGCATAGATGATAAATAATTCCTCCACAAGGTCAAGAGTGAAATCCCCGGCAGCAATCATATCATAATTGGGGTGGTCTGGTGGTGGTGGCCAGGTGAGCCCAATGTCCTCATCATCGAAGTCTTCGAGTGCAACATTTGTGTTATCTCCTTGCCCAAACATCTTCTTATAGATATCAAACACAAGGGATGTGAGGTCTATAAAGCAGTTTGAGATGATAGAAGGTGATAGATACTGGTCTGTCCTAATGTCTCCTAGTGTGATAAACAAAGGCTGAAGTAGGTCTGTTCTAATGTCACCTAGTGTGATAAACAAAGGCTGAAGAAGGTCTGTCCTAGTGTATAAACAAAGGCTGGAGTGGGAGTGGCCTAATGTAATAAACAAAGGCTGGAGTGGGAGTGGCCTAATGCCTTTGATGTGAGGATTCTATTGCCTATGATGTAAAAAAAAAACAAAAAAAAAACGAATAAATTATAATATAATTATAATAATTAAAATATCTATAAACTGAATTATTTTTGTACGTACAGTCTGATAATGAAATATATCTGTTTCAATTCAGTTTTATTCTTTTTCATTGGTTTTATTACTTAACCCGAGCAGAAGATATCTGTCTTTGTGAATATGTTAGATTCTATATTAAAGAATGAGACAATACAATGTGTCCAATTTTAACTTATCTTTAACTCTGGTTGGGACAAAAAATAATGTTAGGACAGGAAACATAATAATATACATAACGTAAAGTAGTAATACATACAGTGCGTAATAAAATATAACAATATCAGCCTGCCACGCAGTCAAGTATGAGCACGTAGAGCGTGCAGACCAGATTAGTTAGCTTAACACTGCAAGTGTAACAGATGTTGCTATTGTCGGCCGTTATCAATGGGCACACGTAAATATGGAAACATCAATGGACAGAACAGAATATTTAAACATAAATGTGAAACTACAGGCAGCTAGCTACGTATGAACACTAGGCTAAAGGGATAGCACTGGTTTCAGAAATGCAACGTAAAGTTGGGATGTGAAATATTATCGCGTTTAAGTTAAAAGTGTGGCCAGTGAGTCACATGAAATCACACAGTGGGACCCTCACACCAATATATTACAAATGCGGGGTCAGTTGTGCAGATCTCACTAAAAACCTTCCTGACATATCCCTCAAAGCTCCTGAGACCAGTTCTGTCATCTTGAGATTTTTTAGAGTATCAAGTGAAATGAAACCTCATACCTCAATAAAACGCACTGGCGTGTACAGACTTACATACGACGCTCACACTAAACTGCGCGCTGTGTCTTTTTTCATTCTTTTGCACACACAAGTGCCTAGTTCTGTTCAATATCTTGGTGTGCTGATCTGTGTGCCTCTCAGACACAAGTGCCCCTCGTAAAGCACTCCTGAGCTTCCAACCCTTAAACGGACGCAGGCTCTGATTTCCTCTCATCAGAGCGGGCTGTTAAGTGTGAGGGAATGCCTTCGAGTGAAGACACTTTGAGAATTAATTCGCCTTCTTAGGAATTCATTATGCGATATTCTCCAGACGCTCTGGGTTTCGTGGTGAAAGCTGAAGAGACATTCTCACATTAAGTTTTAGGAGATTCCCTCACAGTAAATTAAGTGTCCGGCCACTGCGATCCAGGTGAGAGGAGTTCAGAGAGAATAAAAATACAATCACACTCTTGCTTGCTCATTCACTGTCTATGTCACCAGAATAGTCGCAGGTTCAGTGACATTTTAGGCTGACTGCAAAGTTTTGCCCGATTTGAGCACCTGATTGGCGGCAGTAGAGCAACGCTGATGTGTCTGGAACCTTCTTTAGGAGATGCTATTCAGGACAAAAATAAAAGCTCCTGTGTCGTGTTTCTACATGAAAAATATTTTGTTTGCATGTAATTATAATATTCTGCCATGACAACCAATCACAAGTTGCCATGTCGGCATATAAAAATAGATGTTGTTTTCTGATCTTGAGGCGAGTTCCATGTTGATAGGTTAAGTGTTTTATCACTCCAGAACTCACAGTGGAACTGTACTGAAATGCGCGACCTTAGCCTCAGTGCTAATAGTTGCTAGCAGCAGATGTCTGTGTTTCTGTAGCAGACCCGGTAGTTGGAAGAAGAGAAAGAAGCAATTAGTTTTTCATCCATCTTTCAGTTCAAGCAGTGGTCAGCAACAATTTTATCCAGTGTGGCAAAATTGTCACTGCAAAAATAGGCAATAGTAGGCATCAGCGTTCATGTAGAGTCGTTAGGCATCAGGCATTAATGTGAATGCACCTTTTCTATGATTAGAGTTAGACAAAAATAAGGTTAGATGTGACCTTTGTCATCACGGTTACTATAACAACAATGTGGTCGCCCATCACACTCCTTCTCTGCTGCAGAAACCTTCATTCACGCCTTCATCACCGCCAGAATCGACTACTGCAACAGTATCCTCTATGGAACACCATGCAAAACTCTAAATAAACTACAGTCCATCCTGCACGTCGTCTCACCCACACCCTTGACCACATCACTCCTGTCCTCCAGAACCTCCACTGGCTTAAAATTGTTTTAATGTTTAGCTTAGTCTAATGTGTTTTTAGTGTACTGCTTGATGTTGTCTTGCTGATTTGATGTTCTTTCATGTACAGTGTCTTTGAGGATCCAGAAAAGCACTTTTAAATCAAATGTATTATTATTATCATTATTATTATTATTACTTAAGTTACAAAACTGTGGTGGCCATGATTGAAAAAAACAATAACTTTGAGTTGATCAAAGTTTTGGTGACCCGTCCAACCACACAGTCCTCCTCTCACACAGTGTTTGGTGCTCTACATTAAGCCGCTAGAGGGTTTCGTCAATGAGCCTGGAACCAACAAATAATTCACACTGGTTCAAGTAATGCAGCTGACTTTCTCTCAGCTCAGCAGCTGACTGCAGGAGATGCAACTGTGATGAAAGAAAGACACCCTCTCACTTCCATCACATCTCTCTCTCTCTCTGTTCCTCACATGAAACTGGTTTGCTGATTGTATTTTTTAGACCAGAGATCAGAAACGGGGTCATGTTTTTATTCAGCCCCTGAGACAGAGAATAAAGTGCTGATTGAGGGTGTATTAGCCTTAGTTATGGAGGCAGAGTCAGACAGACAGACAGACGGGCCTGTTTGAAAATTCATTGGAAAGCTGGCATCTTAGGAGCTGTGTGTGTGTTTTGCTTAAGGGCAACACACTACCTCCACCATGGAAGTCATGATGAACCAGAACATTGCAGGGCAGCTTCAATGCATTTCAAACAGCTCTGACTTCAGTGTGAGTGTGTGCGTGTTGCATGTGTGTGGTGCATGTGTGAGTTCGGTAGTTCTTGCATGTGTGTGTGTGTTTCTCTTTGAGTTTTGCACAAAAACACGATGTGACCCCGACTTCACACCTCTCTCGTCTGCCACCTCAGTGCTCCTTTGGTTGAAATAAACAGTGTGTTTTAAAAAGTGCAACTGTGTGTGTGTAGCTGTAAGTGTGTGTGTGTGTGTGTACCTGAGGTGACATTGTTTGCAGATATTTCTGGAGGTTGCGCGGTGTTTGGATGATATATTTTTTGCTTTGAGGGCACCTGAGTTTAGAAAATGAAGGGAGTGAAGAAGAGCTGCTGCTGCGATTATTAAACTGTTCCTTTGTCTCACAGTTTACTCTGCTGCTGCCAAACTTAACCAAGTAATGAGTTACCAAACTCTATTAAGCATGTCATTTGTATTTTATTTTGTTTTTGCATTTAAAAATTTTTTGCTGATTTTTCTGTTATTTCGGGGGACCAACTGTGAGGACACAATTTAGCGCCCATAGGTTCACAGTAATCCCACTGTGGTAAATATGGACAGCTGTACACGTGTATGTGTTGTTATTTAGGATCTGAGACACACGCCTGAAAACCTCCTCTTCTTCCAAACACTAACACTCAGCCAGTGCTCTGGACTCACTGTCCCGACAGCCTGGCTAACACACTAAGCTAACTGCAGCTACAGCTGGCAGCAGTTTACTTTACTGTCCATCAGGAAACATTTTCTCCATGAAACATGATCTAGTTTCTCCAGAATCAGTGAAATAGATGGCGTATGTGACTCAGTGCCATAAAATGTTACGTACTTCTGATGCGGGATGATACTTGGAACACGCACAGTGAATGACAGAGACACTATTCCCCTGATTACAAGTCACTGTAGCATCAATATGATTACTTACGGGAGAAAAGTTCACACGCTTTGAACCCTGCGGCACCGAAGAAGACACTAGTGTTGATTTTGATTTTGAACTGTCATTTTGCGCATCATGTACACACCTTCATCATGGAAAACACACAAAGAAATGCATATAATGCAGCTTTTAAGTTAAAGGCAATAGTAGGCTAAAGTGTGCTTTATTTTCTAACCAGGTATGTTACTGTCATAAAACCTGCGACTTATATTCAAGTGTGGCCTTGAATAAGTGTGGCCTATATATATATATATATATATATATATATATATATATATATACCTGTATATATACACATGTATACAAAATTTATTTTCTTTTAAAATGTAGCTGGTGCGGCTTATATTCAGGTGCGCTCAATAGTCAGAAAATTACGGTACATAATGTTGCTTTAAAATACTATTCACTGAAATGTTCAGTGGCTGAATGAGGTGTTAGAATAAGTTTCATAAGTCATGTTCTGCCTTCTATTAACACTCACCCTGTTCACACCAGCTTTGCTCTCAGGTCTGCAATACTGGCGGCCATCCAAAAGCCAGTTAGAGAGGTGTGTGAGTAGAAAATAAAACCCTGTCAACAGTAACCCAAAGGTCCATTTACTTTTTTAGGAAGCCTAGAAGACTGTAAAATATGGCTGAAAGTGCAAAAGCAACAGTGTGTGGCACTGTCAAGGTCCTTCATCTTTTGTAGCGTTAGAACTTCACTGTGATCACATTTTTCATGTTCGTTAGTCTCCAATTCTTTTATCATAAACATGTTTAGTCTAGCACAAACAGGAAACATCACATCAATGATCAATTATTTTCAAAAGCAGCCTGTGTAGATTATTGCTCCTGCATAAATACATGAAGACATTTTCAGAGTTCCTACAGTTATTTCTCTTATATTCATATAGCACAACAATGCAATGTTTATGATGTTCCAGAAATAACTTAATCAGCCCGAACATATTATTGCAGCACTGAGATTTATGACGCGAGCAGTGTGCACAGATGGGCTTATTAAGGGGTTAATTGCTTCGTCACCTCCCTCTGCTGCATTCTCCATTTTTAAATAACCTTTGAGGGGAGAAATTAGCGCGTCGGTGAAAAACAAATAGTTCCGTACGACAACAGATTATTCTATCACCGCTTAGTCTCTCCTGTTTGGACGAATTGAAACCAAATTTACAGACGTGTATTTTTCCAAACTGATTGGCAGGACTGAAGATCAGCCTGAAGGTTAGAGAAGTAACAATGTGACTGGAATATTGATGGTTTGAATCCTTGGACCAGTGTGTGTGTGCGTGTGTGTGTGTTTGTGTGTGTAAATCCAGACACGGAAACACACCCACACATATCTTTGTCTGTGTGTGTTTGTGTGTGTGTGTGAATGCGAAGGCAGGCTGAGCTTTAAAACCTAGCTGCAGGGACTACTTGATACAAGTGATGTTTGGGATTTGAGAAGAGAGTAAAACAGGTTCAGTACATCAACCCAGGACCCACACATGAAGCTCTGAAACATCACAGGTTGGAAAATGTTCTCAGTACTGAGACATTCACCGTCTGAGGCACTTTTGAGGCAAAAGCTGAGCAAGGATAACTATTTCGGACTGGGGACCATACACACCTGCCACGTCTCATTAAAATAACGTAAGAAGGTTTTTTGTTACATTGTCGGTCTGACAACAGTCTTCAATATTCAATAGTTATTCAACAGTATGACATTTTGATTAACACAACATATTTGCTTTTTTGCCAAGAGTTAGATGAAGCATTCAGGTCACTCTCATATCTGCACGGTAAATATAGGGCTACAGCTAAGAGGCAGCTAGCTTATCTTAGCATAAAGCATAAAGTGAACAGGCATCAACCTTATATACATTGGCTTATAAGTAAAGCCAATGTGGAAGTGCCAAAAACTGCAGAACCTAGAGTGGCCACTTGAGGCTGGCTACTGAAGGAGTTAGTCTCCATAAGTCCCCATGTTAAAATGTCCAACTTCACAGCAGAAATAAACATGTTTACAGCCTGGTACAAAAAACAGTTTTGGTCTCTATAGCTAATTTCCCCGTTCATGACAACTGTACTGAGGGTGAATTTCTGTTCAACACAAGCGTCGGGTCCAGTGATGATTCATGTCTTTGCCCATTTTTAGATCAACCAGGATGTGGAAGAGCCAGGACAGCTAAGATGGAGGCGGCCAGAGCCACGTAGCTTCAAAACTCTTCGGAAACCTATGGGTGACGTCAATTCTTTACTTCGACACCCCACTGGGCATGTTTTCGTTTGTCCTGTGTGCAACCTCAGTGGGCTTTGATACACTGACTAGAACGGTCGCGTATAGCTCCTCCGACCACAGTACACACGGAATGTGGCACGTCCACACTGGTGGAATTAAACCATTATACTGTCAGTGGGGTAAACAGTTAGCCTAGCTCTGTTCAAAGTTAACAAAATCTACAGTATGTTTGAGAAAAAGTAAAGCTAAAGGTTTGAAAGGAGGTTATGTGCCAGACTATTTCTTGGGCAGGGACAAGTTTGGTTAGTTCGTCACAGTTTCCCTCATTAGTAGCAACATTATAGTTGTGCACACTTTTGGTTCCACCTTCAAATACCTTTAAATATTTTGCTTCTTTATAACCTGTATGACTGTCTGACTGCTCCTGCTTATTGTCCTGTTGGATGCAACTTTAGCTGACCATTTTTACTGGTTAACTGGTGTTATAACCAATAGAAATTGAGTTGAATTTACGTTTAGCATTGGAGATGCTGATATCTATACACCTGTTTCCATATAAGCTATGACTGAGACAAATCTGTAAGGCAAGCTTGACTTTTATGCCACTGATATGGTATACTACCTGTGCTCCAATCCATCTAACCCTTAAGTAGTCATGGACAAAAAAACAAAACATAGTAAGCCTTCTTGTATTCAACGGCCAACGGTCACTTAGCTTGACCTCTGTTCCCCTCAGGACTCCCATTCTCTGCTGAAGGAGCTCAGCGTCAGTGCTTGACCCACATACTGGAAGCTTGACTCAAAGCTTGGCAGTGGTGCTGATCACTGGAAGCACTGCTGCTGCTGCTGTTCAGTGATTCATTCAGGTATTCGCTCCAGCACATGCAGCAACAGCTTGCCTGTGGGATGGAGCGGTATCTTGGACAGAGAGAGGACATTGACACGTTCAAAAAAAGAACAGAAAGCTGCTCCATGCTTCAGGCAAAATTATGCTGCTCTGCTCTGGCTATAATATCACCAACAAACCACCAGTGTCACTGCAAATCAGGGATATGAATGTCCTGAGAATAGATGACCCTGGAGTAATTATGGATAGAAGAAAAGTAAGTAAGATAAGGAAATGAGAGCCGAGGAGATTTTCCTTTTTTTTTCATTAACCCAGGAATATTTCAGACCTAAAGGGGAGGAAGATCTAGAAGAGACAGGCATGATGGGGTATAATGTAGCCGAAATGCCAAGCATATGGGAAGATGCAATCTCCTGGAGCAATTCAATTTTGTCCTTGACTTAGCAGCAGCACATGAAGGCTGCATAGTGGCTGCATTAACATATGCTCTACTTTAATGAGAGAAGGACAGATGGCGGGCCATCGTTTGGGGTTTTATCTCAACTGTAGCTCCAAAGTGGCTCCTGTGACTTTGCAGCGGAGCGGGAATACTGAGAAAAAAAAACACCGGGTTTAGACTAGTGTTGTCTGGAACAAAATAAGACAGTCTCTTTAGAAGCTGAACTACACCCATGACTCTGAACCATGTTGCTGCATCATGTTAGAAGTCATGATACTCTGACCCCACAGTGTGTCAGAATATGGTGTTGAATAAATAGCAACAAGATATTAACCTGATACGTAAATATGGAACATAAGCTAAAATATTTTAGTCTATGGATTTCTGATACTGAGTTAAAACCAGTATTTACAAGAATATCTTTTATAATTGTTTAAGGTTATGGTAATGTTATTTTTACATTGATATGTATTTTTTATAAATATTTAAGCAAATCATTATCATCAAGAACTGAAGAGTATTTCTTTGCTGAAAGAAGAGTAACGAACAACACTGAAGACTTCTGGTTGGAAAAGATGTTTTCGCTGTTCTCCTGACTGGCTTTAGTTAGAGTATGACTGCATTATATGGTTCAGTAATCTGATTGGATAAAGTCTGCACATCATAGAATGTAATAGATAGACGCTTCATCCAATCACCTGCCTGCCAGTATTTTTTGAACGTACCTGCGCTTTTGCAAACAGTTTCCAACCTCGACTTTCTGTCAGGTTAATGTTGGCCTGCGTGCCAGGGAAAATGTAAAAGATGAATTATTTTTAATGTGTTTGGCTGAGTCAGCCTCTTTTTCTGCTTTAGCTGCACCTGTTCTACACCACGGCTAAGCTAGCTAGTTGCTAAGTGACACAGCAACAACCCCATAGTCAGTCAATCCAGGATTTTTTCTTGTTTGGCTGCTTCTTGCACAGTAATGTTCTCCTCTTCTCTTCTTAGCCTCTGCCATCATGTCCATAGAGGCTGCTGAGACTGGTTATATTGTCTATATATATTGTCTATTGTGTATATTGGTTCTAGCACAGACCAGCTCCAGTCCCCATCAGCATTCCCCTACGCACCGGATCTGACAAACATTAACACTAACACTCCCCCAGTAATTTCACAGCCTGGCTAACAAACTGAGCTAACATTAACTAACGGCAGCTGTCTATTTATCAGGAAAGCCTTATCTTTCAGCCCTATTTACATAACATATAACATGTCTGTTACAAAGCTCGTCCATTTCTCTTTAAACTGAATCCAGAGCTTTTAGCATGTATAGGACTGTTGACTCATATTACAAATGGACTCTCAAAGTGCCCTTTTCAAGACAACTCTATATTGGTCTTTAGACAAGAGTGGTTGCTTATATGAATCACAGTGGCCATGATCTCATCTGAAGGTCAGCCATACAGAGGCTGGATCAAACACGAGGTCCACACAACGCAGAGCCTTATCATTATTCACTGCCGAACCACCAGGAGAGCAGTGATGCTAAAACCCCAACATTTATTATGGCTGCCCTTGACGCTCCACACAGCCGCTATAAAGTCATTGAGCATAATAAAAATGACACAGAGGAACAACACACATCCGCAACTTTCTGGGCTCGATGCACAGGAGAGCATATGCATTTACATTAGGGTGACACTCATGCAGAGAAGCACTTAAAAGTCTTTGTTCAAGGACGCGCAGGCTACAATCAAACCTTCGACCCCTCCACTTACAGGGCAATCTGCCTGACAACCGGGCCACCAGGCTACTGCACTGCTATGAGCATGCAAACAAATGGGCATAGGACACGGACACACACACACACAGCAAATTACCTCCCTCTAATGTCCTGTCCATTCACTTCCAGTGGCACTGTGTGTAATGAGCAATGAGCCCAATTTCTCTGGTTAAAAAAAAAAAATCTATCAAGCTTCCACTGAGCAGTACTAATCAAAGGCTCGGCTCGAAGCTCTGATTTGTTTTGTGGAAGCAGAACTACACCAGAAGTGTTTTCTCTTTCACTAAAGGAAATATTGATGACATTAATTTCTGAATGTGAGGTTATGGTAATCTTGTGTCTATGACACTATTACCAGCTGCATTTCACTTTCACCGCTGTAGTATCCTCCACTCAGCCGAGCAGAGATATTTTGATCTATGAAAACCACTCTGAAGTCAAAGTTGGGTACAGTTATGAGTCACGTGGACTATTACATGTAAATACAGGAGAAAATATCCAATATGAGCAAATGTGAAAGGAATATCCCTGTAGCACAGAATCTATGTCCAATGGCAATGTTTGGTGGAGGGGTCATGAATGTCAAACTTTGTCCAGTCGTCCACTGTCAATTTTTTTTTTAAATAAACACACTTGTTATGGTCAAGTCTAAGAAAGACATGAGACAGAACACTGACAGCTGTCACCTCTAAATGTTCTCTGATGATACAGCCATCACTGGACATGTATTAGAAGGAAATGAGCAGGGGTACAGGGGGGTCATCACAGACTTTGTCAACTGTTGAGAAATCTCTACCACCTTCACATCAACACCAGCAAGTCGAAGAAGATGGTGATCAACTTCAGGTGAAAGACGCTTCCAGCATCATCCAGGGACTGGATATCGAGGTGGTGGGAACATACAAATACCTGGGTGTTCACCTTAACAATAAACTGGACGGGTCGGAACACTAGTACGGGGCAAGAAGGGTCAGAGTCGTCTCCACTTACTGAGGAGACCTTCAGACTGCTTCCCACCATGTAAGAAGGAGCGCCACCACAGGTCCTTCATTCCAACAGCTGTCAGACTCTTTAACACCAGCATCCCTTAATGACTATCTTCAGCTTGACTTTTCTTCTACATACTTCTTACTTATGAGTAATTTCTTATGAACTTAAATTTATACAGACCCTTGCTAATCTACTGACCACTTGTCACATTCACCCATGCAAATACTGATGACACAGGCTGCCTTTCAGGGTGCCAATTGCTAATCAAGAGTGACCCTTACAATTTGGTACCTCGCTCAAGGACACTGCGACTGGTCTGGGGGGGGGGTTGGGAATCAGCGACCCTCCAATCACTTGACGACTAGCTATACTATACCACCTGAGCCACAGCTGTCCCTATGGGGAGGGTAAGCATGTCTTGAAGATTTGGAAGCCACGCTAAGAACTGAAAGTGAAGGGATCTATCGATTTGGACCAATTTAGATGAGGTCAAAGGGTAATGATCTAGTGGCAGTTGGCGAGAGATTCAGCATCTAACATTGTACCTCTTCCCCAGTGTTCAACAACCTGTCCCTCTTAACACAATTAAAAACATATTTTGTACTGTATTGAAGCTTTACTGCCAGGCATACACAGTCTATATGGCAGATTAGACCTGCAAGCTGCTCCTACATTTACTGCAACTCACACCCCCTGAGAGCATCCGCTCATTAAATTCCATCTTCACAAAACTAGGGCACACATGACAATAGTTGCGAGCACATCTATACCCATTGAAAGGTAAGTGTGATTCCTGAGGGCTTCATAAAGTTAACAACAGCGACAGACGGAGGGAGCGCTCTTCTCTCCTGGCGTTTTCACTGGCTACATTTGCAGCTCTGAAGAGTAATATACAGGGAGATTCGCACCGCTGAGTAGAGCTGCTTTTTACTTGATGAATGCACTCGACGCTGGTAAAATGTTGTTCCTTGCAAAGCTATTGATTTTTGCTCCTGCAGCCTTGGTCCCACAAGCCCCCCGCTCTAAAATCAGGGCAGTGTAACAAAAACCTGTGGACCCACAGGAAAACATGCACAATAATAAAAAGGTAGCAAATGAAACAAAAACAAGACATTCACATCACACAAGGACAAGGACATCCAGTGCACTGGCTCACACGGAACAGATTTCATTTTGGTGGTTGGAAAATAGCTGCTGTAATCCGCATTCTCCTCACCCACGTTGCGACAAAGCATTTTCCATTTCCCGCTGTGATAATGTTGAAGCTCTTGTAATGATATGGAGCAGAAAAGGAGATCCCAAGGTGAGCACGGGGAAAGCCCATGTATCTTCACACCCATTCACGAGCCATCAGGCCCCAGTAAAAATAAATTGCAGCACTTCACAGTTCAGCGGAGGCAAAGAGACCTTTGTGCGAAGCAAAAACTCAATCGGTGACCCAAAGTGCTGCCACTGGAAGACAAGGCTGCACACACATATGTATGTATGCACATAAAATAACATGCACACAAAGGCACTCGCACACGACGCCTTCCCCTGTGTTTTAACACTCAGAATGGGCGTGTCAGCCACCACTTGATAAAGTGTACCCTGCAACTTGTGAGGGCAGCAAGTAGAGAGACAGGCAGGTGGCCAATCAACCCTGCAAGCCTGCTAACAACCCAGCGAGTCAGCTAGGCATTCATCCATCCAAAGAGTAGCAATGTAAATGTCAAGGTAGCAGCCGAGGCTTGTCATTATTTCCATATCCACTGAATGAACCATGCTCTTAACTATCAGCAACTGTGCTTGGGAACAAAGGTATGAATTTCACATGACCTTATGCAGCATCTCCTTTCTTCACATTCACAGCATACAAAGGCAGACTCCCAGGACAATACAGAGCTACAGTGCCAAGGGGCGATTTATTTTAGAGCTGGTAGACCATTCCCAGCTTTGACTACATTTAAATGCACAACACAGTCCAATTTTTGTCTTATTCCAAAGAAGACAACATTCCTACGAAGCTGTTTACATAGCTAATGAAAATGAACAACTAATATTTCTGTTTACATGCAACATGCATACTCTAATCATCATAATCAAGGCGTTAGCATTACGATATTCGTGCAGGTCCAGACACCTGTTGATATCCAAGTGTTTCATAATGTCTAGTAGTAAGTGAGTCTTCCAATCAGAAATGTGGACTTTTCTTTTGTGCATGGATCTCTACCCCAGCCTTCTAAACTAGACTTGGCTAGTTGGTTTGTTTACAACGCACAGAACTGACGGTAAACGGACAAAACACATATTCTGAATAATCTATTCTCCAAAACTAAACATAGGCAGTGACCTTTGGCTCACAAACATCAGCTGCATGGCAAAATGACTGATCAACCAACTGAACCAACATCACATGTGGAGTCAAGTCTTTGTAGGGTTTAAAAATCTGAGTGTGATGTGATGAAAACTCCTTCTTTATGACAGCTGAGAAAAGATTACTTTGGAAAGAAACACTTCTATTAGGTGAGCTTTACTAAAACTAACATAGACATGGGTTTGTAGTGTAGTTTAAACTGAATTCTACTGATGATTCTGGTAAACTTAGTCCACACAGTATTGAGTCATGCAGCTGCAACTTTTTATCTTTCACTCAAGAGCAGACTGGTACAAACAAATCAGAGAAAAATTCTTGATACATGTTTTAATGAGTAGAGGAGCACTCAATAGGCTTTATGTCAAGTCATGCAAGTAAGATTTCTAAGTGAAAAATACAAAATCTATTTGTCTTGATTTTGACTTGCAGAAGGACATGTACACAGAAATTATATATACAGTCTAAAACACGAGATGCTCCACCAGCTGCTCAACATACATGGATTTATCATGTGATGCACTGGGAGCTTTGCAGAGATGATCACACACAAATGTAAGGTTGAATTCAGCTGACAGAAGTGGCTGGTTTTACTATGTATGGTAGCATAGCAACAGTTGCTAAGGCAGCTGGCTTCAGCTGTGCATTGCTGAATGTAAATCCTGCAGCGCTCAGGTCAGTATGAAGTGACACACCTGGTTAGCAGTGAAGACCCACTGATAACCAATTATGACTGAATGCACTTCATACCGTGGACATGGTGAGTGAGTAGAGCTTTAATGAGTTAAATTAATATGAAAGGTACCGCGTTAATGACAAACAAAAGGTACATTCAGTGTTACTGTTGATGTTTTATATGTATCAAATAGTTTCCTTCCTTATACTGTAAAACATCTGAAAAGATGATTTTTTAAAATGATTTTAAGTCAGCTTATTGTTGTAAATCCATGTTTGCTTGCTGGCAGTCTTCTTCTTCACTTCCTTTATTAGCACATTGCTATGTTTGTTGGTGCTTCTCCTTAAAGGACCTTCAAGTTGTTCAAGTTGATCATGCTGTACTTTTTTTTAAAGGTCCAGTGTGTAGGATTTTTAACTTACAGTCGTAACAAAATGTTGTTTGAAATGTGTGAAAAGCGTGAAAGACCAGTGTTTGGTGTGTCTGTCCTGGGCTACTGTAGAAACTATAGATGAGATGCATAAGATGTGACGTTGACATCTTGCCAGTCCTGCCTCTCCACCAACCCAAAAATGGGCAAAGACGTGGAGGTTGTTCTTCTGCATAACTTTAAGCCTTAATATCATTTGAACAGGTGAGTTGTATATAAATTCACCCTCAGTACAGTTGTCATGGGCAGGGAACTTATAGAGACCAAAACAGTTTTTTTTTTTTGTACCAGGCTGTAAACATGTTTAATTCTGCTGTGAAGTTGGACATTTTAACATGGGGACTTATGGAGACGGACTCGTTCTGTAGCCAGCCTCAAGTGGACGTTTGAGGAACTGCAGTTTTTAGCACTTCCTCAATGACTTCACTTCACAGCAACGGAGTGTGGCACATGGTAGAAACTTGGCAGTGCAAGCGAGGAGGGCCTGCATCTGTAGATATAATAATCTCATTCTAAGTTGACTAAAACATAACGGTTCAAATCTTTAGGTGATTATAAAATAATATAAACATAGTTATGATTGGACCTTTAAAATATATATTTTTTAAAATAATAAACAACACAGTAATTAGATTAAACATAAAATGTATTTAATGCAAAATGTATCTGTTAAAAATGCCAACAATTAATTATGAATAATAAATGAAGTCACCAAATTCAAATTAAATGTTTTAAAGCCAAGAGGAAGACTATAGGAAGAAAGAAAAACCTCCTGCTCACTGACTAAATGCCGTTTTTTCACACTACCCGATTTTCAGTTTTATGCTCTGTGTTTTATCTGCGCTTTTTTATCTCCATTACAAAATCACTGAATGTTCCTCAGCAGCCATCAGTGAAATGACGTGAGGGGGAATACCTCCTCCTCCCATTCAAAGGTCTGTGGGAGTCCTGGGTCCTCTTCTTTTTCCCATCCTCTCTGTGGGTTCCTCTGTGCGACAGCTTAATGCCCAGACTGTTGCTGGACCATTACCCAAATCCATCCCCTCAACATGGCGTGTCAGACCTCACAGACAGCGGGTGCTCGTATCTGAAAGCAGCATGTTTTTAAAGCCTTCACCGCAGGGCAGAAGGGTTTGTGCACGCCGCCGGAGAGAGGCAGTGGGATTTACACGACAGAGGGAGAAGATACCGTGGACAGCTCAAAGAAGAGCCCAGGACAAACACTCTTTTCAAATGGTTTATTAATATGAATTTAATTTCATAACCCAATGTCCGCTCTGTTCTCTGCATCAATCTACTTTGAGATCTTTTTACTTGCCAAAGGATGAAAATCTAGTTTCTGCTTCGACATCAAATGCACCCTGAGACATCTGCACCTTCATAGTGTCCTCAAAGCGTCGCAGTCTATATTTAGAGAGACCAAAGACGCCAAGAGAACAAACAGATGCTGTTGCAGTGACAGCAATGTCAGCACAAGAGCAAGAGCGGGTTTTGTTTGCTCGTACAAACGATCCTCATTAAGTCACATGGAGGATAAAGCAAATGGAGGAGAGTAGTAAGACGGGATAAGAAAAGAAGGCACGTCAAGACAATCTCACATAAGCCAGCGGCAACTTAAATTGCCATTTGTTTTCTGAAAAGGAGTTACGACAAATTGACAGCACAATCAAAGCACAATGCCCATCGATGGAGAATGCGGCCATTACTGTGTGCGCTGAACCGAGCCAAATTGGTTATTTCAATGGCACAATTTCACAGTCAGACAAGGGAAGTGTGGCCTAATATGATATCTTAAAAGCACAAGCTATTAGAATACAAACGTGTGAGGTGTGAGTGTGTGTGAGTGCTCTCACACACCTTTCCTCCGCTCAGTACATAACATGGATTTGTTATTTATTGAATGGGTGTGGTGCTAAACATGCTCATCGTACCACAGTTCACTTCACGCTTGTTTTGTACTTTACAATGACGCGGCGGCTAAACGAAATGGATGACGTCTGTCATCAGCCTGTGTGCTCGCACAACAAAGTAATTCCTGACACAGAAGCTGCTTCTGCCTTTTTTAGTCATGACATTGACTAACTTAGTGGCTGTAGACAACCATCCATCACATGGCACATAGCATCATAAAGCTAAATATTTTTCACCTAAATCTGCAGTTACTCTCCACCCAACGTTTTAGTGTCCTTCAGCTCGTTGTTTTGGTTTTACCAGCTACAGCTTTACTGTTCTGATTCCAGACGCAGGAGGCAGCTGAAAAAGCTGCAAAAAAAAAAAAAAAAATCCACCAAACACAAGTTTGTTCACAAGCTAATGAATGTATACCACAACAGATAAAAGCAGAATACATTACATGTTAGCAAGAAACACGATGAATCACTGTTTAAATAAGCAACTTAATTCACTATATCAACTATTTCTATGGAAGCCCTGAAAGGCTTTTCTTTTTTCTTTTTGTTTTTTTAATCCCTAAGAATATGACTTTTTGACATGTTCTAAGGGAAAGCTAAATTACTGTTTTTATTTATTCTTTCAGGGCTGTAAATGTCACATGAACAACTTAAAACTTTTTTTTTTTTCACAAAAAAAAACAAAAAAAAAATCAAAACATAGAACACATTCTCCTCAGGAAAAAAACAAAACAAAAAACAAACAATAACAGAAATTCAGCTGTTTTCACAGATGAAGAACTAAATCAATTTGCCTTTCAGGGTTTCTGTAATTTTCTAAGTTGTATAAAAAGGTGCCACAGTTTTTCAAAGTGAATGAATCTGGTAGGCAAGATAACTCTTAGCGTTAGCTTAATCTTATTTTTATAACAACTAATTCAGTGTTAAACTTGACTAACATCAATCAGCATACTGGGCCAAAACGTTACAATAATACATCATACCAGAGAACTCACAAGAGACTTCAACATCGCTTCAAAAGACCATTATATTGTTCTGTACGGAATTTATTCAAGCTTTTCAATCTTTGTGGATGAACCAGAAAAATACAGGTCAATGTCACTGTCAAGCCAAGCTTATTTGCACCTCGCTCTCTCATGGTGTACTTTAGAATTTTCAGCAGTATGTCACATGACTATATTTGTGCCAAACAGCAGCTGTGACAAGCCAAGTCGATTTCAGCCCACAACTGATTACTAATCAATGTGCAGTCTTCTCAAACCTTCACACGCATTATACACACTTTCTCCAGTCAATTGCATGTCAAACGTTCACGCCAGAGATTAGCTGCCATCTTTTCAAGTCCGTCACTCATTCCTCCAGGGTCGCAGGGGCCGTGAGCCTCGATGGATGCTTTCCACCAGAACAGAGTGACAGTCAGTGTAAGTGGGTGATCTCGAGGTTAAGGTGCATGAACGGGGCAGATCCACGGAGGAAGCGAAGAAGCGAAGGACGCGTGACTTGAAGCTTGCTTGCCTCCTGGCCCATTGTCAGGGCTGGAGAATGAACGTGAACCTTCCTTTTGACGAGATGGAGGAGATAACTCACCAGGGGACGGGATGAGGGGACAGCTGAAGAGGAGTGACAAGGCCATGTGAAGGAGAAATGTCATTCATGCACCTGCTCTGTAATATGCTCTTCCTTCATCATGCATCAGCGACCCTCATTATGTGCCTACTGATTCAATGATTCAAGAACAGGGCCCCTGCTCTTCAACCAGGTCCTTGCTTAGTACCTAGATTAGACAATCTAAGAGACATGATTTGTCATTCACAAATGGACTTTTTCTGTACTTTTTTACTTCTTTCTGTTTCTGTGCCCGTGCTGGCGTTCTTCCTCTCACCTTGTGTTCATCAGGAAGGACTGGCAGCGAGCGGGAGCTGCAGAGCCTGGTGTTGGCTACTTTCCTCTTAGCGGGGTGCGTAGATGGGGACTGGGACATCCTGGATGTCCTGTTACAGAACACTGCACATGGCAGGGGGTGTGGTAATCAGGCTCCACTCCCTGAGACTATAGAGCCCTGTTGGGTGGCGCAGCCAAAAAAAAAAAAAAATGAGAAGAATGATTAAATACTGGAACCTCAAAGTTTAGAGGATTGGGTGTGGGGTTATTGTTCGTGTTTGCAAACTTGCAAAAGTTCAATGACAAAATATGAACACAGTATCTTTGGAGTGTGTAATTAAAACATGACACCTCTAATGATGTGCAGTGTATCATCTTGTGGCACAGTGGTTGCTATCCCTGTGAAATTGTTACACCGTGGCACCTACTTAGAAGCTGTTACTTCAGACATTTCAGACCATCAAACAGAGAGCAGACTAGTTTGAAAATGTCTGAAACCTGTTCTGTGGCGTTGTCCAGTCGCAGCAGAGAGCGCTGCTTTGAGCCAATGACAGTGTAAAGAATGGACAGAGCATGAGTGACATCACCCATAGGTTTCTGAAGCGCTGTTTAGAAGCCATGTTGAATGTACTACTTCTTCCAACTCCATATTAGTCTAAATATCAGCAAAGACGTGGATCATCGGTGGACCTGAGGTGGACGCTTGGGGAATTCCAGTTTCACGCACTTGTGTGTTGGCTTCACTTCTCATCACCGGAGGGTGCCGCTTGGTCTGAGCACACCTGTGAGACAAAAGAGGAATGATGTTGTTGGTGCTGCCAGGTGGAGGTGAGTTGTATTTTTGATGCACTTTATATTTGTTATTATGCCGGTCGGATCATTTTATTTCGTCATATTTATCCCACACATCTTGAAGGCCGGTCTGTGAAAATATTGTCGTACATGAAACCTGCTGTATGAGATGCTGATACCACAACAGAGGACAAAAATTTCGGCTTACGATGAATTTTCAAGACCTGAGGTGGCAGCGCACCTGTGTTACTGCGCGCGGGGAGGAAGACCTTATGCACATTTTCAACAAGGGGATTAGGCGTGTTTGCACATCAGATATGACACCTTGGTGCATTTCTAGAAGTATTAATTGGATGGAAGTGTTGAAGAGAGATATTGGTGATAACGAGGCAGCTCGTTAGGATCTGTCTCCACGGACAGGTGTGATGACGAGATTCACCTGCAGCACGAAAAAGTTGGAAAGCTGCACGCCGAGGTTTGTTTTCATGCGGCAGAATGAAGCTCTGTACAGCATGTACTGTACATCACACACGAGTATATGAAGCACTGACCGCTGCAAAACCAAATCTTTACCCTCTCTCTCTCTTTTTATTCTCATTATCACTCCTCTCAGGGAAGCAATTAACAGCTAGCACCCTAGCTAACGAAGTCATGGCTAATTTGAGCTTCATCTGAGATGAAGTGCCGGGGCGGCGTTATTCAGATGTGCCCTCGCTGCGCAGATGTCAGGATGCAGGTGCCCACAGTCTCACACACACATCTACTGTCTACTGCTTCAAAATCATGATTTGATAATTGTTTTATGGATTAACTGTTTGTCTGCTTAGTCGGTTTGGAATTCATTCAAACCTGGCTGGATTATGAACAGGTCAAAGGTTTCTGAGCTCAGACTGTTGGGGGCACGAAAAACCTCCAGAGGATTTGATTTAATTGCAAATACGATTAAGAAAATGCAAATGTTGAGACCTGCTCTACATGAAAAGTGTCCGGAGATGACTTGTCTCACTGTATAAATCAAAGTGAATCGATTTGATTTCACTAAATAAAAAATGTAACTGAAACGAGCAGACTGCATTATCTGCTAAACTTCAGACTTGCAGAAAGATCCTGTCTATATCTGTAAGTTGTTACATTCACATATACAATGCACAGAGAGACTGTGGTTTTCCCCCAGATGTGTTAATCTGCCAATGAAAAGCACTGTTGGGCTTTATATGCGTCCATCTTAACGTGCCACCACGAATGAAAGAACAAATTACCATCAGAGCCACTCTGTACTATTTAATACTATTGCACTGAACTCCCTCTCTCATTCCTATTATTTCCTGTCAGCTGTATATTTTCACTGTGTAATAACAACATGTCCCCAAAAATACTAAAGAAGAAAAACAAAATATGATAGTTATATAAATATGTCTGAAGAAGCCCTAAAGAGTGATTAAATTAATAAAATCTCTTCGATGCTTCGATACTGTCAGGCATGTGTAAGGGTGGTTTGAACATGAAACATATAATGTAAGGGAACAAATCCATGAATCCACAACAGTTATAGGTAATCACTAAAAAATAATGGTGCTGAATATGCTGGATGGATGCCCTATATATGAGGGCCATTTGAATATGAAATCACACAGACAGACTACTGTCCAGCACTGACTACCATGCATGTAACCCCCAAATTCCTCCGAGCATTCCTCCGGCCATCGGAGGTGTACATGGTAGTCAATGGTTCAAACCCCTCTGGTCCCACTGCGACCCATTTCAGAAGCGTCCAACAAGGGGGTCTCTGCTTGGCTTCTATTTTGGACAGATGCCACAAGCAGCCCATGTCAATCTGTACAGAGCAGCTTGAGCTGACAGGAAGTCAGAAACAGTAACACTATAGAGGACCCGGTCGATTTTCAAAATAAAACACATCCATGCAAACTAATTAACTATGTAGCATATTTACATATTTTGAAGCATATTAAGAAGCACCTACACCAAGAGTTAGGGTTAGTCTGTTAGTCAAAGTCTGTCAGGCAAAACGCTCTATATTCTTGATCCAAATGAGTCTATCCCCATCTGAAGAGACCTTGTCCTGTCCAGTTTACAGTATGTATCAGTTCACAACATTGTCTCAGAGCGTTAAAAACCTCCACAACAAAGAAAACCTTAAGAACAACTGAGCGGCAATCAGAGGAAGACATTTCCCGTCAATCTCTCCAATGGCCACTCTCAACGCATTCCAAATAGCTGCAGGGCAAGACTGAAATATATCTGTGTGATTCCTCAGCACTACAACAGTTAAGCTCATGCCTCTGAACATTTATTATTGCACTGTAAGGCCAGGAATAATGTCATTTTCACCGCTGTGAGCGACACAAACAAAATGCAATTCACCTCTGTTGTATTGGGGTCGAGGCAGAAATGGAAGGGATGGATATTTCAAGACCTGGACAAATAAAGTGAGCTGACCCTTCTCCATCTGAGTCTCACAAATCTTTAAACATGTATTTGGAAAGGAGAGATAGGGACTTTGGCAGAGTAATACCAATATCCATTTTTCAAAACTCAATATGCCCACATCAGGTACTAAATTTGACCATATTTGTGCAGGGATTCATGTTTCTGAAACAGCTTTAGGCCACCATGACATTTGCTCTCAATTGAACAGCATTCTAATTACATTCTCAAACACTGAAAATGAGTCGTTTAGCTGCCAATAAGCACAACTAAATGAAAAAAAAATCCTTTTAGAAATATTTCTTGCATCTCTTTCTTTCTAATCGTCTGCTCAATTTGAGCAGACTAACTCACTGAGTGCACGGTAAGAGAAATCAACATTAAAATAATCAAAACAATGTGAAAGGAAGTAAAAAAATGAATAACATGATCTGACGGATGTACAACGCAGACTTCAATTCTGCCAGAGCAGCACGGTGACGTCTTATTCATCATATCTGAAGGGAAATGAAATTACGAGACAATCAATATGGGAAAAAAAAGGCAAAGGAAGGCATATTGGAAGCACAATGTTGCTGGAACATCAGCCTATGAAATTTAATTTAAGCTGCATATTCTCGTTTTAAAGTGCTCCTGTTCCCTTTCAAGTTATTATACTTGTTTACTGGCTGAAGTTTATCAGGGCATCTTGTGTAGTATTAGTCTGCCTTGCTGCATTGAAATCCACACTACATGTAGTGTGCAGCACATCCTATATTTTCAATTAGTACACAAACGAGTCAGCATATTTTATTGTTTTATACTAACCAGAAACAAGTGAAAACTGACCATGAACTGACGTCACCCATCGGTTTGTCGACAACCGTTTATTTTATTTGACAGCATTTGCAATCAATCAGAATGTAGCCCTGTCCTAAAGCATACCCTGTTTTGTTGTCTATTTTTCTCTAAATGGAACCATAATTTACAAAATGAACATCATGCTGTATAGGAGAAGATTTGAAACTAGAGACTGAGACCATGAACTCATGCGAAAATGGTTTACTGTGATAATCAAATCAAGATTTAAGATAAGATTTAATACTTTCATTGTGGGAGAATAGTGCGTATCAGCAACACAAAATCAACTTTTTTCTCTCTAGGCCGCCAAGTTTCCTGTTTGCAAAACAGCTACACTAAAAACCTGCTTAGAATAACTACATAGTATCAAGTAGAGACATGGTACAACAGTCTAAAGTCTACAAAACCAAAAAGGTCAGTTAAAAAGTCAGGATATCACCAAAGTCATCAGGTTCATCCTCTGACCCAGATGTTGTATTCCATCCAGGAGTTTGCGACAAAAATGAAAATGTCTGCATCTTGACAATAGTAGAAGAAGAAGTCAGGGGACCATGAATCTCTGAGCAAAATTTCAGTCCTTCTAATAGGTCAGCCCTAACATCATGACCACTGGCCATTCATGTCGATGATACTTGACACGTACAACCTATCTAAGCATTGTTGCAGATCATGTACACCCTTTCATGGAAACAATATTGCCTGATGTCAGTGGCCTCTTTCAGAAGGATAATGTGTCCTGCCACAAAAAATGTGCAGGAATGGTTTGAGGAACACAACAATGAGTTCAAGGTGTTGACTTGGCCTCCAAATTCCCCATATCTCAATACAATTGAGCATCTGTGGGACATGCTGGACACAAAGTAAACACTTATTTAGCATCAAATATTGATGCTTATTTTTGTTTTTATATTGCACTGAGCTGGTATTAAATCTGAACAGACTTGTTCAGACTGTCTGTCAGCTGCACTTCAAAGCACTGCCTGGTGAACTCACTGTGGAAGAGCAAGTGTGTTCTTTAAATGTGATCCGGGCCCATGAACAGCTACAGTGTCAGAGGCATCCCTCATCAAATTAATAAAATAACAACAACTGGAAAACAAAACGCTTATTTACATGCAAGCCTGCCTCTCAGGCATTAAGCAAACACTAATTAAATCAATCACCACCAGCCCTGCTGATTGAATCAATGGCTGAGCTGTGATAGAAAATAATTAGATCAGTTTCTTTGGTAGCAGCTGTCAACAATAAACTTTAGTCCATGTCAGTGACAGTGCAGAATCTCTAACAATCCAGAGTAAAGAAGCACAACACCATGTGAAGCTTGTGGTGTTTGTGCTTGAGGTGTTCTTTTTGGCAGACGTTTATTGACCTGTTTTTTTCTACAGATTCAGTTAGATTTCTTAATTCTATGAACTTACTGTGATACAACATAAAGCATAACATGTAATATGTTTGGTGCAGCAATCTAACACTTATAAAGATGTGAACACGACAGGATGACGGACAATTTGTATGATTTCTAAACTGAATGTAACACTCTAATTAAACACAATAATACATGGTCAATTTATTCAATTACACACATAATCAACACTAAGTAATGATGTACAAATGTAATAGCAAACACAATGCAGCTATTAACAAAGATTTTAGGAATACATAAGTTCAGGAATCCATCTCCATCAGTGCAGGAAATACCCACAGAAACTTGGGATTCACAAGGCCTCAGCAGGCAGCAGTCAGCCCAGCTCGGCGTCTGTCTTTCAGCCTTTTATTTCACCAAGCTCTCACCAACAACTAAAAGTTAGTCCCCGATTTACTCTTGTCTGGCAGCTTCTTGTTTGGTTACTCTCTCCATCTTTGGTCCATTTGCCTCTGCCATTATGTCCATATAGTCTCCTGAGTCTGGTTACTTTGCCTCCTCCATTTACTCAGCTCCAGTTCTGGCATGACACTGTCTGTCATTGCATGTAGAATGACATCAGGTCAGGAGTTAGATGGTCATACATTCCCTATCAACCATTCGGATGTATTAGACTGGAAATGCTAGGAGGAGTTGTTGTTCTGCTGCAACATAATCTATATGAATGAATATGAATAGTAAGGCTCACCATTGGAATATTAACACGAAGATATGATTATTATCAGCAGTTCTGAATTTAAAATTAAATGTCATGATGCAGAGAAGAATCACAGGAAATCCTTCAACCCAAATGAAGATTTACATGCTGATTTAAAACTTCCTCCACTGCCAGGAAACAATTACTCCATTTACTTTTTGTCCTGAAAGCACTCGAATTGAAACATCCGGCATTACTTTTTAATCGCACTGTGCAAAATTCCCTGCGACTAATGGAGATGACCTCTGTCCTCAATCAGTCTGTCCTACAGCCCTGGTTACAGTTGATTAAAAAAAAAAAAAACTCTTCATCATGTTTATAAAAAATGTCTAAAAGGAGTCCTTACCATCTATGTGAATGTGTTTGAGGCTCTGGAAGTGTAGTAGAAGTGGACACTGGGGTGCTATCAGGATAAAGGCCTAGGGCAATTGTCCCTGCTGCCCCTTCATACACCCTGTATCACACACAGGGCATTCAAATGGATCTGAGATGAACCCCCCATGCAGCCAAGCAGCTCTTGTGCCTTCTAGTCCATCCTTTATCCTTTTTTCTGTTTTAATTGTGTTGGTGCTCGGAGACATGGAGAAAGTAGATCATGTCAGGCCGGATTAGCGTGATTCGTTTGAAATTTTGATTTAGCTAATTAAATGTTATAGCGACCTTTATTTCTCATATACTGCTGATAGAGAAGGGGGCGGGGGGTGGCAGAAAGTGACAACCTCTATCATCATGTCACCTGGGACCAAGTGAAGCTGAGGAGCGTGTGTTGTGTTGGTGGGGGTGGGTAGAAGATGTTGAAGAGCACAGAGGAAAGCCTAATGTGTCTGCTGGATTCAGACAATGTGCTCGAAAACACAGATTTATTTGACAGTCTTGAACAGATGCGCAAACACATCCTGCCGTATATGTTTCATTCTGACATTGATCAGGGCTCCTGATGCAGCTGCAGGATTTGAAAAGAACCGGCATGTGCAATAAACTTTGACTCTGTGGGTTGTTTTCTGAGGAGCTTTGGAGGCCAAGTCAACACCTTAAACTCGCTTGTGTTCCTCAAACCATTCCTGAACCAGTTTTGCTTTATGGCAGGGCACAAAGACGCCACTGCCATCAGGGAATACTGTTCCACTGAAAGAGTGTACATGGTCTGCAACAATACTTAGAAACATAGTATGTGTCAAAGAAACATCCACATGAATGGCAGGACCCAAGGTTTCCCAGCAGGACATTGTCCAAGGGATCACACTGGCTCTGCATGCTTGCCTTCTTCCCGTAGTGCATCATGGTGCCATGTGTTCCACAGGTAGTTGATGCACATGCATTCGACCATCCATGTGATGTAAAAGAAGGTCACCATCTTCTATTGCTCCGTGGTCCAGTTCTGATGCTCACATGCCCATTGTTGGTGCTTTCAGCAGTGGAAAGGGGTCAGCGTGGACACCCCGACTGGTCAGCGGCTACGCAGCCCCAAGCCAACTGTGATGCGCTGGGTGTTCACACCTTTCTATCCGAATCATCCGACCACACAAGCCAGCCTTTACTCTCCATGTGCATCAGTGAGCCTTGGCTGCCCCTGTCAACAGTTCACCGCTCTTCCTTCCGTGGAACACTTTTGATAGGTACTGACCACTGCAGACTGGGAACACCCCACAAGATGCTCTGACCCAGTTGTCTAGCCATCACAATTTGGCTTGTGTCAAAATCACTCAAGTCCTTAGGCTTGCCCATTTTTCCTGCTTCTAAACAAATTGTTCACTTGCTGCCTAATATATCCTACCCACTGACTGGTATCCTGATAATGAGTGTTATTCACAGAAATGTAAAGGGTTTCCAGATGTGGAGTTTACTAAACGTACATTAAGGCTGTGTCTTTCTAGATTGTCCGTGGTCTCCTCAGTACTGATATTAAACCGTCAACTGAGGATCAAGTTGTTGTTTGTTGCGTATATTAAACTGCTCTTCTCCTGATCCCGATGATGGTACCTATCACACAGACACAGGATTTCCATTCCCTTTAAATTGGCTCCTTGAGATTGATGTTAGATTGTCCCTGAAAATGGCAGTTATTTTTTTCCAAATAGGCCTTTTTCACACAGTAGACATGTAGTAGGAAAAGCACCAAGTAAATAATAAAATGAATGACGGCTGAATTTCATTCAGCTGCTTGAGTTTCAGGGTCCTGATACTGTGCATGCTGGTTTATTGTCACATTGTTTTACCGAGGTACTTGAAAAACATTGTTTTCTCATGCACAGGTCAATTTTGAGGTTTCTTGCTTCCATAACACGTCTTCTTCCAGTCTAGAGGGAAGAAAACACCCAGAATACACATTTAGATGTTTATTTTACAACACTTCATCTACTTGCATCTATTGATTTCTCCTCAAGTCACCAAAGGTTAACATTAGATGATTCCCATTTGCATGTTTAAATACAAAATGTTGGATGTCATATGCAAGTAATCAACTGGGGATGTTTCATGGTGATATCTGTTAGTTACATTATTTCAGGCCATCGTATTCACCTGTAGTAAGTAACACAGGTTCCACTATGACAAGTCAAAATATCCGCTGGGAAAACTGTAAGCAGATGATTTTTTAGATGGAATTAGACTGTGACTTGTTCTTGTCCTGGAATTTGATGCTAGGCTACATCATTTTGGGGTTGTATGTTATAAGCAATAAAAGACAACCCTGTTCAGTTTAATACACTCGCTTCACGCTTGCTAATGCTTTACTTGGTTTGACCACTAGCTTGTGGTGGCTTGCTGACTTTGAATCAGTGGCTCTTAACAAAAAAATATTTCATTCATAAAATAGTGATTTTCTGACTGTGGGGAAAATGATAGCACAGACTCGTTAATAAGGTACAGTAAGTGTGTTATTATGATTTCAGTTAACATCATGTGCAAATCTAATTTTGACTATGTCAGAGTAGACAAAGCATCTTGCACCCTCTGTGATCAACTCTGTCATTTATTGAGTTTCCTGATGCCAACATAGCACATAAATGACGACTTGCTCAATTAGTTAACTGATAATTAACTGCTGCTAACTGAATCTGCTGTTAGCAGCCAGACTGATCTGGGTTTGGCCACAGCCTCTGAGACCAACAGGGAATAATGTTACAGAACTGAGGTGATTTTTATGAACTTTCATAATGTAATGATTGCTAAGTAAAAAACCGCCAAACTGTTGTTGGCTCGGTGACCTGAGTAGCTAACTGAACTGATCAGCACCTGGATGCCAGGAGCCAAACCTGACAAGAAAACCACCTTGGTCAGCTACTTTATTCCCTGCCAAACTGGCCACCGCTGGTAGACGCTGACACTAGATCACGGTGCTAACTGCCATGAAAGCAGCAGGGTGTAACGCACACTTGTAATTGCGTCAAACAATATCCATGATAAGTCCCTCCCTATCTTCCTGTTTTTACAGGATAAACAGCACTCTACTTCCTGTTTCATGGGGACTTTAACAGAGTTTGAATAGCACGGTCCGTTGGCATTCATTAAAACTTTTCACCATAATGATACTAGAGGTCAGGACACCTTTAACGCTGACAGGACAGACCAATCATGTGGTTTTTCATTAGGTATCCCTCTTGTAGGTCACCCTGATTTATCACCCCTGTGACAAAAATAACTCTCAGAGTTTCAGATGCATAATCCAATCAACCAAGTCTCTTTGACAATATTATAACCACTTCCCAGACAGTAAATTATTAATGTCCAAACAAACACAAGAAACCATGAGCCCAATTAATATTTTACAACTTTGTGGAGTCACCTTTGTTGGCCTATTTCCTGGGCGACACGAGGACGTTTGGATCAGTTTAGAGGTTGTGATCGGGAATCGCACCTCCCTGCTGAGAATTCAGAAAGAAGGGCAGTGTCTATTAATGGCCAACCCAGATGTCTGGAAACGGAGCAAAACAACCTAAATCTGTACCGGCAGACGTCCGGTGGGGGCGATCGTCTAGACAGTGTCTCAAGTGCTGCACTGAAGCACATCTTAAGTACACTCCGCCTCAAACTACCTTTCACCTTCAGCTCCGTTCATGTATGTTGGTATGACTGACAGCTGTCATCGTACCTCACACGCTCAGCATGGCCTCTAGGTGAGTCTGACCAATGTGTAAATGAGACGCTGATTTGATGTGATAGATTATTGATACTTCTTTTGTTCTCCCACATCAGGAGAGGTCAGAGCGTGAGGTCAGCTCTGGCCTGCTATAGGGACTTTCTCCCAAAAACAGGCCATCACTTCAAGGACAGCCGCTGTGCTAGGCTGTCAACCAGCTGCTAACCAGCTACACACACACACACACACACACATACACTCTGCAGGGAAAAAGTGATCCTTGTAATGGACTTGTTGCACAGCAGACATTTTAACTTGTCACAGCAGGAAAAACAGGTGGATTTAATAGCTGTAACGTCGGCCCAGTTTCAGATTGCAACAGTCCCACAGTTACTCTTGTCCGGAGGCATCTTGCTCGGTCACTCTGTCTTCTTCTGTCTTAGCTTCCTCCATTAACGTCCCCTTTGGTCTTTTTTGCCTCTGTCATTTTGTCCATAGAGGATGCTGAGCCCAGTTACATCACCCACTTGCCCAGTTTCAGTTCTGGCACGACACCGGCTCCACTTCCTTTTAGTATTCCTCAACTCCCTGGGCCTGAAAACCTCCTCTTCCTGGTGGTCCAAAACACCTGTGATACAAACGCTAACACTCTCCTGGTGCTCTGAGATCACAGTACAGGCAGCCCGGCTAACAAACTGAGCTAACATTGGCTAACAGCAGCTACAGTTGGCAGGAGATTATTTTACTGTCCATCAGGAAACTCCTTAAATCTGACGACATCAGAGAGAAAACTAGAAAACAGTTTTTTAGTTACACAGTGCAGAAACAGTTTGACAGAGACAGCGTTGACCTGATTACACATTATGGTAGCATCAGCATGATATAAAATCTGTTATTTTATGGCAGAAAAGTTAAACGATGTTGCTTTAAGTGTTCCAGAAACGGTGACAGTCAAACAAAACAGCAGGACCTCCTCTAAGTAGAATGCAGTTATTATTACAACACTTGTGAGTTTCCTGCAGTGACATGTCAAAATGTCTGCTGTGCGACCAGTCCATTTATAACATTATAATGAGCATCAGGTTGCTGTCTGATGAAAACCACGTATCTCCACTTTTAAGGATAGTGCATATTCTCTTCTGTCTGCGGTCAGCAGTTAGAATCTTACCGGCCAATAAAAAAAAATGTGATTAACATTTTAAGCTTTGATTCAAGGATAGACGTCGATCTCTGTGATCTCTCTGAACCGAGTAAAACAGCTTTAATTAGACCAATGTTTGTCAAACTTTTTATACCACGTACCACCTCAGAAAACTATTTTCACAGACATAAAAAATTTCCTGTTTAGGGCTGCAGTGTTTTTGAACCATTCACCAACCTTACTATCTCATGTCACATTTTCACTAATCACGGATGTATGCGCACTATGCGAATACATGTCTACGTATCAACATTAACACACATTTTAGGAAATGCAAAACTTATTTTAAATTACATTTGAGCAATCCACTAGTTTAATTCCATTCAAAATGCTGTAGATGATTTGTTATGTTTAAAATTATTTTATTTTATTAAAAAAAAAACAAAAAAAAAACGTACCACTAGGGCTACTCGTACCAGTTTGAGAACCGGTGGATTAGAATAATGTGCTCTGTGGAAACATGAAGGACAGACTTGATATTGATAGTTTACCAACAGAGATGGACAGAAGCAGGAGATCAGACATCATCATCATCAGACTCATCATCAGACAGCAACAATAATCTAGGTAGTACTTTACATATTTATCTCAGTGTATTTATGTCAATGTTGGTGTCATTTAAATGACAAGAAGCTGTAGTTTGGTCTCCTCACCTGCAATCAGCCCGTACATTGTGACATGAGCACTTCTTTCTATAGATTCATTCACTTCATGTGTTGAACAGTTTGATAGAGATTCACATTCAAATTAGAGAACTCACAAACATCTCATTAGTCTGTCGGTGATGTTCATTTATTTACAGATTCTCGGATAAAACGCAGCGAGACGTCTGCATGAGACTGAAAATAACTGCAGCACAAAGTTCATTTGGTTGTTTTTGTTGGTTTTATTTCTGTTGCTGCTCAAAAGCATTTCATATTTTAATGAATCTTTTTTTTTTTTTTTTTTTAATGTCAACCCTGAAGTCGGGTTTGCCAACATTGTCTGGCGTCCGGCAGACGGATCACATCCAGCTGGATTATCTTCTCATCGAAACACCTGATGCTGTGCTGGCAGCTGCTTCAGTGATGAGGATGCAATAAAAAAATATTAAATTTAAAAATTACCACAATCACGAGGGGGTTCTGCTGGCTGGCTTTGGAGAGAGAATGAGAAATGTGCATCTAAATGTTAGCATAATTAAAAAGTCCTTTTCACATATCCTGCCAAAACTCACCAAAACAAACTGAGCTGACTCGATCAGAATCGACTTTCTGCTCTTTAAATACAAACAGTATTTGTGTGGATGTTTAAAGTCATTGATGTAGCACTTTTGTCCAGAGAGATGTACAGTCTGCCTCTCATTCACACATCCTCACACACAACGACAGCCAGCAACCATGCGAGACAGCAGCCCGAGCATCGGGAGCAATTTGGGGTTCAGTGTCTTGCTCAAGGACACTCTGACATGTGGACCGGAGGAGCCGGCGAGGACGGAACCACCAACCCTGCGATTAGTGGATGACTGCTCTGCCCACTGAGCCACAGCCGGATTTTGATGGACTTGATCGCTGCAGGATGGGCGACAGAATGCCATACGTGAAGGAAACACAGCTGGGTGTAGCTGAGAAATGAAGTTACAGCTGGTCACCCACGGACCTTGAATCATTACACACTTTCTTTCGAATGATAGGCTGTGTTGTATTATAAAACAGGGAGGATGGGGGTTTGCCTTATTCTACTGTTCATTTGCTGATCAAAAGAATATGGTAGAAACAGGCTGAAAACAATCACGAACAATCACATTAGAGACACTCCTACTATCGAGTGTGTTCGGTGAGATGAGTTGGTGTAGAGTACAGCCAATGGTTAGCCAGTTAGCCATGTACCTAACTTTTGTGGAGGAAGAACTATTCAAATTTTCAGAAAGTAAAAGTTCAAATACACCAATTTAAAAAGAAGTAAAAGTTCTCTATTCATGATCTTACTTAAAGGACCTGTGTGTGGGATTTAGTGGCATCTAGTGGTGTAGTTGCAGATTACAACGCCCTCCACTCACCCTCCTGTTCCAAATGTGTAAAACAGCTTCCCAAAACACATTAAACACACAAAGCCCTATCTAGGGCCAGACGTCCGGTGGGGGGCGATTGTCTAGATCTAGAACATAGTGGGTCAAAATGGTGGACTCCATGGAACAAGACTCATTGTAAGGTAACAAAAACATAATGATTCATAGAAAACATTATGTGACTAACTTTGACACACTGGACCTTTAAGTAAAACAACAATAGTATTAAAAATATACTTTCAGGTTCAGGTTCATTAAATCTTGATCAACCATCAACCATGTCATTTTGTAATTTAAAAACTAAAGCTGTCAGATAAATATAGAGGACTAAAAAGTACAATGTTTCCCTCTGAAATATAGTACCTCAAAATGTAACTTCAGTACAGTAAGGTAAAAGGTTCCTGGCTGTTCCAGTCTAAGTGCACAACGCTGATGCCAGAAACGGTATTTCACTAAAGTGCAGTTCTTGCATTGTGCAGACCTTCATAAATGCCTATATTATCAGGGGGAGTGGCAATCTCTAGATGGGTGTCAACTTGAGGTCAGTACCACTCATTTGACCTTTAAACTCAGTTCTGCCCTGTGTTATTCTCGGGAGAATTGACTGGGCCAGTTGAACCATGTGTATGTTTCTCTTGTCAATGAATTACTAGACAATCCCCCGCTCCTGTATTCACAACTCACTGCTCCAGTGGACTTTAACTGAACGCTACATCACTCACTGTCCAGCTCCCCAGAGACTGTCAGCTGTGTCAGGAGACGTGATTTAGAGGATTTAAAGACAAAGATTAGGCAGCTTGTGACATCAATGAGGTTACTCAACACAATTAGAAAATACTATCCATTACCTTCCTGAAAAATGTCGATTTGAACATGCATCATGAATTGCTTTGGATTTGCCACTGTGTGTGTTCATGTTTGATGTAATGTGTTAAAATTTGGGAACACTGCTTTAAATTATCAGTAACATTAATTTAGAACATTTAAGTGAAGGATTGGTATTCAAGTCTTTATGAAATGTCTTCGCGCTAACTGCAACTAGAAGAATATGTGACGTAACAAAAAGTTTTGAAGGAAAAGTCTTTGAGATGATCTGAATAAACTCCTGGGAGCAGTTTGGATAAAATGATGGTCAATTAGCTCATTTTTGGCTAATCTTACCTAACAGGCACAGCATTAACATTCATTTGAAGGTGTGCTTGTGTCCACCCTTTGAGTTTATGTCCGATATTTATTTTCCTTTTTACACCAACTCCTTCATGGTAGTATCTGGCTCTGGTAACTATGGTAACCTTTGCATGCAACTAGAGTCGCAAGAGCACAAAATCTACAGGAATCCATCTTGCCCAGCGTTAAGCTATGTGCTTGTGTCCAAACTACAGTAGTTTGGACAGGATAGCATTCCATGGGGAACTGCTGGCAGGTATGGCATGAGCTACGGGCGTGGTTTAATGCATTGTGTTAACAATGGCGGCTACAAGAGTTTAGCATAGATGTAGCATCAGTTTTATCTGAACTGAAGACTGTTTTTCATTGAAAAGCACTGAAGCCTTTCCGATGCATATCCTTCATGCATCGGAAAGGATTATGACTGTGTTATATCTGACTGGTTGAAGTTCTCATAACTATGTGTTATAATACATTTTTTAGTGAGTGATAGATGATTACAGTGAGTCATGTGACATTACACGGGCAAAAAACCCAATGCTTGGTAGTGCTGCCTTAAAGGCCTCACAACGTGTCAGTAAAACCAGCCTTCAGATGACCTCTCTCTGACCGACCCCGCTCACTGGCTGCTAATCAACTTCGACTGACCTTGCCTCCCCATAACCCTCGGATGGCGTCATGCTCCATTCGCCAGGTGACCAAGCATGAAATGATTATTGGGTTCCAAACTGTGAGATCTGGCATTCTGCTGAGCCTTTTGTGCTGGCAGGCCAGTTTGGTTACTGGCATAAATCAGGTGAAGGGAGTGGAGCGAAAGGGGGACTATTATCCAGATGCCATCTATTTTTAGATTGATGGAGGAAGAGATCAGATATGAAGATGGAGGGAGATAGAGACTTATTTACACAGAAACAAAGAGAGCCTGACGCAGAGAGGAAGATGGAAAAACTGAGATTAAAAGGAATGCGAAAGAAGCAAAGAACAAAGGAATGAGAAACAGAGGGGAGGAAGACGTGTAGGGGGGGGTCAAAGGCTTAATGACCATTTGCACAGCTCATTGGTCAGGAAGAACAACCTTGGCAACCTTGACGCAGCCCAGGAAAAGCTATCCATATATCTGGCACTTTACAAGCTGCATTAGCTACCTTATCCAGCTGTATTACCTGCCTGCCATCGACATGCATCATCAGTCCTGGCCGCCCGCATCATCATCCCGAGACAGATGCCTCCATCTATACTCCCATAGTACTTAGAAGCAGCTGTCAGCCACAGAAATGGCTGCCTACATTTATGAGCAAGGACAGCCTCATAACGCAGTCATGCCGTACACCAAATCCCTAAAGCACCGGTCGTTATGCTTTATAATCCATAGTACAGATATATTTGATATGATTATTATACTGTATATGAGAATATATCATCTGTATCATACATGTGGGCAAACTGTATATGCTTTAATAATGATCTGGGTTTGGGAAACTCCTAAACAACCTCAACTAAACGCAGAAATTGCCGTAGCGGCAGTAGCTAATCCGGGAAACACAAGGTTTAGACAAGGTTTTATGATAATTACTGCAAAACTAAACATTTATTTTGAAAGTTTTAGGAAGCTTGTGCTGCTTGCCCAGATATTCTTTATTTTCTTAAGTCAGTTCAGTTCAGTTCAATTTTATTTATATAGCACCATATCATAACTTCAGTCACCTCATGACACATACAGAGCAGGTCTAGACTGTACTCTTATGTTATTTACAGAGACCAACACTTCCACCATGATCAAACACTTGGCGACAGTGGGGAGGAAAAACTTCCTTTTAACAGGCAGAAACCTCGAGCAGACCCAAGCACATTGGTGGACGGACATCCACCACGACTGGTTGAGTTAAAGCTAGAGAGGGGCAGATAGAGAGAGAGAGGGGGATAGACAGATAAATAGAGAGAGATAGAGAGACACAGATGCACAGCAGCAGCAAACCGTTAACCGTTAACTAACTATAAACTGTAATGGAGATATGGTAACAATAATGACAGTAATAATATATGTAGTGGACGTCATGTTAAGTGTTAAGTGCAGGAGCACCAAAAACTGCAGTTCCTTAAACAGCCAATTGAGGCTGGCTACATTAAGGCTTAAAGCAGAATTAACAGCTCAGCCGCAGCTTGACAGGTGAGTACCACTACGAGTGATTATAGATTACCGGGGAAGCAGGACTGACACGATGAAAACAGCAAGAGCAACAGCCTCAGCTTCACAATGGCTCTCCGTGACATCACAGAGACTCTGTCCATGTTTTATACAGTCCATGGGCTACCCTTACGATTAGCCTTGTAGCCATTATTTAAAGTCATTATTAGCTACTTTGGCAATGTTAAGGATTTATTTTGTTTTTTTCAGCAAGTGAAACAAGATACAACAAACTGTGCATGGCTGCCTTTCAGTTTGCAGAGTGAAATGTACTAGTGTGAATACTGGACTTTAGATATAGATGCTAGTGTTGGAGGCTTTGGGAAATGTCCTTTTAAATGCAATCAGGCATGTTACATTCAAACACAGTTATCACATACAAATACAGTTATCAACACTCTGTAAGCTAATCAGTAGCTCACTGGTAGGGTGCGTTTTCCCATTTCTTCAAAATGACTTGGCTCTCTGACAGCAGTGCCATTTTAACCCTGTTCCTCACAATGAATATGACCTTCATATAATGAGCTTTCCCGTTTATGCAACACGGAGCTGTGCCATCAGTCAGTTTTCGCTTAGCCATGCTGTCTGGCACACCATCAGGTGCTATAACAGAGCAGGTGCTGGGGTCTCAGAGCTGTGATTGTGTTTTGAACAGGGTATTTCCTCAAGGCTCCCCTCCCCACTGCTCTCTCTCTCTCTCTCTTTCTCTCTCTCCGTCTGAGCAGCTGGACATCGCTATGCTCGCCTGATTAAAATAGAAATGCTGTCGTCATGCGTTTCGCTTTATTTATATATAAAGCTTAGAGTCATTTATCGAGGCTTTCACAGAGAGCATCTAAACGGCGTGTTGAAAATAGGGTGAGGTGAATCTGGGTAAAACCCATTAATCATTATTGATTATTTATTTAGTAAATCTCACCTACAGTGCAGCCACATCACAGAGGAGAAAACAGGCAAACAATTTGCATAAAAACAAATTACAGTTGGTGCAGGGATCCACAGGAAACAATTTATGCATATACTGGATACCATGTTGTCTTTTTTTAGTTTCCTTTGGAGAAACACAATAAATCCTGTCAGTCCACACTCGAGTTCTTCTTCCTCTGCGTTACTGAAGTAAGTAACTGCAAAGGATGTGTTTGCTGTCCCCCAGCAGTTGATACTGGTCTTATTAAAATCTTGTTAAAACTATAGTTGGCTCATGTATGATGTATTAAGAGAACTGGAAATTTGTTCCAGTGGCTGATGTCTGTGAATCTGTTGACACCTCAAACTGCAAACACAGTACTGTAATACTGTTTGTATTATGAAGTACATGTACTACTTATATGTGCATTACGTTAGCTTAGCATAAAGACTTGAATGGGGAAACTACTTGCCAAGCATGTTTACATTTTTTTTTTCTTTTCCACAAAACAATGGTTTATGACACGGGTGTGAAACAAACGACCCACGGGCTAGAAGTGGCCCAGCAGAGGGTCCATCACAGCCCACTGGAAGTGTGAAAATCGCAGAAGGATCCATCCATTCAACTATTCTCCATGACCCCTTTTTCTTATCAGGGTCGCGGGGGGCTGGAGCAGATCCCAGCTGACATTAGGCAAGAGGCAGGGTCATCGGTTCATCACAGGGCTGACACGCAGAGACAAATGACCATTCACACTCGCATACAGACCTACGGGCAATTTAGAGTCACCAATTAACCTGCATGTTTTTGGACTGTGGGAATAAGCTGGAGTACCTGGAAGAAGAAGCCACACGGTCACGGAGAGCCCACGCGCATGCAAGCACACAGAAAGGTGATCGAATAAGCCACCTGTAACGCCGCTTACCTGTCAATCAGGTGTTCACGTTGTTAATTATGTGCAACTTCCTAGTATAATTTGAATTTGAAAGTTTCACAAAGATATACAACAACAGCAGCAGACTGATTGAAGCACTTGTATATATGAAAGTAAACCTACTTACCTGCTTAAATGATGTTTGATTTATTTTGATTTATTTTGATTTGCTTCCTTGTCCTTTTCACGCTCCTGGGATCACAGCTAATAAGGTTTAAATTGTCAGACACTCCAACACAACAATTTGATAGAATACACAAATGTAATTACAGTCAGATCTATTTGTGCCCTATTGATGGGGGCAGTGATATTACAGGCCTATTAATTTACATATTCACAGTCCAATTTTTTTTCTGTTTGTTTGTTTGGCAGCTGTCCTTCCTGCATTTGGCAGCTGTAACCATGTTGCTTTTAGCCTAATTTTTTTGTATTTTTTTTTCTCTGCTTTGTGCTGCATATGCAACACTTGCAACACTTGAAACACTTGCAAATGACTTGACTGGTTGATAACCACCGTTGGTGGACCTCTTAGCCAGATCGTAGATGTTAGGCTTAGTGAAGCCAGATCATATCATGGCACCAGTCAATGGGTGAGATATAGATCAGAACACAGTTCATCGCAGTTTGTAGTGTAAGGTACAGGATTAAAGGTTGCTAATGTCTTGGTACCAGCTACCACAGCACATCTTCAGAGGTCTAGTGGAGGCTTAGAGTCATATCTCGATGGGTCAGAGCTGTTTTGGCGGCAAAAGGGGACCTAAACATTATGCAGGTGGTCATAATGTTAGGCTGATCAGTGCATTGATCTTTGTAGGCCACTAGAGTCTTGCCATCACTGTGACGTTGCCGGGCAACCAGTGGACACTCCAGGAAGCTAAGCTTAGCTAACCAGCTGCTGGTGGTAGCTCCTTGAAAGATTCAAGAGTGGTATTGATCTTCTCATTTAACTCTCAGCAAGAAAAGGACTTGTGAATGTAAAACTATCCTAAACTCAGTGTAATTGTGTCCTCTCCGGTGGCCACTGTTGGCTCTGAGCTGCACGTTGGATATTTTGTATGATGCATTCCTGCAATTTGTACAGTTCTGACATGTAATTGATTTTCTCGTAATTATCACACTGCCTTTATTTCCACCTCTTTTCCACATACTTTTCAACCATACCAACCGTTCTTATATTTCTCAAAATGATTAAGCAGAACTGCAGCGTTCCAGCCATTAAGCAGTTGAAGCTAATGTTTGCTGGAGATATTATCCTCCCTTTATTTCTGCCTCTGCGCCCTACAAAGTGCATTTTGACGGCATCCAAACTGTGTTCAGCGATATGTTCGGTGATTACCATTGGACGGCAGTTGTAATGTAGCATAAAGAGGCCCTTTCCTGCCTCGATTTTTGCCAGGGGCCATTTGTTATGTTGCCTCATGCACCACCTGTTCTGGCATAAATAAAACATACTGCTGCCACGTCAGCCCACTGCTGCCTATAACTTAGTTTCTTCTGAAAAAAAAAATACAGAATGCTGGTATGGTGGAGAATTCTATAGCGGTTGAAAAACGAGGTGAGAGATGCAAAATGGTTTGTTGAAAAAGCTGCTGCGGCTTCAAGACAAATTTTGGAAGTGAGATTGACAAATTCAAAGTGTTCTGTTGGTAATTTGTTGTTCTTTCAGCCTGGATTAAAAAAAAAAAAAACAGTATTTTGGTTCAGAGATAAAGCAGCATATTTCATCTTGTGCAGTGTGCAGCCAGAGGAAATGGGTTGCATCATAATGTTCTGTGTCAACACTGTATATGGAGCTCTTTTCTCCATTTCTGTGCAGTTTCTTATGTTTTATTCACTCCTCTCTCCGAGCAGGCAGTTGAAGGGACTGTGTTTTTGATCCGCAGCACCTCATGTGTTCGGCTTTGGGAATCCCTTTGTGCCAGGCCTCTCTGAAGTTTTAGCGTTGCCTGATATTATTTGGCTTTAATCCATTATAATTTCAGACGCACTCTGAGACCCATCGCCGGAGTTGTGAGTCCTCATTAGAAGGTAATAATATCCAGCTGGCCCCTCTCGATGCCTACCAATGAGCCCAAGGCTTATCGACAAGGCAAAAAAAAAAAAAAAAGGTGGTGCTGCTTTTGACTCTGTGCCAGACATCAGAGAGAGAGAGAGAGAGAGAGAGGGTGTTGATATGGGAAAAGAAAAAGGGGGTCACACAAAGGCCCGAATGAAACTGAAAAATAAAATGAAGCAAGTATGTGACCACAAAGAGGAAACTGAATCCTCGTCTAACATTTCATCTCGTCATTTCGGTGCTGTTTACTCAGAATGTGACAAATGGTTGCTCTGTGGTTCATGGGCAAAGCTGCAGGAATGAATACACAGACTTCTGACCAAACGTTGACCTCGTATTCAAAACCTTTTCTGAGAAGAAGAAAAAATCTGTAATCATAAAAAAAAAAAAAATAAATAAAATTCATGCAAATGTAAAAAAGGGCATAAAATAAGTCACACTGTATGGCTACGACTATGAGAGTACCGATCATCATATTAATCATAATCCCGTCACATTGAACAGCAGACTTTTTAATCATGAAATGTGCGTTCAGTTGTAATAATATCTCAGTTTAATGGCCGGTGCTGTCCTCCTTCCATTCAGAGAGGAGAGCTGCTCCAGCTGATGTCTTTGCCACATTTTTTGGTCCAGCTATTCATAATGACAATATTTCATTCTGATACTTTAGCATTGCTTTTGTGCATTGTACTGTGCAGTACTGAACCGTTTTTTATAATGTCAAACAGGAATGAACAACATATGAACATGGATGATGGGTGATGACACGCTGCATTCAGGTCTACAACTGTCACGTGTAACTGAAAGAAGTGTTGCTAACCCCGACACAGTCAGAGCTCCACCTGTCACGGTAGGAAACACTCGTGTTGACTCATCTCTAATGAATATTCATGCTTCATGGTTTTCGCTGTGTTTGTGCTGATGAAGGCGTTTCCAGTGGCGATGTCAAGGTTGCCGGCCAGATGTACAGATGCATCCGCTGAATGTGTTGGCAGAGTGTGAGACTGAAAGAACAGATATGCACTTTTTCACTTGTCACATGGTGCCAAAAAACCTGTCTAAAATATAACTCCTATCAAAGATTCAAATAGGAGCTGATGAATTTTTAAAGGGACTTAAATGAATCCTTTGCCTTTCAGTATTGTAAATCTTGCTGCTAATATATGTTACATTAAAAGAAATTACAACCCTAACCCTGTGTTGTTTGTAATTACAGCAATATTATATATTGATGATTTTTTTACATAAATTTATGACGAAAGCTGCTAAATTACTGCTTAATTAAGACATTGTGTTAAGACAATTAGTGCCAGTGTGTGTGAAATTCATTTCAGTTTTGAGTTTAAAGTAAAAGAAATAACAAAAATCTCTGAAATGAAATTCTCTATTGTGAGTTTTGTTTTGTGTGTTTTTTTTTTGTTTGTTTGTTTTTTTTACATTAAATTCAAATACATTTAAATTTAAAATTAAGTTTTTAAATCCTCTGGGGACCATGAATGTCCGTCCATAATAGAGCTATACTGCCAATATAAATGAACTTCATCCGTCACAGTGGCTATACTGTGGACAGCTCATCGCAGTGTCTAAAGAACCAGGCCAAGTTTGTGAAAAATGTGAATATTAAATAATGTACCAGACCTCAGGAATAATTCTATTTGATGTAATGGTGCAATAAAAAACAGGTTTTAATATTTGAACACAGGATAAGCATCATGGAGCTTGTGTTGGAACAGGCAGATAGAGAATAAATTGTCAATCAGGGTGGAAAGATGTTTTTCAAAGGGTTAATTTAATGGAAAAATCTGACATGAGAGGTTAATGAATTGTTGATTCAATTTTTGATTAGCTCATGTTTCCATCTAGTAGCCCAGCTCATGGTGGACAGCTAGCTGCCGCAACTAGAAATCCACTTTTTACTGCACCAACCAAAGCTATTATACAATGATACGATAATGATAATGGCTGTTTTCAACTGAAGACGGATTGTTGCTAATTATTGTTGGTATAGAGTTGATTCTTGGTGATTTAGTCCACTAAAAGATACTGTGACCTTTTCAAAGCCTTTTCTGACTGTAGTGAAGAGAAGCTGAGCCAATTACACCAATCAAAAAATGATCTGTAATTTGGCTTTTCAAATTAAATGAATCATAATTAGAAACACTGTTAATACTTAAAACACTTGAGAGCCATGCTAGTCAGTCTTCGTTCCAGAAAATTTGCGAAATGCAGACAGTGGCACACTTTCTCAGGCAGACAAACACACACATACACACACACACACACTCTCTCTGAGGACGGCAGGAAATCTCAGCAGTGCGTCTGAGTCGCAAACCAATCGATTACTGTGTCCTCTCCGCTTTCCCTCGCAGAGCTGAGGGGCCGGACATCAGCGGGGAACCCTGTAGGAGTCAATAAGCTCAGATATCTGACACACACCACTGACGACGACAACATCAAGGGCGGACAGCATGACTGTGTACATGTGCATGAGTGAGAGAGATGAGAGTCAAAACCTTACCGGAGACCTCCAATAAGGCCCTGCTAACACAGAGTGTGCACAGCTAATCTGAATACACAGCTAGGCCAATATTAGCTCAGTCAAATGACACTCAAATGACCCCACCACCTTACTTTCTTTTATTCACTGTCTTTCTCTCCTGTTTGCCCTCTAAGTGGCTGCATCGCCACAAAATAAATGCTCTTCTGCAGACATAAAGAGCTGCAGTGAAGTGCATATGCAGTACTGCACTACAAGCTTAATGGATGCTCGAGGTAAGACATGCATTATGCATATGGTAGGGGTTCAGGCGAGGACCATGTGACCTGGAGGATTTTCGCAGGCACAGTCATCCTCGTTGAAGAAGGAACATCTTGATGAATCAAAAAATGATTTTTTATTACTGTGAGTACTTGCTCACTGTCAAACATTGCATTTCCTCTGATGTTTTATTAAATCAAGTGATGGAATTAAAAAGCTGCTCTTATTCACAAATAAATCTAGACTTGATCAAAATCCTGCTTTTACAGGCAATAAGCACAGAATGAGTTTTGGCGTCGTAGACTATGGGTATGGCTGTCTCGGTAAAGAAACGTAACAGTGCAGAAGCCCTGGTTTTTCATGAATGAATATGGGCGCAAATCCTAGGTAGTAGGCCTGTGATTGATTTTGCCCTTCCTGAGTTGAGTGGAAGCTTTGCTGCCTCCTACTGAATAGTTCCCTGGTTAGCATCGATGACAGTATAAAGAATGGACAGAGTATGTGTGGCATCACCCACAGGTCTCTGAAGCCTCTGAAGCCAGCCTCAAGTGGCCATTTGAGGAACTGCACATTGGCTTCATTTCACTGTCACGGGGGGTTGCTGCTTGGTGTGGCTCCAGAGATGACATCATTGGCCAGTCAGTTGTTCCACCACTTTGGACCAAACTGATGGATTGCCCTGAAATTTAGTACACACATTCATTTTAATGGCTGCTTGGTTAGCATCTGCAACTAGTCGCTTTACGTCAAACACTGGGTAGAAACATAATAGGTGGTTCCTCATGTTGGTTGTGTTGACAAAGTATTTGATTTTCATTTAACACACCCTACAATTGGTGTGGCTCTCGTCCAAGTCACGTTTGCCTTCAATTTCATGAAAGCCAAAATGCTGCCATACTGTAGCGGCCATATTTGCAGTTGTGTAATATTAGGTGACTGATGATGACTTAATGGTTCCTTCTGGCACCTAAACATAGGTACGGTGGAAAACCAGACTGTGCAGAAACAAAGAAAGGAGAAGAACTTCTACTTATGCTAGAAAGTGTGTCCCCTCACAGGTTTTGTGCTCTTCGGTGCCTTATTTATGACTCAGCATCACTTTCTGGCTTTCCCCTCAAAAAAATAAATAAATAAATAAATAAACTGTTGAAGGATGAATATGACTAAATTGGAGCTGGTCATTATCAGTTACGACCGGTGCGAATCACTGAGGGAAAAGCTTCTCCCTGTCACTGCATGAGTAGGTGATGATGGCTTTTCTATTGCAATTTGATCTACCTGTGATGGAGCGGAGTGCACCATTAAGATTGGGGATTTCTGCTGATTTATTCCCCCAACAGCCGCTGTCCTTGAAAAACATCTGTCAGCGCTGCCAGGGATGGATCGGCTCCCAGAGAAAACACACTGCAGAGTGATGAGGTCCGCCGTGAATTCTCTCTGTGTGAATTACAGTAGCTGAAAAGTAAAGAGAAGTTGTGACTTGCAGCTGGAAGGTTGCCAGTTGCAATCCCAACTGAAATCTATATGCGTGTAAATGAATGAAGGCCGCTCTCTGCTGTTGTGTACATTTAAAGGTGCCCTGGAGCACAGCAATTAACCCCCGACTGCTCCAATGCACCCGCTCAGTGGCTTTTGGGGAAATGTTGCTACATACTCTGGAAAATATAGCATATTTTTTAAGATTTTGTTAGGACCATTGACAGTATATAATTTGTGGGCAGGGCCTCAGGGTCTGTGAAGTGAAGCCAATGAGGAAGTGTCTTAAAACTGTATTTTTTCTAGCAGGTGACAGCGCCATTGGCTGCAAGGAATAGATTGCATTGAGTTTTATGAGAAAATGGGCCTACTTTTCACTTGATTTATTACCCCAGTAAAAAGTTTCCTCATGAGTCTGTGTTTTCAAGTCTTCTTTGATACAGCATGATGTCCATTTAGTAAATTATGGTCCCATTTAGAGCAAAATGGATAGCAGGGTGTGCTTTAGGGCAGTGGCTACAACCATTTGGAGCTAGCCTTTTGCTAACATACAGTATTTTATAGGAAAAATGAGTTGAAATGCTGAAATTAATAAATACTTAAAGATATACTTTTTTTAATCAACTTATTGTCCTATGTATATTATTTCTAGTAAAATAGAATTAATAGTAATATGAAACATAACACAAAATTAAATTTGCTCTGCCCATCCCCAACTGACTGCAAGTCAACATGATCAGATAAATTGTCAGTGTTGATGTCATCATCTGCCTCAACAAAAAATCTGAGCCACTTGTTAGACCATTTCCAGTTGAAAATTTTGTGATGACCTACCTCTTTTATGTCTTTTGTGATCCTGCAAGAAAAAAAAAAAAATAACACAGATGTTACTAAAACAGATAATAAGGAAATATTGCAAGATCTCCACAGTTTGGTTTTAATATACGATTTAAATGATTAGGAAATAAATGATTTCATTTTGATTTAATTTGGATGAATTTGATTTGATCAATTAATTATGTATTCCAAACTGCTAGGGCTTTTAAATCTTTATTTTAAGCATGGATTATGATTTTCTTGTCATTTTATTTGAAGTTATAGTATTATTGTATGTATTTTTAATTTTGTGTGGACTCCAAGAAGAGTAGCTGTTGCCTATAGTAACAGCTAATGGGGAGCCAAATAAACTAAACTAAACTTGTTAGGAAGTTAACTGGTCACTGAGCTGTGAACAAAACACATTTCTTATCCAAACTATTTTTTGATGGTTGTCACTAATTTGTTTTTGTTTTTTTTACAAGATTAAATTTGAATCATGATAACATTACAGTTTACCTTCACCAGATACTCATTTACATTACACCATTTTTATTTCACCCCCCCTACGTTAAACTGAGTGTGCTGAAATGCTGCTAGCAGCTAGCAGCAGGCCTAGTTGATGAGCTAGTTTCTGTAATTCGGCGAGCAAATAACATTACAGTTAACGTTATTATAGCGTATGCTTTCTTAACAGCTATTTATCTTAATTCAGCATAAACATAGTAGAATTTAGGAACTTTCTCAGCCTCCCTGTGTTGGACTGAGTGCGGTGAAATGCTATTAGCAGCTAGCAGCAGGCTTCTGTGGCCTAGTTGATGAGCACGGACTTGTACTGGTCTGTCCGTGCGCAAGTAATTGGTTGTGATAGGGTCATATTCTGGGCCTGATCGGACTAGTTGTGATTAGACGTGATCACGACCCAATCGGGCTCTCTCGGACATGTCCGTGTTTGCTGGGATGTCTCTTGACCAATCAAATTACATGGTTGGCCCAGAGGAGAGTGCTGGCCCAATGCAGGTTGTGTATTTGTCCGACCTTGGACCGTTCCCAGACCATTTGGGAGGGAGCCCCCATTGGAGTTCCCAATGCGGTACTGTGACAAAGCAAGGCTTTTTCAACTGTTGTTCGAGCACGGAGCATGGCGGTACTTTTACTTGTGTTATTTTATGTATTTTGGAGTACTTTTACACCGTTGTTTATACTGGTTTTAAAGAAGTAACTAGATCTTGAGGAATTTTACTAACAAAACTTCTACATGCCAGCAGTGCTAGACAAAAAGTCAGGGGCTCGCAAAAGTTATTAGTTTATCCTCTGGGGAACATGATTGTCTGCACAAAATTTCAGGGCAATCCATCTCACATTTGTCAGACTATTTTTATTACTGGAACACAGTGGTGTTGTCCATTTCTAACATGACCAACAATACCTCTTCTGCAATCAATACATTGTTGAGGACCTGTAACTTTCCTATCATTCATCAAAAGAGCACCCCCTAAACACTGCAGATGCCCCAAAAAATCACCTTTTCAGCCAGCCTTTGTATGAATAAGCTTCCATGTCGGCATCATATGTTGTCGACTGTGCAGCTGTTTGAAAATAGCTCAGCAGCCACCCACCGTGAAAGCAGCAATTTTTGGATATTTTCCCAGCTACGGTGTCATAATCAATTACCCGAGATGTTGAATGCTTGTCACGCACAGTCAAATTGCTGCTGACACATTGACAGCTTATCTTCCAGCAGCAACAACATTTTTATCACATCTCTGCCCCTCCCAATTACTCCTTTTAGGAACAGCTCCCTGCCTGTAATCACAAGTACACTGTGTCATTTAAACTCAGTGTAATCACACAGGTCACTACTTGTATGACATCCTCCATGTTCCCAAATCCAGCAGCATCTTACCTATATTCAGAACTTAACTAAGAATTGTTACATTTTATGCCCCAGCACATAATAAAACACCAAACTGATGTTATTTTAGTAACTTTTGCATGCTTTACTAAAGCAATAAATCATAATTTCTGTCAATGCAGTGAATCTGACAGCGTCATCTATCAATGCATATACTTCAAGCCTGAAACAAGGTGTCGATGGATGCTATTTCAGACCATGTTGTAAACATCTGTACTGTCTGCACACTGCTACAGCTGTCAGCAATGCTGTTAATAATAATATACATCATGGCAGAGCATTCACATCAGATATTAAGGTGCACACTCTTCCCAGAACTCATGTTTCTTTGTGTCTTTGGGGAGCGTAGAGAAGCGCTCAGCGCCAGTTATTTCCTCAAAGCACATATCACAAATCGTACACAGGCTTCGGCATGCAAACACATTTACAGTGAGATCATATTTGAATCTGGAGCTAAGACATTTCACTGAGCCTATGAAAATGAAGCAGCTGCAAATTTACAGACACAATATTTAAATGAAGGGGAACAAAATTTGAAGACATGAATGCTGTGTTTTAGAACGCAGCGCTCAAAATCTACATACAAAGAGTGAAAAGCATTTTCCTGACACACACAATGATTGTAGTTTCATACTTTTAGTACAGAAGTGAAGACAGTGGACAGTGGACAGTGAAGGGAAATGATTTTCACCTTAAAGGACCTGGAAGTTGACGATTGGAATCCCCTTATTTCACTCTCTCCTTCCAGCATGAGGGAAAAATGACTTTTCTTTCTTAAGCTGGTGTTTAGTTTGTACATTCTGGGCTACTGTAGAAACTTTGTAGAAGAAGATCTGCATGTATAAAAGGCTCATTCTATTCACTGTACACCTCCTGTTTCTGAAATGACAAGTTTGACAGTTTGAGAACTAAAGTTTTGCTTTCTTGCAGAGAGTCAGTGGAGATCAATACCACTTTTATATCTGTATGCTAAATATGAGACTGGAGCCAGTTAGCTTCTTAGCTTATCTTAGCTTAACATAGCATGAAGATTGGAAACAGTGAAACAGCAAGGCCTGCTCTGATAGATAGACATTTTGTCCACTCAGTTGCTTTGCATCATATCTGTAGGCCACATTACATAAAAGGCTACAGAGCAGGTTAGCATGGCATAGAAACAGAAGTAAACAGCTAACATGCGCCTCTAAAACAACAATACAATTTGGGACTATTCCTTTCAACAGTGTTTACAGATACTGCCTTAAGTAATTTTTATTACATATAATAACTGCAAAGATTTGTAAGCTCCAAATTTTACCTTCTGTTCTGTAAATGCTGATATCCATTTTGACTGAACGGAAATTCAAATTATTTGGAACATCTGCTGTTTGTGATTTTTTTTTTTTTTTTTAAAGTAGAGTTGAAATCTTTTTTGGCTAACATTATGTCATTTGAAATGAGCTAACTCAGCAGTCTGTAGTACATTTACATGATGGTAGAGGAGAGTTTTGCAGGTCTTCAGTTGAATGCATTACTTAAAAGTCTGCGTGTGTCTGCAGTATTGTATGATGTGTGTGTGTGTGTGCATGTCGTCTTATCACTTGTGTCCAGTCCAGCAGTAGCAGTGCAGGTGTGGAGCCTCTGAATGAACTATGACCTGGACATAATACCCTCCATCTGGATCCCACTCTAAATGCTGACGCTGGGCTTTACTAACCGAACCCCAGAGAGTGTGTATGTGTGTGTGTGTGTGCTTGTGTGTGTGTGTGTGTGTGTGTACAGTGTCCTCTGAAAAACTGATCAGCAGAGTGGAGCTGTAATAATCCTTTCTGTTATTAGTGATTTTCCTCTCTGCTGCAGATCTCGTTTATCTCTCCATTTGTCTTTTATTTCTTTGCTCTCTTCTCTCTCTTTTTTTGTCATAATAATAATAACCAATAGCTCGCTGCGACTCTCCGCTGACTCTTTTCTCTCCAGGTGTCTGGAAAGCCCATATCACAGGTACTCAGACAGCCTTGTCTCTTGCTCTCCAAGCCATGTACTGTATGTAGACAGGTTTAGTATTGAACTACCTGCTTGAATTAGCAGAATTAGCCAAAAAGCTAGTTTTCATCTGTAGTCTCTGGTCAGGTGTGACATTTGTAGCCTAAAGTCAAGTTTAAATAAAATATACTCATGATGTAAGTAAAATCACAGCACACAAATGGATGCAGAGAAAAGTTCAGCTATCCAATATTTAACAAAATATATATACAGTATATATACAAAAGAAAAAAGAAGTTAGAAAAGACAGGAGAAAGACTGTGTGTCAAGACATTTCACAAAGTTGAGTGTAGCCTGTGAGGAAATTGGTGGAACTTGTCTTTGTCCACGGTGAAACATGTAACTTCCCCACTTTAAACTCTTAGCGCTTATGCTAAATCACTTCTTTCTGCCTGGTACCAGGGGAAGAAATGCAGCTCTGGGTTCAGCAGCCCTGTTATAGTGCTTTTTTGAAAAACTGACTTAGCTGAAAAGTCAATGAGTTAGTTCATCCTCTGGGGAACATGATTGTACAACATTTCATAGCATGCTGTCTAATATTTACTGTTCATACTGTTCATTTTAATAATCCTAAACGTCAGACAGATTGTTGTACATTTCTAATAAAGACGCAGTGAGATAGAGAGCGATGCAGTGTTGCTGCTTTTAAAGGACCAAATAAAAGTCTGTTCTGTTGTGCATACTCGCCTTTGAGCCTCTCTGTGTTGGTGTCTGTCTATAGACCACACAAGTATTTTGAATGAGCATAATAATGTGTAACTTTGTTAAAAATCAATGTACATGAAGACCTTTTCTATTAGTCCTCGTTCTTTTATTTCTTTGAGGGCAGTTAAAGTTCATCTTCCACCACCTAAGAAAAAAACAAGTATTTCAAATTCCTGTTTGCTAAAATTAAGAATTTAATAATTAAAATTAAGCAAATAATTTAAAAAGTGAAAATAGATTAAAATAACCAATCCACCAATGCAATTAATATAAAGGATTCGGTGTCCTCATTTCTGAATGATTAAAAAAAGTAATTTCTTCCTACCTAGAATTTCTCCCCCTTCGTTTTCATGCATTCCCAGGCGCTATATGGCCTACTTAACACTGCTGGTAAAGAGCCTCATTAGTGAAATTAGACTCTTATCCAGTCTTTTCATCAAAGCACCCTTCCCTCAATTTGGTCAAATTTCATCTCCACTTCACAGAAAAGTTTTGGACAATTCCAACATCTGTGCTCTGTACACTTTGACAATCAAGACTGCCTCCTGTGCGTCGACAGAGCGAGACACGGGGACGGAAAGCAGAAACAAAAAAAACCTGAATGGAGAAACTGGGACGGAGCAGGAAAGCAGACAGACGCACAGCGAGGGAGGCGTTAGTCCCGCATGTAGCATTTGAAAAGCTCTGATGAAATGATTGCTGACATACAAGAAGAACTCATCCGGGAATGTTATTGATTTCGCAGCTGGTGTCAGATAACAGCAAAACAAAATGATGCAACGAGTCAGGAAAGATACTCCATAAAGCATATACTTCTGAACTGAATCATAATCATCAAAATATTAAACATTTTATTGATATATACAGTATATGTAGGCATTTTCAAAAAGTCTCTCTAGTACTCAAATACTCTAAACCCCGAAAATCCACCGGACACATCTAACGTCATTCGTCATTTTCTTGGTTTATGTGCTTCTAAATATGCTTCTGCGTGTGTAAATATGTGACGTAGTTAATTTGTTTCGCTTTTGTCCGGTTATATGACCCGTAGTTTGCATGGGGTATTTTATTTTGAAAATCCACGAGATTCACTATTCTTTTTTTTGTGTCTGGCTTCCTGTCAGCTCGAGGTGCTCTGTGTAAATTGACGCAGGCTGCACGTGGAGCCAAGCAGAGGCCTGATTCTGGGACGCTTCTGAACCGGACCGCAGCAGAGCCGGTGGGGTTTAAAACATTGACTGTAACAGCGTATAACGGCACACGCAACACTGCAGACACTGCAGAACATGAACAGCAACATTTACAGCAAGTGACAGCATACATAACTGTCACGTCTGCTTTGTGGCAGTAGGTTCATGTACATTGCCATGATTAGATGTGTGTATTAGATATAGTGTTGCAGTGAACACACAGTGAAATACAGTATTAAAGAACATGCACTGCACAGCTCAGTACAGAAGCTGAACTGCTTCCTACTGAACTCCATCACTGAGTTGTTAAAAGTGATGCAACGGTGCCCCATCTTGATCCTGTCTTTCTTTTGATCAAATAATCCTCAACTGTGAGCAAAGGCCAAGCTGGTCTTTGGTTCTCACCTTCAACTTCATCAGCAAGATCGAACACAGGACAGTCTTAAGTAGTAACGTCTTAAGTACGAAGGTGTGACAGAATGGGAACGCCAAGAATTCAACCATCTACATCGAGGAATTTAGTTCCAGACAATTAGAACGGCTCCACTTTTCTTTTCTAAGGGCACTGGAGTCACACTCAACTGGCCATAAAGACTGCAGTGCCAGCATGTTGTGTATTTGCCCGAGGCAGAAATAACTTGGCCGGGCAGTTCATCCTTCTCCTGATAGCGAGGGCAAAATGTCTGCCCGTCCTCCACATCCCTCTGTGGAGTTCTGATGCTGACGTCCTCTCAGGTGAGCCAGACTTAGTCAAAATTTTGTGAAAAGTCAGCATGTGCTCCTTGAATTAAAAATGCATGAGATAAGCGTTTCTACTGCGTAGAGCGGTTTTAGCGGTCAGTGTACAGTATGTTCTGATTTTGAAAGGCCCTACTTAGGCTGGAGAGAACAACAGCATCTGTTGCTTCAGTACCCCAAAACCAGGCACTTGGGACTATGGTTGAGGAATGAAGACACGCATATTCATGTTTAGAATAAAAGAACTGGCAACTTTAAACCTGCACCAAACTCTGCTTGGGGTTTTATTAAAACAGTGTATCATGTTTCAGATGACAGATGTCCATCCTGTCAGTACTTTCTCTGCACAGGTTGACAGTGGGTTAGTTGCTGCTCTGTCTCTATGAACAGTAGATTTACAGGACGGCATAAAAACCAACAGAAGTTCTGCATAAATGCACCTGTGGATGTACAGGAAGCGTCCAGTCTGACACTCGCAACTACGCCGTCGTATCCATTTCTCCCATAGAACCAGGTCTTTAGTAGATTGGTAGAAACAAACAGATTTAATTAACATAACTTCATTTGTTCCAGTACAGATAACCTAACAAGTTTTGTGTAATTGCGATGGTCCAGTGAAAATCTTCTGTTTATTCAGTTCTCTTGATAATTCTTGATGATTCTTTAAGTAACAGAGGGACATAGAGCAAGTGTTCAACCACCAACTCCAAAACAAGAATTTTAAAAGTTGTTGTCTTGCAGAAAGACCTGATAAATCAACATCACGTTGTAGTTATTTTGACAACATTTTGATCCATGTGTTGCAATTAAATGTTCATTTTGGGTTTGTACGCTGTGAGTGGGTTCAGTGGGGGATAAACTCAAAAGACTGCATAGTCATATTGTAACTGGTTAGCATTAATGTTATGAGATTGGAAGTTTTGAAAGTTTGCTTCACATTTTTGAAGTTACAGTGTCTAACTAAACAAGACTGAACAGATGCAGCCCCTTGTGTTTTTGGACCATGTAGAAATTAGACATTGTTTCTTTGTTTGCTTGCATTCATGAGGATGGCGCTCTAATTAACCTGAACACCAGGTGACAATGTGGACTATACCAAGTGAGACTGGAGGGAGGGAGGAAGCGATGGGTTCTTTTTCTTTGTATTCTGTGTCTTTGTTTTCCTGACAGCCCGAACAGGATTAACTCTGACCTGAGTGACATGTTGTATAGCTCAGGCAGAGCTTACATGAAATCCTAATGTTGCATGACAGCTTTAATTGCTTGCTTTGTTTGACCCTTGCTAATATCTAGGTGGTTGTGACCATGGAGTACTTAAAGCTGCTGTTCCAGTTTGTCAGGCTTTTGTCTGCTAGGCTGAGAATCCATGTTTGCCATAACCTTTACCGTGACTTTGCATCATGTGGAGTATATGATGAAGCAGGAGAATGATGACAGTAATGAACAGATATCGAGAAGGTTTTGCTACTTTACTTGCTCCTGTAACTGCTGCCTCACATCTGGATAGACAGGGTTTTATACCTCTACCCAGCAGTGAACGTGACAACCTAGTCATCATACAGTACATAGTGTTTCTGTAGCGCTGACAAAACGTTATATAAACATATTAGCAATTAGAAATATATGACACCAAACTCCCTTTAAGAAATCTGATATCTTAACAAGTACGGACGTGTCCATAAAACACGTCACCCCATAAACACGAGATAAAGCATCGTAAGTTGTATGTTGACAGTCATATTGTTAATTCAGCATCAATATAATCCAAAAAGATTAAACGACTCTTTCTCATGTGACATTGCCTTTTTATATTTTTTCTTGTAATATGCAGATAGTATAGTTTCTAGACTAATGATGATGGATGTAAAGACCATGGTCTCTTTGCTTCATTCATGTTGCATTCTTTTGAATTTGAGTTACAAAAAACCTCATTATGTGTGCCATCATCGCCATAGTTACCTCGGGGTTGTGTTATGAGAGGATAGAGTTGATTGGTTGAACCAATGGGAAACATCTGGACAAAAAGAGATAATTACTGCGGCAGAGAAAGAGTTCAGAGTGACAGAGGAGATCGTGGACTGGAACTGGAAAAGAGAAGAGGTCACAAAGAGAGAGAGAGGAGAGAAAACTGTAAATATTTAAGGATTGCATTCACAAAATGCAATCACAAACTTGAAACAGGAAGATGGAGAAGAGTTACTTGATACATTTTGCATTCACTGCCTGTGAAGACTGTTCAGCCGTGACAGATAGACACCTCCATTCTTCTCCAAGAGCTTGTCCATGGTAAGTAGTTGTAGTTTCTCCTCCAACATCACAGGCTGTCATTCAACAGAGAAGACCAGAATCCTGAAACATGTGGGTGGTGTTTGTAAAACTTTAATTCATTAAAAAGTTTAATTAGTGTTTTTTGTGTTTGTTTCTGCCGGTTTGATCCATGCCTTAGCTCATCTTTGTTCGTAAAGTACATCAGTTTACTAACTGCTGTTACTGACTGATGTGAAGTGAGCATTGCACACACAGGTGTTTCTCCACTTTTGATGTTTTTCTACATATGAAATGTGCATGTTATCATCCAGCTGTGGTCAGCATTTAGAATCTCATTGATCAATGAAAATATGTTTTGTTCCATATTTTATGTAGGACTGATAGACCTAGTTTAGAAGAGAAAGAGTTGGTGATAGCAATGATATGCTAGCGTCTTGTATGTCAGGATGTCTGTTGGTCAAACGGACGTTTGCTTGGTGTCAAATGCAAAACACTGACAACACTGCATCCCTTAATAGCTCAGATATGCGAGTGTCTGCCAAGAGCATCATGCATATGGATCAGTGTTCTGTGAAGGCCTCATTCTGCCACCTCGGCTGTTTCTGCTTATGATTTTTTTTTTTTTTTTTACAGTTTTTTAAAAGTCTCAGATTTGAGCTTTTTTAATAGAGCGACATATTTTCTTTTTTTTTCGTCTTCTCTTCTGGATCTGCGCTTGGAAGAATTCAGCCCCTCGGTCTGGTACACACATGAGAGTGTGCGTGACAAACAATTTCAATTTATAAATGCAAATCACATCGCTCTGGTGTGTGTGTGTGTGTGTGTGTGTGCGTGTGTGCACGTGCCACTATGTACATAGCAGCAGTGTGTACTTTTTTTTTTCATGAAGTCAGTGTCTGTCTTGCTTGTGTGTACCTACACACACACACACACATTTGTGCACCAGTCTGTATAAGGTGTGTGTGACCTGTTTCTCTCTCTCTCTGGAGGTAAAGAAGAGATGGGATCTGCACTGTTGATGAGTTTAATGATTTAATCCCGGGCAGATACCCGCTCATCCTGCCAGCACACACGCACGCACACAATGTGGCATTGACATTATGATGAATTGCAGCAATGTGGAAATACAAACAGGCGCAGATGCATGCGGACACCCACACATTCACTCTCACACCCCCATTATCTCAGTCACTGCTGTGTGCACAGACATACGTATGCTACTAAACATGTTCTATTGTATTCATACAGGATGTATTCATACAATTATGGACACAGTTTACAAAAACATACATAATGTATATATGAACACCATGATTGTGGTCTGTTTCAATGTGGAAATTTTATATGGACCCAAAATACACCCAAACCTAAACCCACACACACAAACAGCTACAATATTACAGATAAACAAAAACATTCCAGCATAAACATACATTTAAGTAGTGAGTACAATATCTGTAAAATAATGCTGCAGTTTGCTCATATTACACATAACCTGACACTCCTATAATTGGTACACTCATGCTGCCATTTGTTTGCCAAAGCTAAAGCTCAAACAAACCTGTTACAACTCAACTCATTGTTGAAAAATGAATGTTTTATGAGGCGACATGGCTATGATAAAGGTTTGTTCAGGATTTGGTGCTAAAACAAAGTGGGCACATTTAAGGAAACATTATAGTGTTATGGAATTTTCTATCCTTAGGTTACTCAAGGTCACGTGTGGGCCTTGAGGTCCTCAGCAGTATTAGTTGTTTGGCTTTGGTTGAGAACAGTAGGTGCCAGTCTATCTCAATACTGTGGGGGCCAGGGTCAAAGAGACCCATTGCTGCCTTCCTAGACATAATAGATAGCTTGCCGTTGACGTTCCAATCTGCGTAAACAGACATCTGTGTCTCCAGACTAGAATATGCTGACAATAACACCTGCAAAAACATTCTCGTTGGCTAATTCTGGGCGTATAGTATTTGTGGTGTTATCTTGGGGTTTAAAGTCTATCCACCAGCATGAGTTGAGCAGAATGTGAGATCGACTCAGACACTTCTGATGTATTTTGAGAGTGTCTCTAATTCTCCTTGATCAAGCGTCAATAAATATTACAGCATAAGACATCAGAGGCTCCTGAGCACATTCTTCCTTCCTGACCTCACCATTGACCTTTGACTTCAGCAATTTCTCTACAACACATAGTTTGGGTTAAAATGATTGTAAAATGTTGGGCACTGTTTGTGAAAAAAACATTAAATCATAATCTTCTTGGATGGTGTTAGGCTGCAGCAATGGTGCCTCTGCAGAGTAGTGTTTAGGTTAGGTTTAAGGTAACTTGCCATTTGCAGAGTGTAGGCTGCTGGCTCAGAGGTTGTTGGGGAGGGACCAAGGGGAACAGTACGGTGTCAGTAGCGAAAGGTGAGGAAGATGATGACATAAATCAATAAAATAATCACAGAATGGCTGCTTTATACTGACAGCCTGCTTCCTGTAACTCCTGTGTCTCTGACTGAAATTCAGTTGGGTTTATTTGACATTATGAGAAGGCAGATTGTAAATCACAAGAAGGTCAAGGACGAAAAGCCCAAGAGTTATTTCCTTTGTGGTCCTTGATGTAAAGAGAGTGAAGGTACAGGCGACGAGGTGATGTGTTATCGATGAAAACAGTAAAAACCTAATGGTGCTATCAGACTGGATTTAGCATCAATCTTTCGGGCTAACAGCGTTTCACAAGTTGTAAATTCTACTTTCTTATCAAACACATTATTGCCATTAACCTCAGTCATTGTCCTTGCACTCACTGCAACCGAGCACTGCCCCTCCCTCCCTGCTGCTCATATTACCTGACCTGAGTGCAAGGTCAACCTACCTCCTCTCTCTGATTGGCTGCACATCAGTAAAGACCTGCACTGTGTCTCAATTCGGACACTTCTATGTAGTACACTATGTATTTTATGTATTATATTTACCTGTTTTCCGACATAGTGAGCCAGTTTTTGCAGGGTGGTGTTTTCTCAATGGCTTTGGAGTATGGCTGTTTGTAATTACTGGAAATGATGATCAAAATCCTTCTTCTTCACCAAATTGCAACAGAGTGGAGCACTAGCATTTAACATTAACATTTGACTGACAAAATGTGGTCTTTCTGCTACATAGCCAAAATGGCGACCATTGAGGGTGAGTTTTCTAACGTTCCACACTAAACTTTTTAACCATTATGAGGAATCAGGGGGTGGGGTTAATGGATTTATTTATATATTTATAATTATTATTATTTATGAATATTTGTTCCTTGAAGCTTGTGACTAATAGCTGGACTTGTTGGTAAATTACTGAACTAACCGCTAACACTCTAGTCATGGTACTTGGTACATGGTACAGAATTTTGTCAGGATTTAGTGAATAGAAGCTTGCTTCAGCAACCAGTACACCAAGTTCACTCGATTTATTCAAAACACTTTTTTTCACCATCACTTTCTGTCTTATAACTTTGAACTCTTCTGACTCTTCATTCTTCAGAGGTCGGCACGGTCAAAACAGTTTGCCATTGGTCATCAACATGGATTTTTGTGTCAAAGTTCACAAAGGTTGAACTTGTTCCATTAATAATCATGTATGATCACCATTTGTATGAGTGCATGCAGCCTTTTTTTTTTTTTTCTTTTTAAAGGTCCAGTGCGTAGGATTTAGTGGCAGCTAGCAGCGAAGTTGCAGATTACAACCAAATGAATACTCTCCCACGCCTCATCCTTCCAAGCATGTAAGAACAACTCTGTTTCGCAAATTCACATAAAAAGCAAAAGGACATATCAAGATCAGTGTTTAGTTTGTATGTCCTGGGCTACTGTACAAAAATGGTGATCAACATTGAAAAGGACTCGCTCTCACCATATATATATATATATATATATATAGAGAGAGAGAGAGAGAGAGAGAGAGAGAGAGCTCATTTTAAGACAGTGATTCATATTTTCAGATGATTGTACACTAATAAAAACATAATACTGAATATTGTATTCCATTCCTGTGAATAATTACTTACACACTGGACCTTTAACATTTGGGAAATGGAACTGATTTTGCCAGCCTGAGCCTCCGTACAGGAATCATATTTTAAGCAGCATGGAGTCAAAGATCTAATGTGTTATGTCTTGCAGCAGTTGTATGGAGGTCAAAGCTTAAAGTACAGAGAAATGAATCTGAGTAGATTTGGAGCTATAATTTCTGTTCATATTTGTATTCATAATTCTGGAGGAAGAATAAATCTTAATTTGGAACAGTTGCAAATTTTGATGATTAGGAAGTGGGCACTATTTATTGGATTTATTTTTCCAAATATGCAAAGCTCGTGAAAACATTGCACAAAACAGATCTGTCTTTGTTGTTGTCTATTTTTCCACTCATCTTCAGGAAACCTCTCTGGATGAGACAATCTATTCTTTATTAAGCGTCTTCCTCGTGACTTAGCCTTGGATTTATGCTGCTGTGAGCCCAGAAAAGGTTATCTGCAATATCTCAGTCGTTCCCCAACCCCCCAACCCCAGAGACAATCAAATGACCTTCACCCAGACAGATTGTTTCAGCTACATGATCAGCACTGGCCACAATGAGTCACCTCCAGCACAGTGACGAAGGGAAGGAAAGGGGCGGAGGGTTGTTTAATGACACAGGGAGAAAGGAACGGCAAAAAACTGAAAGAGAACGGCAAGTATGAGGGATGGAATGATGGAAAGAAATATGGGAAGAAAGAAAGGGGGAAAAAAATGTCATCCCTCATCTCCATTAAGACTGCTGCATTATTCACCATCATGGAGGGGGAGAAGAATCCTCCCCAGGAAAACCCCCAGTCAGTTAATTAGCAACTTCCTACATGTGTAAGGGTGGAGGACAAGAACACCAGCAGAGGTGTGAGTGGAAAGGTGGGAAGGCCTTAGAGAGCATGAAGGGAAGCGAGTGTAAAAAAAAAAAAAAAAAAAGACAAGACGGAAACGCTGAGATGGAAGAATGGAAAAAGAAGAGGTGTAATCTCCAGAGTCAAAGAAATGTTAGTTTGCACCTTTTTCGGGAAAATACTTCAACACCACTCACACGTTTGTACATTCAGTGCAGCATTTCCTGGTGGAGTTGTATAAACTGTCTCTATCTCTAACAATAGGTACTCCTTATACATTTCTGTTTTTGTATGGACTAAATGAACAATGATTTGTTTTTGTTGTTTTCAGGAATTTGTTTTTAAGGCACAGACATGTCATTTTGCAAAACCTTAAAAAGGCTACACAGTAAACAACCAGCTCGGTTCCATTTTCCAGCTGGAATTTCACTTTTTCAAAATGTGTCTAAGGACACTTTATTTCTGATATTATTATGATTTTATTGTTGTAGACCTACTTACATCACAGGTCCCTCGATTTGTCTTGGTTCATTATATGTTGGTACATTTATTTAATTTTTGCACACTGCTCCATGATTGCACTATTTACTACTGGGGGTTCAATTTCAACCTCCTTGATATTGGCAAAAATCCAGGCTTAGTCAGAAAAATATTGATTTATTTATAGTTTTGTAATTTATTGTCCAACCTCCTGAAGTTCAAACAGTGCAAATATTTACAAAAAAAAAAAAAGTCAATGAAACAACTCAAAATCACAAGCTCAATAGCTCCACCTCCACTTACCTCCACTGTCATAGCCCCTCCCAACTCATTATTATCACAAATTAACATTAATACTAGAAAACATAATAAAAAAAAAACACTTCTCCTTATCAGGGTCGCCTGGTCACCAATTCATCACAGGGCTGACATGTAGAGACAAACAACCATTCACACCTACGGGCACTTTAGAGTCACCATTTAACCTGTTAAGTGAACATCTTTGGACTGTGGGAGGAAGAGAGAACCCATGCAGACACAGAGAGGCCTGGCAGGGAGGTTCAAAGCAGGGATTATTATTATTACCATTATTATTATTATAGGACATAGTGTGTAGCCCTGTGTTTTAATAATTTTTAATAGAGCTCTATGGCACAGACAGATAGCCTTTCAGGCACAAAAATAAACCTTATTGTTTAATGTATAATATGTTAGAGTATATATCACTTGATTTATTGTTTAATGAACCACTTTTTCACGTGAATGCCTGCATACAGGAATTGAAGCAGAACACAAAGAAGAAAAGAAGCTTTTATGGTGGAGAAATGCTGCTAAAGGTGGAACTAAAAGAAGTCTGGTCGTGGATCAGAAGAACAGGTTCCAAGTGAAAAATCAGAGCAGGTGAAAGAGAACATCCAGAAGACGAATGAAAGACATGGATGGAAGATGGAGGAGAGTTTCAGAGAAATCCCCTTTAGCCCGAGGTGCCATATATTTCCACAAATGCTATGTCAGCATGGTGGCGCATCGGCTGCGACAAGTGCCAGTGATTAATGAGATGGTGAATGACTGCTCCGATGTCATTTAACGAGTAGCTGTATTTTCTGACAAAGACCGCTTTGCGGTGCATTCCGGAGGCGGGTTGGATTCTCCGTGCGCAGATGTAGGCGCCCCACACCTCCAGCTAACACAATCACCCCGACCAACAGCGTTATTTATGTACTTCATGGATGAGAAATATTTCATGACAACCTGTGTCGTAGATCAAGGGTTGTGGATACACGCGTGCAGCAGCAGAAGGCCAGTGCAAGCCTTTTCTAACATCCAGGTATACCATCATCTTTATCTTTACAGCAGATTGTTAGCTCTCTGTGTCTGTACAAGCTCCACAAGAGAAACAAAAGAAGGTAATAACACAAACTGTCCAAACCTATTAAGGCTTTATTGTGTGTCTGACAGTCACAAGTTGTCTGAATTCACGAGTAAAAGCTCTGGCGTTCTCAGGCCGAATGCAGCATCACCTATTCAAGCAAAGACTTTCTATAAGCACGGCCGGGCTACAGCATTCAGCACGTCACTCCTTCTTAAGAATAACACAGGCAACAGCCACACTGATTTCAACTAAACACTGAAATATTCAGCAGACAGATCAGGAGGTGGGACTACTGTCGAGGTCCTCCATGCCGTGAAAGAGTAATCAGCTCCGCAGAGAGCGGAGACGTCAGCAAGTGTTTCCTCGAATCGTTGGACAGGTCTCTTCTCTGAATCAACCACATTTCTACTCGGTCTTGTCTCAGTCTAAGACAAAGAGCACTTTGAGTTTAAGACTGGTCAAGACCACAACTGCAGGAATATCATTGTCTGATTTATCTGTTCACATCATTAATGTGATTGGAGGTCAAATTTCCTGTTTCATCCATCCATTTTCCCACGTATCCAGGATCAGGAGTCACCCCTCAACGGCCACCTTCACACACAAGTGAATGCAGGAGACCGAGAAGAAGCTGTGGCTGTCTGGAAAGACAGACAAATCTTACATAATAAAATTTGGCTTTCCAAACCACAAAGAGAACATCTGGGACTACATCGAACTTCTATGAACACTTAGAAAGGAAGCATTTTAAAGAGGGGCACGCTAAATGTAAGCTAAGCTGGCTAACATTAGCAGTCTGCATTGGTACTAAAACTATGTGATTCTGTGATTTGCTACATATTGGTGACCTATGTCTGCTCTTGGTCTTGTCTCTGTCTTGATACACTCTTGGTCATGACTTGGTCTTGGTTTAGGTGGTCTTGACTACAACACTGACAGGAGGTGACCCCCAGCAGTAAATTCAGTGAACGTACCCACCATCACCCGAAATCTTTTCACATGCACAACTAGAAGATTGAGAATTTCATAGCATAACTTGTACAGTACACAGTCATGGTCAACTCCCCTGCACCCATTGTTCAAGTAACACTCTGCACACTGTGCAGGCCTTGAGCTTAATCATAACTACTTAGACTTTTTATGAGCCAGCGCAAAGCTCCAGATCCTGACGCAGATCCATTCTGGCAAGTTCAAAGTCAAGAAGAGAAGAGGAAAAGTGCAGAGGCGATTGGGACTCAGCCATCCAGCCTCTTAGATTTTTTACTCAGTGCTCGAAAAGCTTAGAGCAGCAAAAACCAGTATGACCTTTGACATCTGAAACATCTCTACGGACCAGCTTTTATATAATTAGCTCTGTATTTTATATTGACTGGATTTGCCTGATTTTATATGTCTATTATTAACACACATTATTATTTTTTTATTATGCTTTTTATTATTTATTATTATGTTTTTCTCCGGCAGGCTTGGACTATTAAAAAAACATCTTTTGTGCATTGTAGCAGAGGAAAGTAATGTAAAACAGACAGTTCATGGCTACATGTTCAAAGGTGTCTGTCAAACAGTTAAAAAAAAAAAAAGCACATTTTCTATTTTTGATAAGGTTTTGATACGAGAATTATATAAAAAAGATAGAGTGTCACATTCCACAGAAAGGATTATGACAGCCATGAGCTTTGAAAACTGCACCACATATGTACAATATGATGTAGGTTTACTTGGATTCTAAAATAAACCTACTGCTTTCATTTTGAGTTCAAATAAAATACAATACAAAGATCTTCATCTTTTAATGAACGTCTGTTCTGACTTCTTGTGTGTTCTATCGGAAATGATTGTGGTTTCTTCAGAAAATATATTTTATTTTTCTACAGAAAATATCTTCATATATATATATAAGGGTTATGAAGCTAAGGCAAAGGTCATGGAAAGATTATGGTTCAAAAAAACAACAACAAATCTATTCAGTATCTGTACTGGATATTTGAAATATATCATACAATACACTTCTATTTTCAAAATTTTAATCTCATTACTGAAATAAATAAATCCATCAAGATTACCACTGCTGTAGATGAGTTATTAAAATCCTAATAATAATATCTAATGATACAAAAGCAGTGCTGAGCTTTGCTTGTAGTGTTGGAGTCGCCTGAAGGATAAAGCACTAAGCTGTGGAGTTATTGCTGCGCCCTGCGCTGACCGCGGAGCTCTGGGTTAGGTAGGTATATGAGTATTATTCCCTCTATACCACTTATGAGGCTTTGACAAAGCCACTGAACCCGGAGGTGCTCCAGAGGAGTTGTGCATAGCTAATAATAAAGTTGTGGTTGTGCTGGCCATTTTCCAAGAATGAAACAGGAGGAGTCCTTCGAACTGTGAGAAAAATATTTTTTCACTGTAGGAAAACAAAATCTAGCTGGAATGTATTTCAATTGATGGGGAAATTTGCATTGTTATCCACTCAGAAACCATCTTAATTATACTGACCTTTGACAGACCAATAAAAAGGAAGCTGTAGTATTGCAGATTGCAACCAACTGAATACCCCTTGCCTCATCCCTCCTGCCGTCATCACAAAAGCCACAGTGTCAGTTTGAACATCCTGTGCTGCTGTACCTTTTTATCTAGCTCATTCTAAGCTAACAAAAGCCCAACAAGATTAGATGCTAATAAAAACATTTATGAATATTATGTTCCATTTATGCCAATATATCACATTAAATCTTACACAGTGGACCTTTAACCAAAAGTGGTTTGCAGACTTATGAGACAGGAGTCAATAATACAAACACAGAGAGAAAGAAACATTGTAAAATTGTTAGCTTTCCTGCATTTTTCAGCTACAGTAATTTAACACATTTTTTGCTTTAGCTTTCTCCAGCTAGCCCAGCACAATTAGTCCCTGCATCACCTAGCTAGCTAGCAACAACTATTTTGCGAGGATGTGTAGAAAATCCATAGACTGTATAAAACATGGATGTCATAACATGTTTATTTCTGCTGTGGAGTTGGCCATTTTAACATGGGGACTTATGGAGACTGACTTGTTCTGTAGCCAACCTCAAGTGGACGTTTGAGGAACTGCAGTTTTTGGCACTTCCGTGTCGATTTCACTTCACAGCCATGGAGGTTGCTGCTTGGGCTGCTTAAATGTGTAGCTAATAACTCACGTGTGCTGTATGTGTGTGTGTTTTTGTTTTTTAGTTTTTTCTCCTCTGGTGAATGTTCTGTACCCCCCATCCCCCCCCTCCCTGCTGTCACTCCTCTGAATGGAACAGCCATTGAGTGGGCCCACTGCCAATTAAAAAGGACGGACTGACAGATTGGAGTGTGGCGTAAAATGGATGGACGCGCTGACAGACGACTGCTCTGGAAGTGATTCATGGTCCGTATGCGATTGTGTCTATGTGTGTATGTGCGTGTCAGCAGCACAAGTGTGAGGAGGAGAGGTGACAAGCCTTCCATTCAGGGCCTGCCAGCACAACTGCTCGTAACCTACAAAGAACAGACGGAGAGGACAATCGGCGCTCAGGGAGTATGACACAGAGGTATGTTTTATCAAGTTGAAAATCCTCCCTGCACGTACTGTATGTGCTACCTGTAAGTCCCACTCTCATAAGGACATTGCTCGGTGCTTCTATTCTCCCTGCAGGTACAGTGATGTGATGTTAGAGCATCAGTGAAGCTCAGGGGCCACAAAGATGCTAACGCTGCACAGGGTTCCCTCCATCCCCCCACACACAGCAGTGGTTGACTTCTATCATCTACCTCCTCTTTTTCTTTCTGCTCCCTGGCTCTGCTTGCTCTGTCTCTGTGGAATAAAAGCCCTTTTCATGTGGGTGAGTGGTAGAAGAAACCCAGAAGGGTATCTCTAGCTTTCACTCTCCTTCTCTCCTGCACAACTTTACATCCAGTCCTTCAGGGAGTTGCTACGTACTGCATCTGCAGATTCATAAAACATGCTCTGCATCGTCCTGAAGTGCAAGCACTGCCGCGTGTTCGTACGCCTCCTACATCAATTATTCACACCGTGCATTTCCACGGTTATTTCTAAATAACAAACACAGAAACAAAACCAAGCAAGAAAGGACACACACTGCACATTTTGATAGACCACATTAAAACAGATGTTTAACTGTTGATTACAGGATAAGAAAAACAGAAGAAAATATCCTTAGTGGAAAGTTCAGTACACTTAAGAGTGAGAAAATTACATTTCTATGAACCCTGTGTTTGTTTGTGCTCTGATAGCTCTCCATTTTAGTTTGATCCATATATATATATATACAGCTGAAGTCATGCTCCAAAACAACATGTGTAACAAGGGACATTTTAGGGCTCAAGAAAACACGCAGTTCTACGGGCTAGATGAAAATCTGGTGTAAGAAATATTTTTAGGTCCAGTGTGTGAGATTTAGGACAGGAACTGTTGGCAACTATTGACAGGAACTGTATATAAAATTAATTAGCATGTTTTCATTAAAGTATAATCACCTGAAAATAAGAATAGTTGCTGTTGTCTTGAAATGAACCCAGAGCAGAGGGTGATGTAAATATGGCCTTTTGCTTTTAATGTGAATTTAGCAGCTAGAGTTTTTCCTCCGTGCTTGGAAGGAGAGGATAAGGCGTGAGAGAGTATTCATTTAGTTGCAATCTGCAACTTCACTGTTAGGTGCCACTAAATCCCACACACTGGACCTTTAACAACTACTCAGACAGATGATCTGAGTGAATCGCTACATTTGATGCTGGTCACTTTTTAGAATTAAAGTTGCTAAGAGGGTCTGAAACGTCCCTAAATATCGCAGGAAATTGCCATGAAAGTCAAAAATGAGCAGATATTGCTCTCAGCTCTATGGAGAATTTCAGTATCTTTTATTTAAAGCTTGTTGTGCTGCCCCCATGTGGCCAAAAATAAACAATTAATGCAAGTTTAAGTTCAGTGCTGGAATCGGGATGCGTTCAAGTTCAAAAACGTGTCCTCTAAACTATTAGTGAACAGTAGGTTATTCATCTGACTAGTAGTTGTGTGTAGCTTCTTTTGTGGGTTCCCAGATATGGTCAGTGAGCATGGGTCAGGAGTGTAAGCAAATTACTGACGAGCATATTCAAAAGAATATGTGTCTAAGAATAGATAGTTGATAAAATAGTTCAACCATGGTTGGTTAAAAAAAAGAATTTCAGGAGACAGAGTGAAGACGTATTAAATCCGAATGACAGGGATGTTGTTGTGACACTCAACATCATCGTTGCTATGGTTACTGAGACTGTGTTTTTTAAAAATGACGGTGAATACGTTCAGCTTACCACGTAACATCAGAGACTGTTCAAATCCAGATTTGAATGGCAGATGAACCACGAGTGGATCAGTCCTGTCAGAACAAGTACAAAAGTATTTTCAGTCGCCCGTGATTGACTGTCCGACCTGAAACAACAGCAGGGAACTACAGCGTCCGAGAAGCACAAGGACAGAGGACGAAGAGTGGAATCAGTCATTCGCGACACCCCAGAGTGTGTACTGTTATTAGACTGTACTGTGTTTAGAGTCACCATGTGATTGATACACAAGTTGGCATTTTTCTGAGGTTATAGGCAGAAGACACAAAGTCATGGAGTAAGGTGTCCCGCACCGTTCCTTTTCATACACACATTATTTCACACAGATTTAGATCTCGGCACAGATTGTGTATCAAACCTGGCACCATCGTTGTGACGTTAAGATTTTGGGATTGTGTGCCAACAGTCACTCCACTCTAATGCGCTGTTGTTCGCCAAGAAATATGTAGTCACAGCACTCTGAATCCTTTAGGAAGGGTTTTTTTTTTTTTTTTTTTACAATTCTCTTGCTGTGGAGGTTAAACAAACACGGGACAACTTGTTAGTCAGCTTTACGGTTGTTGCATGGTGTAATTTTTTAACTTTATTTAACAGAACCAAGTTAGCTGCACCCATGCCTCCAGTTTTTATGCTAATCTAGGGTTGAAAACATCCACACTCAGTTCCATTTCTGACACAAAGATAAGAAATTAGTCATAAATGAGTCCGAAAAATGCCTAAAAAGATGTCTGTTGGTTCTGGAACATGGGACGGAGATGAAGTTTAAGCTAAGCTAACTGGCTGTAGTTTCATATTCTCTGCTATCCATTAAAATGGGATCAATCAAATACCTTGGTACCTTGGATTTGTTGGGTTTTTATGGTTGTACATGGTAGACTAACGATGATTACTTAAGTCTAGGGGAGCAGGTTGTGAAGGCCGGTTAATGACATCCAATTTGGGTTAAGTGGGCTTACTATGAACAGTGGAGGACTCATTAGAGTCTAGTTTGTGGGGAACAGTGGAGTACAAGCAGAATCAATCAGTGACGTCCACTACCAAACCCTCATTAAGCAAACTCTATAGATTTCTTTTCACCAAGTCGCATTAACAAGCAGATGAGAAAGTTTTGTTCTTATTAAGATTTCTGGAGAACGAATGGCCCGAGAGGCTGCTAAATTTAGCTAAAACTGGATGAAGAAGCCTATCTCTGAAGATTAATGGTCATTAGAGAAGAAGCTGAAGTGAGTAAGAGCACGAATCCCGTGACAAAAGGTCTGTTTTTGTTCTCGACATAATTAGGTGGAGTTTGTGTCTGTCTGCACAACGGTATTAACTGTGCCAATCAACCTATGAAGCAACGGCAACACCTGCTATGCACACCGTGCAGAGCTCGATCGGATGGCTTCAGCAGATTTAGATGCACTGCCATGCAGGAAGGAGGGGTGCATTCATTAACTGTCACAATTCCCCAAAGCTATTGATAGAACAGAGACAGAAATAGAATCGTAAAATCTCGTTGTGTGCAGGTATTTTTGGAATACGAATGACACTTTGCTGATGTTCCGGTGCTGACTGCGAGCTATTTTCAGCAAGGCGGATGCCTGTGTATGTGATTTCATGTCAGGTTCAGTTGTTTATGCGTCACATGGAATGAATCAGCAATTAATTGTTAGCTGACATTTGAAATTCAGCAAGAGACAGGTAATGGGACCATAATAATATTCTGTATTGTTAGAAATCCAATCGTTTTCAGAGCCCGGGCACATTATCTACACTGTAAAAAAATAAAATAAAAATGTATGGTAAATTTATGGAAAATAAATAAATCTTACAGTATTTTTAGAGAAACACGGACATTATTTATTATCTGTTATTTTAAGTTTTGTGCCAATAATGACAAATTCATCATTATAACATATTTTCATAATATTTATACAGCATTTGCCTGCTTTCCTAAATACATACATGTTAATTTATAATGACAATAATTCTGTAATTAAATGTGTCTCATTTCATAGAAACATATTGAAGGTGTTTGACTGCAATAATGCAGGGACAATCTGCAAAACCTTGACTGGAAAATAATTGCTGACATTCATTTGAATTATATTTTACTTTAATTTTTTTCAACTTTTATTTGGCAGCTGCTCCTGCCAGTCATTTGATGTTACAGTGATGTTACAGTTTTTTGCTCTCTACTGTAACAATGAGTTAGTTGAGAAGAATACTGTTGTATTTTTCTTTTAAATATTAGGCAACATTCAGTCAGTTAGCTTAGCTTAGTACAAATAGTGGAAAAAATGGAAACAGATATCTATTTCCCCATTTCCAGTTTCAGTTATGCTAACTGTGACTTCACACTTAGCACAAATAAATGTGCCCCCCCAATGCAAAGGGTGCTTCATTTTTCCACACATGTATCCTGTATGTCATGATATCTAAACAAGCGCTCTCATTCAAGGCAATTCATTTTCATAAATAAATCATTTCACACAGATTTAGATCCCAGCACAGATTTTGTATCAAACCTGCCACCATCGTCGTGACGTTAAGACTTCGGGATTGTGCACCATCAGTCACTGCACTGCTGTTCGCCAAAGAATATGTAGTCACTGCGTGACACTGAGTCTCTGCTCCCAACTACAACTTTCCTGCTCTGGAGGTTGAACAAACACGACTCAGCTTGTTAGTCAGCTTTACGGATGTTGCTTGCTGTATTTTTATTTATTTTTTTTTTACTTTATTTGACAGAGCCAAGCTAGCTGCCTCCAGTCTATGCTAGTCTAGGCTAAAAACATACACACTCCAGCTCCATGCTTGACACAAAGATATGAAATTAAGAGGGATTTTCATTTTTGAGAGAAAGGAAGTAAATGTACTGAAATTAGTCACAAATGGGTCTGAAAGACACCTAAAGATGCTTGTTGGTTCTGGAGCTTCTGACTGAGGAAGGCTAGCTTGTTTGCCTGTTTCCATGGCTCACATTTCACTGCTACCAATCAAATGTAGGTTGTAAGCACTTTATCTCTCCTCTGTTTAAGTTTGCTCCCCATCGGTTCAAGATATGAAGTACAAGTGATTTAAACTTTTCAGCCCTGTGAACTCAGCAGCATACACTACACAGAGACATAAATGCCAGGGTGAACTTTGATGAACAGATTTATGGACTAATTCCACCTCCAAATGTCAAACTGGACATACTCACTCTTCCCTGTGTGGTCTGTAGACAGCAGCACCATCTCAGCTGAAGTGTCTGTGTTTTTGCTGAACTATGACCTTTGAATGTGTCCCCAGTTTGATTTATGTAAAAAAGAAGCCAAATTAGAGCCTGGAGCTAGCGTCCTTTTGAACTTTCTACGTGTTTTGTGGGTCTTATCATGCAGCCAACACCATCAACATCATGTTGGGTATTCTCCGCAAGACCAGCTTTGAGTTGGGAAAGGTTACAAACTGACCACATTCCATCTTCGCCATGAATGAAAACAGCACTGGAAGATTTAATATGCAGATTTATGAGTTATTCAGCTCTGAATAGACTCATTAGTTCATTCACAGGTAGTGAGGGAAGCCCTGTTCACAGCTCAAAATGAAATCAATCGAATTAATTAAATGACTTAAGTATTAAATGAAGCGTGTCTGAATTTTTACACTTGAAAATGTTTTTTTGGTGTTGGCTGTGATTATTAATATTCTTTTTTTATTATGACAAGTGTGTATTTTAGAGTTCATTCTGTCACATCTTACAGTCCTTTGAATAATGTGAGATATCAGGAGCGACTCAGGCTCAGAGAGGGAGCAAATCAGCTGATCACATACACGATATATTTATATTCACTTCAATTCAACACAATTCATGACAGCCAGATTCAGTTTTCCAAAAGATTAAAAATGACTTTGTTACAATTTATTACATACTGTCACCTCTCAGTTTGAGTGAATTGGAACAGCTGATTGTCCAACACACAGTTTCTCAAATACTATACTAATACAATCCCCTCTGTCCAATAAAACATTAAAGAGTTTGTTCTACTTTTCTATTTCCTGTTTTTAATTTGGTTAGGGTATACATACATATATATGCAATTCCTTGATCCAAAGCACAGATAGACTGGAGGTCTGCCTACAGAAGCCCTATACTGACTATTTGAACTCAAACAAATCAAAATCTAAATTCATCCACTGAGATAACACTTGTCAGTGTGTGTTCTCACGGACTGTTTGAACTTTTTGTTCTGTTAACTGTGGGAGGTGTGGGACTAGTTTATTGCTTGTTGCGTCTGATGTGTTCATTTCAGAGAGTGTGTTTTTGTATTGTGTTGGATTAATCAGTTCTGTGACTGCTGAAGCCTCTGGTGATTTTTCTGTGGCGACTCTGTAGATTGCTGCTGGTTGTGATTTGACCTGTTCTACATCTTTGGTGTCTTCCTCTCGCTGATTCCAAGTGACTTCTTGCACTGTGTCCATTTCAGTTGTATTCTGCAAAATGTGCGGTGCTCCTGGGTTGGAATCTAGTTGACATAACAGTGTCAGTGGTGAAACATTAGAATGCCTACAATCAGGATTAGTCTGTGGATGATGCACCACTGTGTCCAGATGTTCCCTCAGCCTTTGTTCAGCCATCACAGCTGAATCTGTATTTAAATCTACTCTTTCCTTTTTGCATCAGTTAACTGCATCAGTCTATGCTTTCTTTCAGTTGGTGGTATCAGACTGTTTTATGTTGAAGATCTGCTATGACCTCCTAAATGTCTAGTGATTAGTGAGTTTGTAGCCTCGGTCCAAATGCTACAATCTGAGTTAACTTGTCTGTTCAGTTCACTGTCTTTTGTTGGGTTTATACAACAGCCTAAGGTGCTTGTATTCTCTGAGATCACTGTATTCCCATGGTTGGTTTTGGAGCGCTGGAGGTTTTAAGAGTTTTTTTGAAGGTTTGACTCAATGTTTTCTAAGGCCGCATAAACTCAGCAAATGTGAACTTTGTAAAATTTAGAACTACTTAAAACTTAACTTGTGGTTCTTCTTAACACAGCAGTCTTGGTATTCTCTACAGCTCTTCTTCCTGTAATGATGACCTGTCCTGGCACCAAGATGTCCTCAGTCCTTCCTCTGAAGATGGCTCATCTCTCCTCTGATGGTGAGTGTGCAGTAAAGTGTTTTTGGGCCAGGACACGTCCTTAAGTACCCTTGTGGGGATGGTCAGGGGTGGGGTTGTGATGCATGATGGTCTGTAGCTTCCAAGTGTTTAATTTGAGACCATGTTGTAACATGAATGAGAACAATGGGGTTTTGTTTTTTTTAGATGGCCTCATTAAAATAACAGTCCAGCAGAGACTGGACATGCATAATTCTGAGTTCTTCACCTCTGAATAGACTCATTAGCACTCACTCACAGGTAGTGGGGGAAGTCGCACTCGCATAGTTCACACTGTGTTTTCAGTATCATTGTGGAAAAACTGTCTGACCTTTGACCTGACAAATATTTTAACTTTTAACTTTAAAATTGTACATATTGATAATTCAGTCGATATAATAAATACATTAAGGATGTTTAGGAAGCAAATCAGAGCATCTGATCATATCTTTTCATAGAGTGTTTCTTTGAATATGGTTTTAAATGAAGTGTCTTTGTATTACTACACATGAAAATGCACTTTGGTTTGGCTGACCTCTGAACTTTTTCTTATGTCAAATAAGTCATTGTAAATACACATATGGAATATGTAAGTACGTTTCAGTATGGAAAGCTGAGACTGTAAAAAAAAAAACATAAAAATAATCATTACTTGATGTTTGTGTTTTTATTTGTAGAGAAAATAGTGGTGATTTGATGAGGGATGATTCTGTAGATTCCCTGCACAGTGTGTATTTTATTTTTCATAGTGAATTTTATTGTGAAAAAAATAACCATAGTTGATTCTATATATATTTTTTCTGTTTCACGTTTCTCCATATACTGAAGACAAATTTCAAAGTTTATGACTGTGTTTGCAGGTGGGGTCACCGCTGGAAAGCTGCCATGTTCTCTACTGAAAGTGCAGCCAGTTTCTGTATAAACAGATATTCATACAGGATGACAGTATTTTAGAAGTGTCTGACAAGAGTCCAGTGTGCAAACACCTACAATCAAATGAATTTACATAGTGAATGTAAACCTTTGTAATATTCAACCTTTTCTGAAAAATCTGAATGTGCTACTTTCACTGAAAATGACAGTTTGTATTTGAACAACCGAGCATCCACAAACATTTCATCATTAGTTAGTCTCCAACAAAGATTAGTTTTTTTTTTTCTCAGATATTTAATATATCTAGATATTTTTGCATCCCTCTGCAGCTAGACAATTGTGATTCCACCAGAAGTGCCTTGGCGTGTTTCAGAAGCATCCCTGAAGTGTCTCTCTGTTCTGTTCCGCTGGTCTGTTTTTGATGGATGAAAAAGGAAAGTACCAAAGAAGAAAGTGATGCATTTTATTTTTATTTTTTATTATCTTAATCAATCCTTTAGCCTGCAAAGCTGTGGAAATGATGCCCGGCTTAAAAGTTCTCCTTCAGGCAAGATATGAAACCCTAATATAAGCCTCCAATATAAAAGCAAAATAAATGTGTAAATTATTAAACAGTGCCAACAACATTAAAACCCCTGCGTGTTCCAGCCAAAGTAATGTTCATGTGACCTGACTAGCAAGCGTAATACAGAGATACAGATAGTGGATGAGTGACTCCCAATGAGCTTTCTGCACTTCATTTCAACTCTGGTTCTCAGTCGTCAGCCTCTTAGATGAGACATGAACGTCTTAATGGATCTAAGTCCGGTCGTGTAACCCTGTTACACAGGAGTCAGTGTCAGAGGAAAAGCACAAAAACCTGATGAAAACATGATAATTTGCAGCCAAGCATGAAGCTCGGTGATCGGAGTCAGCACCTCCAATTATGAGGCCATGGTTCTCTCTTCTTTTCTTTTTTTAAGATAGTTTTTGGGCCTTTTCAAGCTTTATTTTTGACAGAGACAGCTGAAGAGTGACAGGGATGTGGGGAGAGAGAGATGGGGAATGACATGCGGGAAAGAGCCACAGGTCGGATTCGAACCCTGGGCCACCACGGCAAGGACTGAGTCTTCGTACATGGGGCGGATGCTCTATCAACTGAGCTAAACAACATCCCGATGAGACCATGGTTCTCTGCCCTAAACAAGAGGAATGCTCCTCTCGGGTTGGGAGCGCTGTACCGGAATGTTGTGGGGAAGAGGGCACCAAGCCAGAAGGCAAAGTTCTTAATTTTCCAGTCTATCTAAGTTTCAACCATCACATGGACATGGCTTTGGGTAGTGACCAAAAGAATGACATTGCAGATTCAAGTGGCCGAAATGAGCTTCCTTCCCCGCGTGGCCAGGCCCAGTCTGACAGGGTAAGGGGCTCGGACATCCTGTGGGAGCTCAGAGTAGAGCTGCTGCTCATTAACGTCGAAAGGAGTCAGCTGAAGTGGTTCGGGCATCTGATTAGGATGCCTCCTGGGCGCCTTCTTTTGGAGGTGATCCAGACAAGTCCAACTGGGAGGAGACTCCAGGGCAGACCCCGAACCCGCTGAATGGACTATATGGCCCATCTAGCCTGGGAACAACTTGCGATCCCCCAGGAGGAGCTGGAATGAGTTGCTGCGCAAAAGGACATGTAGAGGTCTCCGTTAAAGCTGCTGCCACCACAACCCAACCCCAAATAAGCAAAGGAAAATGGATGGATGGATGGATAAATCAGTTTAAATACATTAAGAACAAGCAAATGACTCCATGAAGCCTTGTTCAGTTGCTCAGTAGTATAACCTTTCAAAACTGTGACGTTTGAGCTATCCTGCAGCTATTTAGATAGCAAGCTACTTAGCTACACTGAACATGCTTTAGCCAACAGTGAACAAGAAACATCAATCTGTATTTGTTCATGTATACTCTGGCAAGAGTTCTTTTGTTGTCTCCACAGTTTTCCAGTTAGCTAAGCTGTGTCCTGAAGGGGAAAATTGAGGTTAAACACTGCTAACAGGGAAATGATTTTAGCTTCTAGAGGATGCCATGTGTTGCTGTGACTTCATCCATAGATGCATGGATGAAAAACCGTCTTCATTTGTGCCTGCATATACATCTGTCAGTGTGTTTCTGTACATAAAATTGCAGTCGAGCATCCTTGTGTAAACCTTGTGTGTGTGTGTGTGTGTGTGTGTGTGTGTGTGTGCTGATGAATGGCTCTGATTAGCACTGAGGACACTGGAGCCTTCAGAGCGCCCTGCAGGATTACAGGACATTGCCAGCATTTGCCAGTCAGGCAGAAAATCACTTTCATAAAGTGACACAGACCCTACACACACGTACACACACATTCACACACACTCAAAGACACACAAGCCAGCACACATATAGAAGCATACCTCATTTGAATGACTGAAGCCAACACAAAACAACACATGCTAATCTTAGCTGGGAACGTGCTGCACTAACATACAGACATACAAAGGTTTGTACACTACAAATGTGTACCTGTGCTTTATTGGTGGGTATCAACCACTGCTTTATTTTTGCACTGGTACTTCTGTGGTGCAGTTGGATAAAACTTTCAGAGTTTGACAAACCTCACAATTCCTAACACCATCACTAATGTCGAGTAGAAGTACTCTTCTTTTATTTTCCATTATACAATGTCTCACAAAATTAAAAAAGGGTATCATGGGGGGACTCTATAAAAACACTCCAAAATTAATGAAAAATTAGGAAGTCGTTAACAAAATATTACTAAAAAAAATAATGGAGTTGGGAACTTGTTCTTCTGTCCACATATTCCTGGCACATTTGAGCCTTGTCTGGTGAAGGCAGAGTCTCTGCATCACTAACAGCTAAGTCACTTGATTTAATACATAAACACTACTGTTGGGTGAAAATCACCCGACGTTAGTGTTCTAGGGTTAAACATGCATGTTCCTGTATGCATTAGACTTTCCATGAACATTTCATCATTGTTTTTTTCCTTTTTTTCAAGCTTTTTTTAAATTTTTGCCAGAGACAGCTGAAGAGTGACAGGAATGTGGGGAGAGAGAGAGAGACGGGGAATGACTCTGGTGGGAAAGAGCCACAGGTCGGATTCGAACCCTGGGCTTCCGCAGCAAGGACCGAGCCTTCACACATGGGGCGGCTGCTCTACCAACTGAGCTTAACACCGCTCTGCCCTGTCTATTTTTGATGGATGAAAAAGTTCAATGTGCTTTTTTCACTGGAAGTGACAAACTGAAAAACTGAGTATCTGAAGCTCTCCAGAGAAGAAAGTGATGTTTTTGGATATCGTAATCGATCCTTTAGCCTGCAAACTGTGGAAGTGATGGTCTTAAAAGTTCTCCATCCAACTGAATGTATTTGTACATCCATGAAAACTTTTTAACCCTCATCCGAGAGGCTACGTCAGTTCTGATTTACAGGTGTGGAACTCGGGTATGGAACTCTGGTATAAGAAGCCTGTTGGATAAGAGATGAAACATCTTCACAGATCTACAGACAATTTGCCCCAGATTTAATTGTCAGAGAAACACTGACTCTGAACTAAAGAGCATGAATACTTCAGTTAAAATACATTCAAGAGAAGCAAATGACTTCATGAAGCCTTGTTCAGTTGCTAAATAGTATAACCTTCCAAAACTGTGAATTTCGTCCAACAATAAAATCCAATCATTATTTGTTCATGTATGTTCTTGACGAGAGGTTTTTTTGTTGTCATGCCATGAACAGCTACATCAAGCAGCACAGAACAGATCGAGATGGCTAGAAGTCAGACACAGAAACAGCATAAAGAATCATAATAAGAAAACTATATTAACTGATCTGTGCAGACTTCCGACTGTAAAAACAGACAAAACTCAAACTATTCTACTTAGTAGCCTACTTTCTCACGGTAGAAGCACATAAACCGAGGAAAAATGCCTAGATCAAAGCAGGTTAAACAAAGTCTGGCGGACAAAATGTTCCAAATGAAACACTCCCGGTGGAGTATTCAGCTACATGGAGAACAGTGTCGTGGCTGCAAAGTCACACATCAGTTTCCCCTTGGTTTGGCATAGATCCAGAGTCATGAGTCAGTCATCAGTAACAATATCCACCATCAGTTACAGTAAAACAAAAGTATGTTATGTGTTCTGGTTTACTGCAGAACACTGACATAATAACATCAGGTTACCAGGAGCATCCCTCTCCCCGCTGACCAAAGACTCTGGTTTCTAAAGGAGGCACTTGGCAGCCAATCAGAGGCTAAATGGAATGTGGTCACTGTGTGGCCTTTAATTAAGTCCTTCCAGAGGGGAGGATTTACTGTCCTGAAATGAGAAAAGAATGAGTACACAGTATTTTTTCAGCCACTTAGAGCAGTAATCCATAAAGCATTTATGTTACCGCAAACTGAGCATACAGATGAGGCTTCATGCATAAGTCAATGCACACAAAAGCTATATCATATCAAAGTAATTTACAGCGGCATGAAAATGAACGGCTGAATTTGAGACCTTCTCTCAAAGGGTAAAGCATTAACATTTGATATAATGCCACTTTTGGAATGTCCCGACTCTCCACGGTGCCACATGAGCCACTCGGGATGGACCAGATGGCCGTGCCAACCATGAGCTCTTTGATACCGATTCTTTGTGTCAAGATAAAGGCATTTTGTAAAGGCTACTCCAGCCCAGCCAATAGTGTGCCACAATGCAATGTTGTTTATCTCATGTCCTCAGCAGTGGAGGCCGTTCTGAAGAATGAGTTTGTGGAACACTGAGCAGCTTGAATTTCTAATGATTTATTCAAGGAAAGTGCACAGACATGAAATCTGCAGTGTTGTCTGTGCAGGTCTAGTGAGCAGAGGCCGGAGCTTTGTCATTGAAATCTGGAAATTTCATCCAAACAGCTCCTGACAATCAAAGGAAACAAATAAGAACAAATAACATTGCTGCATCTTTTGCTCGGGAGGCCTGTTTGGCAGGCTGTTGAATGAGCTTTTACTCATGCCAAGAAATTATTCAGGTGCAGAGGTAGTGACTGTACATGGCCTACTTTTTATGCTGCTTCTCCACTGCCGTTGCTCCAACAATAAGAGGTGCTGCTCGGAAAACCAGGCTCTGTGATGGCAGGATTAAGGTCTGGGTCAACAACAATGACATTGGTCTCAACAACAGTTATGTAATGAGATCCTGGTTTGGGGGGATTCTTCACTGGCTTCTTTTGTATACAGACTGGTAAGTGACTTCAGTGGTGATTAACCCTGTACACCCATGAGTATACAAATGGTATTTACAGTGTAACGAGCAGAGTTAATCCTAATCCTGAACTGTAATTGATTTTCCAGTGATGAGATGTTCTGTAGAACATGTGACACCAGTACTAGGTTTAATCCATGGCTGTGAAACTGGTTTTCAAACGGGCTGGGGAGCCCACTGTTTTTGCACAAATTAAAGTTTTCATGGTAGGTACACAGGAGAAAAACATTCTTTACCCAGTGCTGGATTACCAATTTAGCAACGCAAGCAATTGAACTGTCCTAGACCAAGGTCAGGTATTGCGTGGCAAATACTCTTTGGTTAATTTTATTAAATACAATTTTTTTTGGCAATTTGCACCACTGAATCAAACTCAGACCGTTTAGGAACTAAAAGTCAGAATAACTTGGCCTCTACTTCTTTGAATTTGACCTTTTCTTTTCAGAACTATCTCTCAGAAGGCCTTTAATTTCATGCCAGTTCAAGGTTAAATAGCTGGGGTGCTACTTTAATACCTTTAATATTACACTTTCTTGGAAATATCTTTTATCATAAAACAAGGACAATGAAATATTCCGGCTTAGTAATACTGGTTGGTTCCTGGCATCCTGGCAAAATCCATTGGGGCATTTTTTTTGTCCCGGAGCCCTCTAGTGGGTGGATCCACTGATGAACGCCCATCAGGGTTTTGACACCAATGAAATTCAGCTTGTGACTGCCATGTGGATTCTGACTCGTCTGTTCAAAACAAAGGCTGAAGTATTGAGACACACCTTGGCCATGGTCTACAGATCACTCTGAGAGTGCTCTCATCTTTTCTTGATGTGGGGACCTCTCAGATACAACAACAAGCTGACCCAGGTGGCCCACAAGACTAGCAAGATAACTGGAAATAACTCCAGAACCTACACAACCAGTCCATAGACAAAAAGGCAGCACAGGTCAATAATGACCCACCCACCCTTTCTCTTATCTTTCCAGCTGTTGCCATCTGGCAAGACACCCAAGGTCCCACAGTCCATGAGCACTGCTGCTGCTGAGAGCTGCCCTTTACTGTGTGTTTACAGTCTTGCCAGAAAGCCACAAGGCAAATTTCCATTTCATGTATGTTACATGGGATTAATAAAAAGTCACCCAAATGCATAAAGCAAACACAGGAAACTGGGTGCAGGATCAAAACAAGCTTTATTCTATTATTATCTTATATAATTGGGAAGAGATTCTGTCGTCTAAGCGGGGAGCTGAGCAGGCTGAGCCGGAGGATGGAGCCAAGGGAGGTGGGGGGAAGTAGGTGGAGTATGAGCAATCCAGGGAGAGTTCAGGTGGAACAGGAGTGGAACGGAGGCAAGAGGCAGCACAGACCAGACCAAAGGTTAGTGACGAAGCTAAACAAACAGGCAGGAGTCAAAAAAGGTTGGACAAGACTGACTGGGTGGCTGAGTCTGCACTGGCAGTGTGTTGGAGTTGAACCTGGGTATATAAAGCAGAGTTCATTAACTATGATCACAGCTTGTTGCCTAACACCTACGCACCTGACTCAACTCCTACTCAGTTTCTAATCTTATCTTGTGTTTCTGTAACCCTAACAAGTTGCCTAACTACCTTAACTAGATGAGAATATACAGTAAGTCACATAAACCCTGTTCACAACTGTTTTGGAAGGCATTGGCAAATAAAGGACAGAAAAAGATATGAAAAGATTGGACAAATGATTTATTTTCCAATTCAGTTTGGAGGACTTGGTCCTGAAGGTGAAAGAAACGTGCTATCGGCCGGTGTAGAGGAACAAAAATCACAATTCATCCATTGTATGAAACCATGTTAATTTGAAGGCTGTGCTGTTTGGCAGCAGTGCACTCCGTTCTGCCACTGCTGGTCGGATCAGGGCCACTGATGATGAGTCAGGCTGAAATGCAATAGAAAGTTCTCAATATTACTGAAGCTTTTGTTTCTGCAACCCTACCAACACTGAAGTGACTCAAGGTCAAATCTGGTCATTTATTAGAAGACACAGTATGTTTGCCCATCTGAACCGTTGCCATCATCCAGTTATCATCCATCCATCAGGTCAGCAGGGTTAGCACGGCGTTCCTCAGCAACGCGTTCCAGCTCCCACTAGGAGATCACGAGGCGTTCCCAGGCCAGATGGGCTATAGCATCCCGACAGTGTTTCTGGATCTGCCCCGGGGTCTCCTCCCATTTAGACGTGCCCAGATCACCTCCAAAAGAAGGCTACCAAGAGGTATCATGATCAGACAACTCAACCACCTCAGCTGGCTCCTTTTGGCGGACGTCCAAGCACCTAAACCTCATCTCGAAGGCTGAGGCAAGCCACCCCAGAGAGGTAACTCATTTCAGTCTGAGATCTCATTCTTTGTGTCTCTACCCAAAGCCCATGACCTCAGGTGAGGGTTCGTAGGACAGTACAACCATCCGGTACACCGTCTACAATACTGCAGACGCCGCACCAATCATCCATTTTCCCATCACTTGTGAACAAGGCCCTGAGATACTTGAACTCCTTCGCTTGGGTCGCTCCCAACCCAACAATTATCATGTCCTGTAACATTCACACACTGCTGATAAATAGCCACACAGTGTTCATGCATCTGCTCTATTCATTTAGTGACTGCTTGAATGGCAGTGTCTACTTTAAACAATATACTTGATTAACAGGAGTGGTAATGACTGGGGTTTTAGATGTGTGTGTGTGTGTTTAGACACTTAAACAGCCATGTAAAAGAAAGACAAAAAACCCCTAGGATGTGTGTGTTGCCTGGTCTTGTCACATCACCCTGCCTGGCCTGTATAAACCTCTCAGCATGAAGCACGACACAAGGTGGGTTTTCCCCATTCATGAAGCAGCCAACACTGACTCATCCCTGCCAGTGTGTGTGTGTGTGTGTGTAAGTGTGTGTGTGCTGCTTTTTTTTTTTTTTGGTCATTCAGCCACCTGCAGGAGCAATTTTACAACTCTCATGTTGCCTGTTGCCTCCACTGTTCCTAAAATAACCAGGCACCCTCACCCCTCCTCTCCACCCCCGCCACCCCATCCCTCCTCACCCCCCCCTCCTCCTCCTCCTCCTCCTTTCAACCCCGCCACATGGTTACAGTTAAGTACATAAATCAGGCGCCACCGCTGGTGTGAGGGCTGTGGAGGCAGACAGGAGGAGGAGGCGCACATACACACACACACACATACACACACACACACACACATGCACCTCACGCCGCCGCGGCTCGTCGCTGCTACTGCAGCCGGTGCAGCGAAGGAGACTCGCAGCTTCTTCTTCTTCTTCTTCTCCTTCTTTTTCTCCATCACACGGAGGCGGAATGGCTTGAGAGCAGACGACACGGACTCGGCTCGATCGGCTCGTGCACGATGATTTTCTGACTTGTCTGCTGTGTGTGTGTGAGAGTGTGTGAGTGTGTGTGTGTGTGTGTGTGTCTGTCCGTCTTGCCGCGAATTGCTGCAGTGCTGTTTTTTTTTCCAGGTGTTGTGGTGTGTGTGTGTGTGTGTGGTGTGTGTGTGTGGTGTGTGTGGTGTGTGTGTGTGTGTGTGTGTGTGTGTGTGTGTATGTGTGTGTGTGTGTGTGTGCATGGTGGTGGTGGTGTTGTAGCCTGGTGTAATTCTCTTACGAATTGGACTAAGCCGGGGAACGGAGTCTGATGTCACATGTGCTTCATCGGAGGAGACGGGGCATCTGCAAGCTGGATTTTGTGGAGGATGCTGCGGCAAGTGATACACAGAGGGCTCAAGGCTTCGTTCTACTGGCTGGGCTTATTCGTTAGCAGGCACCCCGTTTTCTTCCTCACCGTCCCCGCGGTCCTCACCATCATTTTCGGATCTACCGTGCTCAGCCGATTCAAGCCGGAGACGGACCTGGAGGTGCTGGTCGCCCCTACTCACAGCCTCGCCAAGATCGAGAGGAGTCTCGCCAACAGCCTGTTTCCAATCGACCAGTCGAAGCACAAGCTGTACTCGGATTTGCACACTCCGGGTAGATATGGCAGGCTGATCCTGTTGGCCAAGTCCGGCGGGAACATCCTGGAGTTGGCCGATCAGGTCCTGCAGGTTCACAAGCAGGTGTTGGATTTGCGCGTCAATTACAAGGGGTTCAATTACACGTTCGCGCACCTCTGCGTCTTGAGCCACAGGGACAAGCGCTGCCTCCTGGATGATATCATCACCATCTTCGAAGACATCAGGCAGGCTGTGCTTTCCAACAGCACTTTCCACAAGGTTCCCGTGAGCTACCCAAACACAACATTAAAGGTGAGATTCTTTTTTTTTTTTTTTTTTTTTTTTTTTACTGCATGTCAACCGGGCCTGTCCCCCCCTCCCCAACCACCCCATCCCCCCTCCACAAAAAAAAAAAAAAAAAAATCTCTCCATCAGGGTGACAGTGCAGCAGCAGTCAGCATGTGAGTAGCAGGCTGGCCCTCGGAGCTTGCTATAATTTCTGAATGAACAGCAGCGGGTTTGTATCCGCTCAGGCTGTGATGTGGAGCTGCAGAGTGCCTCCATCTATCAGCCCGGGGAGAGAGGGAGAGAGAGAGAGGGGGAACCCTCTGTTCTCCTCCGGAACGAGCACAAGACAGCCGGCTTTGCAGTTTTCCACCCTCCCTTGTGCTGGTGCAGGTGAATTGATTGGCTGCATGTAGCCACACATACACACATAGACACACACAGGCAGGGATATCCTGCCTTTTTTTTTTTTTTTTTGATGCAGTGTTTCCCCTCTCTCTCTCTCTCTCTGTCTCTCCCTCTCTCTCTCTCTATCCCGGCTGCACATGCAGCATGACATGGCTCCAGCAGTAGCTATAATAGACTCCCAGGTATCCTGCTTCTCTGTTGCTCAGCAGGATCTGACTGCACACATGCAGCCGTATCATTCACACACTCACATACACAAGCTTCTTTTTTTTTTGTTTTAAGCAGCAGTAACACACAACCAAACATGTCAGGATGCTGCATGTAGACAATACAGGTGCACATCCAGTGGATCCATGGATGCATCAAGTGCAGCTGTGCTCTGCGCTCTTTTTTTTTTTTTGTCTGATCAGGCTTTTACAAAAAAAAAAAGCTGTTGCACACATGCATGCTTGCATGATGTGAGCGTTTCTGTTGCACGGCCTCGAGGCTTGTTCACGTTACAGTGCAGGTTTGATATTACATGGACATATGCGCATGTTAAGTCACTAAAACAGGCAGCTTATTCAACACCAGGCTTTATGGTGTACACACCACTGTACCCTCCCACACACACTCGCACACATGACATATTCCGTGTATAACAGGCGGGTTGTAACTTCCATTGGCACAGCGGCGGGAGCCAATGCGAGCAGCATCAGTGTCTGAGTGGAGTAGTGAGGCCATTCATCGTCCTGCTGCAGGCTGTTTGGCTCCTGATATTCAGGTCCAGGTCCATAGTGTGTGTTCTTGTTTCGGATGACAAGTGGGAGTCAGATATTGGCTGTAAATTTTTTTTTGCAATTATTTGTTGGTTTATTCAATTTTAAAGCATTACATCACTTTGTGAATGTAGCAGACCTTCACATATCATCAGTGCATGCATCTTTAAAGGCTGAGGTTGAAGAAATTCAACCTCTCAAGGCAAATAAACCCTTAAAAAATGTGCAGTGTCACACATTTTATACAGGCCTCTTATGTCACAGACCTGCAGACATTTTGACTTGTCAGTGGACCATTACGTGTCCCAGTGTGCTCATCCAGTGAGCCGGCATGTGAAACACCAGAGTGGGAAGCAGCCATCATCAGTGTCATCAAACACACCTGTGCTCTTCTTCTGTTATAACGTGTCAAAATATGCGCGGTGAAAAAAGTTTTATTGCTTCACTGTCATAATACTCCGAAACCTGCACAATTGTCTGCTCGTGTAGGAATGATCGGCATAAAGTTTAATGTGAAGACAAAACAGAACCACGCAATTAGAGTGAGTCACTTCAGTGTCTTCTCACACAATGACTCAACAGCCACTTAGCAGAGTTTACTACATTCTGTATGGAGCACATTCAGACTGTATGCACTAATATCCGGTAAAGGGTTAGTTCGCTAAACCGGTGCTGCTGCCCTGACAGAGGTACAATAGAGTTTTGTGTCTGTGGTGTGTGGAGTCTTTAAGGTTACATAAGAAGTAGCTCCAGTAGTTGAGAAGTGTTCATGGTGAAGCCTGTGATTTATCTTGTGTATATGACATTGTTATTGGAACGGCAAGTTGCAGTTGAGTTTTTCAGATTTCATTGTTCCGTCGAGTCATTTTTCAAACAAAACTAATATGCCAAACATTTGATGGTTCCAGCTTCTCCAGTGAGCTGCTCCTTCTTGCTTTGCATTATAATGCACTGAATATCTTTGATGGAGGGGGGTGGAAGGCCTTGGACATTGGAAATAGTGATAGCTGCTTCGTCTGTTTTTGATGTTGAAGTGATTAATAGAGAAAATAATCAGCTTATCGACTGAAAAGATGAAAAGAACCACAATGACTGCAATGAATGATCATTCATTCCATTGTTGAATGAGCTGCTGATGTTTTTTGTTTTTTTTAAAACTAATGATTGATCATTTGGTCCAAAAATGTCAGAAAATACTGAAAAATATCCATCACAGTTTCTTCAAGCCCGAGGGAACATCTTCAAATTCTATTTACGACACCCAAAACAGTCCAAGACAAGTGATGGAACATACAGAAACCCAGAAATACAAATGAAATGCCAGAACCAGTTAACATTTTCAATTCAATTTTATTATATGGCAACAAATCATAACAGAAGTTATCTCATGAGACAGGTCCAGATCATACTCTTTATGATATTAATTACAAGAGACGCAACAATTCCAACCATGAGCAAACACTTGGCTAGGAAAAACATCCTATTTACAGTGAGAAACCTTGAACAGAACCAAGCTCATTGTTTTTGAGTATTGAGCTGGTTGATTATTCTCAAATATTCAGACAATTCTAGTAATCATTAGCACTACAAGTGAGTTTTTTATTATTAATTTGGGTGAACTCACCCTTTAAATCCTACACACTGGTCCTTTAGAGGTGTACTTGATTGAAAGTCCCTCGCCTCACCACGAAGGAGGAACTGTGGCCGTGAAATGCATGAAAAATACAAAAGTCCCTATCTAGGGAGTGTTAAGGTTATCTGGGCTACTGTAGAAACATAGCGGTTCAACATGGCAGACTCCGTAGAAGAGGACCCGTGGTGTCTGTAGATATAATAGCCTCATTCTAAAGTCAGTACTGTCTGCCATATTCTGTAAATACAGGCCTCTAAATGTTACACACTGGACCTTTAAGTCCTGATGTATGTATGTGCTGACATGTGCCGGACGTGCTGTACACAGCATGCATGTATGTACTCAAGCACACTCATACTATCATTAGCTGCTCTCCAACATGAATTACACTTCTGTTCCTGAAGGTTGACGTGACCTCCTTCCTCTCCTGCTCCTCCTCGCTGTGTATCAGGCGCTGTGCACCCTCCATCTTCCCCGAATCCTTCTCCTCTCCGTCTGCCCGTTTGACGAGCTGTCTGGGCTAATTCATTTGCCCGGCTTCTTATGCCTCATCCTCTGCTTTGATGTCACGACCGCGGGTTTATTTCTGTGCTTGTTATACAGACGTATGTCTTCGTAAAAAAGTGCTACTTTTTGCTGAGCTGAACTTTAGCTCTGTTCCCAGGAGAAAATGCTTAAAATATATGTTCTTTGTTTTCCTCTCTCTGCTGTGTTTCTTTCAGTTGTGCAATCTTTTTAAACTGTCAGTTATTACGAAAATAAAAATACATCAAGCGAAAAAATATACAGCAAATGGGGCTGTATTAAAAACTGGAGAACTCCAGGATATTAAGGACTATATCTCATATGAAAATTAATATTGATTGAAACATTTTCAAGAACAAATTTGCAGCACTCTTTGGAGATATAAGAATTATGAGAAAATACCTGCCATCTCTTGCATTGCAGCTTCATCCTGCATTCATGCCACCAGCAACCGCATCGCCCCGCTAATGTCCGATGGTTAATTAGAGCTTGTTGATTGCCGGTTGAAGTGCCAAAGTTGTTACAGCAACAGATTGGACATATGGCAACGCTGCTATGTGATTATCTGCTGATAGCCAATAGGGCCCAAATATTTGAGTCAGTCACGGCACAGCTTGTCTCAGGTCACGCTAATATGGACTTCTGTTTTCCAGCCCAAATGTTATAGATCAGCATGTTGTAGCTCTATGGAAGCTTAGATCGGCTGTGGTTTAGCATTTGTTTCTGGTAAATTTTCTTGACAGGTAACCTTTTGAGGCTGATAAAGTTTTAAAAACCCATGAACATGAACAAACATATTGAATAAGAAACCTGAAGGTTACTAGTCATGCTAGCAGTGTGGATCACTAACAATATCAAGAATGGATGCCGCATGCGTGACATCACCTGTAGGTTTCCGACGTTTTGAAGCTCTAAATCTCTGGCTGTAGTCGCCGCCATGTTGGCCATACTGCTTCTTCCGTCTCCTGGCTAATCTAAAAACTGGCAAGGACGTGGATCATTAGCGGACCTGAAGTGGGCTGAATGATGTATGGGTGCTCAAAAACAGGGAAATTAGCTATGGAGACCAAAACCGTTTTTTGTGCCAGGCTGTAAACATGTTTATTTCTGCTGTGAAATTGGACATTTTAACATGGGGACTTATGGAGACTAACTTGTTCTGTAGCCAGCCTCAAGTGGACATTTGAGGAACTGCAGTTTTTGGTACTTCTACATTGGCTTCACTGCCCCACCATGGGGGTTGCCACTTGATGTGGCTCCAGATATGACAGCACTGGTCTGCTGTTTGGTCCACCGCTTTTGTCCAAACTGATGGATCGCCATGAAATTTGGCATACACATTCGATTCGACACATTTAGTCAATTTAAATCAACGTGGTGTTCAGCAGGTTAGATTTTCACTTTCTCTACTACTTTGGAACATTTACAACATTAAAGTTTGCAGGTATTTGGTCAGACATTAATCAGTCTCAGCTGTACTGTGTAGAGACCAAGTGGTAACCTCCAAGGCTAAAACATGAAGTGTCAAAAACTGTAATTCCCATCACCATAAGCCCCCATATTAAACAGCAGAAACACTTTTGGTCTTTATAGCTAATTTCCACATGTACTGAGGCTGATTAAAAAAAACAAAAAACTCCCCCCATTTAAATTGTATCGAAGTTATGCATAATTAATGATGTAATAGGTGCTTTGATTGAAACATCCAACAGACCCACCTCAAATCCACCCATGCTCCACGTCTTTTCAAAGACATGTAGGTCCAGGTTTCCCTGATAAGGATAAGTGGATATGGAAAATGGATGGATGGATGATAAAATGGCTGAATATATAGAAAAAGTACATCATCACATGTCTGGTCCTAGTTCAACATTAACTGACAATCAACCTTCAATTCATTAATCAAATCAATGGAAATGTTTATAACATTATGTCTGCAGATGATATGATTTAGCATATCAAGTTTAACATCAGTGAGATCATGTGATCACATGGTTGTCATCAACATTGTGATTTGTGTCTTTAAGATTTTTATGTCCTTATTGTTTCCTGTTTAATATCTATCAATATAATGAGATAATTAACTTGTCATCTTGTCATAATAAGGGACTCTATAAAAGAATACCTTTGGCAGCTTTGGGCTTCTGCGTTTAAAAACCTCTGACAGTCTAAATGGATTTCTATAAAACAGCAGAGGTGTGCTCTTTCTGCATTACATTACTCTAACACTAATAATATTGTGTTTGACAAGATCAAGCTTCTTGTTACCTTCATGAGAGGACAGTGAAATGGAGTGCTGGATTGAATTAAGTTATTGTGCAGTTTGGGTTGTATGCTGCGTGGCAATGTCAAGCTAAGGTCAACGTTTGTTTTACACCCCCCATTCTCTTTAATAAATCATAAAATTGGAGGCGAGCGAGGCAGAGGCGAGGAAGCAGCAAAAAACAGCTGATATGCAGAAGGAGGTCTGCAGGCATTTAAACGCCGCAGGAGAGGAGCTGTGATTGGAGGATGGGAGAGCGGACGAAGCTGATGGGGTTAGCTATATCTGTCTGTCAATAATTGGCGTGCCCTAGGGTGTATTTGGGTACATGGCAATAAAAAAACAATACAATCAAAACAATTCTCAGATGTCTCTTGAAACTGCATTAAAGCAGTTAATCAAGTATTTCAGAATAAAAGAAATTGTTTTAATGTTTATACTTTACGTCGTAAAGTTGGACTACAGAATTGTAAAATGGAAAAACAATATGTATCGAGCATGATCAGGCCGTGTCCTGCTTTAATTATGTAGCTTATAGTGCAGGTAACTTCTGTTTCCCCTTGATTTATGACTGAACAGAGTTCAGATGGAGCTTTAAGGACACAGAATTCACATATTTCCTCTCTGACGAAGGTTTTTGGTCATTTTAGTTGCTCCTCTTGTCCATACTTGCAACAAAGGAACCCCTTCTACAGCAATTTCAATGTAAGCCTAAGTAATGCTGGACTAAATCCACAGTTCCCATCTTATTAAATTCAGCATAAATTAATATGGTGCTTCAGCAGTCCAAGTTAGACAAAGCAAGAGGGTCGTTTTCAAAGTTACAGCATTTTTTAGGACCAAATTTCCACTTTGTGTTACTGTAATGAAAAAACCTGTACGCTCACTGAAGCACAGAGGCAGAATTTCATAAGAATTTTTTGAAATAGCTACGTCTGCTGCATACTGCTGAAACCTCATATAAGCCTCAGCCAAATTCTGAGATGAAGTTTTGCACAGACAGCACTGTGTATTTTCTCTCCTCTCAATTAGCTGCCAGTATAAACAACGAATGATTACAGCAACCAATTACTTGAAAAGATGTAAATCCATCTTTAGTCTAGTGTGAGTTGTTCTCCAAAAACACTGGATCCTCCATTTCCCATAATGCAACTTCATATAATCTTTTCCAATGACAGTATAAAGACTGGACAGCATTTGTATGACGTCTCCCATAGGTTTCCTAAGCGCCATTCTATAAAAATTCACCCTCAGTACAGTTGTCATGAACGGGGAAATTAGCTATAAATACCAGTTTTTTGTACCAGACTGTAAACATGTTTATTTCTGCTGTGAAGTTGGACATTTGAACATGGGGACTTAAGCCAGCCTCAAGTGGACGTTTGAGGAACTGCAGTTTTTGGCACTTCCACATTGGCTTCACTTCCCCACCACAGGGGTTGCCACTTGATTTGGCTCCAGAGATGACAGCGCTGGTCAGCTGGTTGGACCTCTTTTGTCCAAACTCATGGATTGCCATAGAGCTATAGAGACCAACAGAGACATTTAATACAGGCCCTTATGGAGAATGAAATGTTCTGTAGCAAGTCAAACCTCCACATCGTCTCGATCTCCTCCTCCAGAGCAACAGAAGACATTCTGCTTCGACATGAAATGGTTGTCTTAGAAATAAAATATATTAACATTCTTGAACTGAATGCTTTCTCTGATTAAATATGTTCATCAAACCTTCCTCCAGGCACACACACACACACACACACACACACACACTGAGAACTATATTTTCTCTTTGCTAAAGGGTGGCAAAAACAAGAATAGAAAACAAAGCTTGTGCATTTCCAAAAACCTTGACTGAACAGACATTTTTGCAGGTGATGTAGAAATTGTTGCTCTGATTACGTCTCATTATTCTCTGTGTCAGAGCATTAAAGGCATGCATGTTTCAGCACAAGTTTATAGATAGGTTCAGTGCTTTAGTGAATTTGGAAAGTCAGTGTGGTGGATTGATTTGAGCTTTGTGCAATTACACCAGTGAAATTGGAGCTAAAGCTTTCTGGGTTCCTTTAGCAGTTACTGAGTGATTACATTACATAAACACACTTGTACACTGTCATGAAATGACAAATTTGAAGCATGGAGTGGGAGTGTTTTGAGAGTAATAATATAGCACAAAAATAATGTGAGATCTGGCCTAATGAATTGATATATTTGAGGTAGCCAGTCATAAAATGTTTGGCTCTGACAGAAAACCTGGCTGTTGACGTATGAATGTTATCAATTATGTGATTTCAAGGTGCTGTGTCCACCAACACTTATCAATGTGTTGTCCACATAATGTAACAGCAGAATAACTCATCCACTTTTTCCCCCCCGGGCAGTAAATTGTTTGCAGTTTGCACCAAACAATCAGGGGGATTTATTTATCTAGAAGCGTGAGATTTATATCAAATCCCCCCGCTGTGAAGCAGCATATTGCGGCTGTTTGATTGTGCTGGATTATTGTGTTCATAACAAGATAAATCATATCTACAATAAGCTGCAAATTAAAGTTGACATTGTTCTGGTTGCAACAAACCAGTGTTGTGCAGGAGCTCAAATTCACATCACAAATGTTGTGTGGGTGTGCCTCGCTTTCTTGATTAAATGGACTGGGGAAATATTTATTATGTCAGTGTTTTAAGATATTGTTCACAATTAGACCTGGTGAATAAGCATAGAGCTTTGATATATGTGCAAGACTGCATTAATATATATAATTTTCAGGAAATGTACTGTATTTTTAAATGAGTCATTCACCCAGCACCATTATCCTTGAATGCTAGGGTGGGAGTGCAAGATTAAGATAAAATGTTTTGGTTAGACAGTTAAGCATGTGAACTAACCAATCTTTAACTCTGAACCTCAAACTGTCACTGTGTGTCATGCTCAAATCATTTCTTTTTTTCCATCGGAGCCTCCGAAGAGGTGCCATTTTTATTTAGCTTAGTAGTTATATAGCATCATTACGTCCTGGTTAGTTACTCAAAACTTATACAAAATATATAAATCTCATAAACTCTTTTGTAGATAGGCAGTTGATTAGCCATTAATCTTTAAACACTGCTCTATAACCTAGGTAACCATTTATTAGCTATTTATTCAAAAGTAGCTAAATCAGAGACTTAGCTAATGGATCAGTAATCATAGAAAATCCAATTAAACTACCAAAGGTGTGGTGAGGCCAAACTACGGTAAAATTCAGGGTTATGTGATAAAGAATAGCCACTATAAATGTGACTGTGTTTAGATATGGTAAGCTAACAATTGAAATGATATCCTGAAGCCTGTCAGCCGTTTTAGCTACTATGTGACTTGTGTGAGTTAGCATTAGCGGAGAGTTTGAGGGAACATTGATTTTGGTTGTCCTGCTAACAGCACAGTTACAAGTTGTACATATAACAGGCTTTGTTGTTTTTCACGTTGCTCATGGCCTACAGTAACCCGTCAACTAAAAAGAAATTGACGGCAAAACTAGATACCTTTTACTAAGGGATACTGCACCATCAACAGCCAAATAAATATGACTGAAAATAAGGACTTTTCTAGGATAACGATGGAACAACTATTGGTTCTTGATTGGCAAGTGCTTGTTGCCTTTGTTGGTTAGGTTGGTTGGGTTTAGGCATGAGATTGGTAAGAATATCAGGGTTGGTCATCCAATTGCCATCCTATAGGACAATAAATATTGTTTACAGGCAATAACATATGCTAAAACATGCTATCAGAGCTGCCAAAAAGCTGCTTGACACATTTTGGAAAGCACAAATTTCCTAACTGTCATTAGCCTAACATGCTAACTAAGGAAAAGTTTGTTAGCACTACCAGCCCTGAAAAGATATACAGTAGGCTTAGTTCACAGGTAGTGAACCATTCAAAGCAGGAACACCTGGACAAGGTCATGTCGAGGTGGTTAGTCAGGTCTACATCGCTTAGAAACTCCAGTCAGTAACAAATCTTTGTATTGAACCAAATCAAATGATGATAAGTACAGGTAATAGTGCTCTTAATGTATAGATGCTGACAAGTAGTTATCCTTAATAATATGAGGCTTTGAAACATTCCTGCAGAGACCTTTGTGTGACCCGCAATAGCTAAATATACATGAAATTCTATTGTTTGAGCTCGTGTCAGACTTTATCAGACATCCTTCGGTCACCGTCTTCTTTTTTACTACTGCCCACAGAGTGCCTCAAAATATGAAATACTGTAGCTTGTCGCATAATGTACATCTACAGTGCCACCTTGGCAACATTCAGAGCTTAAGTATGGGAAAGTTTGTGCCAGCAATAACCCCATATTGCTATAGTTCTGTATTTCTTCTTGACAGACTGACAGAACCATTTTTATGGTCCCAGCTGCCTCCGTGAACTCTTCGCTGCTCTGCACAATTCTTCTTGCACAATTACATTATCTCCAAACTCTTGTCACTGTAATGTCTTGCATGTGCTATATAATAAAATTAATTTAGTCATTACAATAGCGCACCCCATCAACCTTCACAGCCATGTCTGCCCACAGGTGTAAGGTGAGTTCAAGTTAAATGGTAAATCAACACTGAAGCAAATAGAGCTCCCCAATGACAGGCGGCAAAGACAGTGTTTGCGGTCTGCTGTCAAGGGCAGGGTAACTGGGCAAGACACTGGGGTGTGGCCAGAAGCATTGGAAACAGACTGAATGGTGTATTAAATTGTATTCTTTGTTAGAGCTGATGTTTGATATCTTTAAATTTCCTACAGGATGGTCGTGTGTCCTTTATCGGCCACCAGCTGGGCGGCGTGTCCTTCTCGCCCAACAGTCGTGACCAGCAGGTCAAATTCGCCCGTGCCGTCCAGATCACCTACTACCTCCGCAACCACGGACCCGTGGTGCAGGATGCCATTGCCGAGCGCTGGGAGAACGAGTTCTGCGCCCTGGTCAGCCGGCTGTCCACGGCCGAGGCGCCACACGCGTCCGACCAGCTCCACATCCAGTCACTCACCTCTTTCAGCCTGTGGCGGGACTTCCACCAGACGGGTGTACTGGCCAAGGGGGAGGTGTTGGTCAGCTTGGTGCTGGTGCTCCTGGCCGCCACCATCTCCAGCTCTATGCGGGACTGCCTGAGGGGGAAGCCGTTCCTGGGCCTCCTGGGGGTGCTGACCATCTGCATCGCCAATGTGACTGCCGCAGGGATCTTCTTTATATCAGACGGGAAGTTCAACTCTACACTGCTGGGGATTCCGTTCTTTGCCATGGGTGAGTGGGACTGACTGTGTGTTTTGTGTGTGTGTGTACAGTGGTTGGTTGACGCTGACATTGCGTCAATTGGGGAAGAGATTAGCACTGTGATGGGTTTTTCCTCTGAGGGCTGTTCAATTTGGTTGGAAAATGTGAAGAGGTGTGTGTGTGTGTGTGTGTGTGTGTGTGTGTGTGTGTGTGTGTGTGTGTGTACTTCTTCTTTTGTCAGGCGAGTTTGCACGTTTCTTATCTGTGATTCTTTTGCATTGAGGACACATTCAATTGTGATTTTTCATTATTTCACTGAGCTTCAGGTGATGTTATCCTCAGTGTTGTGGATTTAATAATAAACTCTATTACAGTGGATATCAAATATGAGGAGCAGCACAACACACATCAGAATCCCAGGGAACGCTGGAATTTAATATGAAGCCTCACACAAATAGATTTATTCATGTTTGAAATTTGCATTTGAAGTCACATTTCAGGGGTGTCACACTAAGATGATTTGACACATTGTTTTTCAAAGATGTAATGTTGGAATGAGTGCTCTGAACGTGGCGAGATCGACCAGAGAAAGCAAAGTTTTATGTGTGTTTTGTGCATAAATTTGAACTAATAAAATCATCCAAAGCTTCAGGGTGAGCAGGTACATGTTGGATATTTTTGCTACTTTCCTAAACAAAAGTCATTCATTTTGACATAAGAGGATGATTCATTCATGGTTTGATTATTTGGTTTCCATTTATTATCCAATGGAAACTATAATCTTCATTATCGTGACTTTAATTGGTGATCAAATCAGGCTTTAGAAGCACTAATCATTTTTATGACCAGTTGAACTTTTTTTTATAGTTTTTATTTTGTTTTGTTTTTTTCTTAATTACTTATTGACCTTGTAGATACAGAGAGGAAACATGGGGAGAGAGGAAGAGGTCTGGACTTTAGGTGTACTTTAACCGCTAGAACCAGAACGTTGAGGGTTCAGGGCAAAGACGAGGGACGAGTGGATGCAAACGGTGATGAATTTGTTGTGGTAGGCACAAATGGAGGGAAAGATGAAGGAAATCAACAGAACTTGTCAGCTGTCAGCAAAACATAAGCTCACTAAATTTATAACTGTATGATATGTTTTTGATACATACAGCTGGTTTGATTAAGCTTCAATCAGATGTTTTACAGTTAGATATTTTACATTTTTTTGATAATAAATGGGTCAATTTTCTATTTAAAAGGCTTAAACACAGACAGGGATTCAGTGAGGATGCTTTTATCCTAAATTGTAGCTGACTGCTCCTCTAACCTCAGGTCTTGGTCTTTCTTCTGAATAGTGGATGCTGTAATATTGTATGGATACATGTCTTTGTAAATCCCACAGGCCATTGCTTCAGTAAATGGGAAGACAAGGGACCAGCTGGACGTAGCATTAGCTGCTAACACATACATTCTTAAATGAGTAGAGGGGTTTGAGGGGGTATGTTTTATTTATTTGATGTAGAGCTTGTTCACGATGGAGAATGGTTGTGGTTGGATCAGAGCAGATATTTCAGCGGGGGGCGTAGCCAGCCAGCAGGAGAGGGAAGGAAAGGACTGCAGAGACCGAGAGGCTTTGGATAAATCACTTTCTGACAAGTGTATCGATTTGTTTTTCAAGAATTCAATGCAAAATTTGGGTCGGATATACGGCCAGCTATAGCTATAATGTCTGTACAGTCGATACTCAGAGGCAGTGTGGAAAATAAACACGGACTGCAAAAACACTGGGCAAATAAAAAAAAATCTCATATTGTGTCTGAATGCTGCTCCAGCAGCAACATTATGATGAAAGGGATCACATTACCAAATAAAACTGCGTCAACAGGCCAGCGTTATTTTGAATTATTTGTTCCAGTCAACAGATCAAATCACAATAAGTCTATTGTTATGAAAGTAGAACATACACTCTCTGGAATATTCCCTCTGCCTCATCCTCACGTCCTTTTTTTCCCTCTCTTTGCGTCTTCAGACTTCATCCATTTACACTACAGTATATCTTGCATTTCCTCCCCGTGCGCTCCTAAGGTCACTGGATCCCTGGGGCTTTGGTTACAGCTCTGCTGCAGGCCGGCTGACATAACTAAAGTTTAAGTAAGACTCAGGAACAGGAGGCTGGATCGGCTCCTTGTGACCTAGAGGCAGAGGAGGAGAGGAGAGGAAAGGAGAGGAGGAGGGAGGGAGGTTGGTGGCGGTGAGGGAGCCTAAAAAGGAAAGTCAAGGAGAAAAGAGCGAGGAGTATAAATGTATGTGATGTATAGGAACCAGAAGAGACAGAGAGAAGAGGCAAAGGAAAGGGGAAGTCACATAGAGATGGAGGAGGTGGAGAAGGGGGCAAAGGAGATGGAAAGGACTTGATTAAGTCTGTAATTTCATGTGACAGGACCTCAGAGTCAGCAGATGCCCACCCTCCTCTTGAGAGGTCCTGACTGAGGCAAAACCCAATCACTATATCAACGCCACATCAGGGCAGATGCTGAGGACTGAAATGGATCCTGATACTCAATCTATAACGGCAGTGTGGCGCCCCCTATTGAGACGACATCACTATTTAAAACTTTGTTTAGTTTTTAACTTAAAGGCCAACTTGTAGGTTGGAGATCTTCTAATTTAAAGTTCAGTTTTGATGGAAATTATACATTATTTAATATAATTATGGTTTGGTTGATAACTGTATTGTTATTTACTGTATGTATACACACAGTATGGAAACAAATGGCCATGGTGTATTTCTAAAAATACTCTATTAGACCAAATATGAGATTGAGCGTGAGCACAGCTAAGGCTTTAAAATAGTTACAGGCTGGAGGAAAAGCTCATCTTTCTTAATCTGATGATACAAATACCAATCTTTGATTTGTTTTTTCAAATTCATGTTTACCTCCTATCGCCTGTGAGACGTTTCATCCACTAAACATCAGCTACAACCTTCAGTAGTTCTGTCGCTTGTAGCCTGCTGTTGATGAGCTTCACATTATTGTGCTTTTGGGGGACATTACATCTGTCAGTGTATAATATGTATAAAATCCGAGGTCGACACATTACATATTCTCTCTCAATAGAAACAATGTGTCCTAGAGAGAGTGTTATGGTTGTTTGTAGCCTTATTATTGCTAGGCTAGCAAGAGTTTTGAAGAGTGTATATTATGTGACTTACTTAGTTGTCATATATTCAGTTTGTCTTTTTTCTATAAATGTCTGTATTGTTAATTTCCTGACTAATGTGTCTTTCTGTCTAATATTATGTTTGTGAAAGATTCATAAATTGCACAATGACTCTACAGTTTCCCTGTTAGGAAAAAGAGCAGCGTTAGCTTTTGTCCCTGGGTGTGTTTTATGAAGGTGAAGAAACGTCCCATACCATTACTTCAAAATGTCCATTACTGCAAAACCCCACTGGTCAGAAAAATGTCCCATTGGACTGAAAGCCCTTTTGTCCGACAGCCTGTTCCCCCCAAAAACAAACGGCCAATGCTCTGAAAATACACACCCTGTACACCCTGCAGTTATTAGTTCAGTGACTGCCGACCCAGTCCTTGGTGCTGATCGGCGGGGGTTTTGCCCTTATTAGCCATTATTTCTGGACTTACACCAAACTAGATTTCAAGCAAGTGAAATGTACATGGTGGATTGGTGTGTGTTTGTGTTTACAAGCTTTGGCGTTATACCAGGTTCTAAACATTTGAACTTAAACTGATTCCTAAACATAGCCAAGCTTTGGTGTGATGCCGTCTCGGTATTTTCAGAGCAACTGGCCTTCAGACCAATGGATGTGTTATCGGGACAATAGGCTGTCAGACTAAAAGGTTTTGGGTCCAATGGGACATTTTTCGGACTGTTGGGGTTTCGGAATAATGGGCCATTGGAACAATGGTTGTGTGCAGTGCTCAGGGAAACCTTCCCCTTGCTCTCATTTCTCTTGGTCTCGCCTCTAATTCTTCCTCTCTCTAGTTTAGTAGAACACTCTAAACGTACGGTAGTGAGGAGTTAGCATTTTGTTGAGCAATGCAAGATACGATAAGCCTAATGAGCAGATCCTTGCACGTTAATTTCTGTAGTAAGTATAGTATTATTCTTGCCAGTTTTAGGTCATGTTTTGGTATGTCCTTGTATATGACAGCAAACTTTACAACATTGTGAAGTGTTGCATAGCATTAGGTAGCATTGGCTAATGCTGGTCACTTGCCAAGAAACCAGTCTTGAAATTTTCTCATTATTATTAACTCCTTATTTTTCCCTTGGACACCTTTATACGTACCTTTATAAGTACAAAGAGGTGACCCATAATATACATATGAATAGGAAACTTGACCTAGCTTGACCGTTCATGTCCATTTTGTCCATTTTGCCAACCTAAAGGTTGCTTTTTATTTCACTTTTCACTGTTTATACTGATCATCTGATATCCTGCTATGGAACGTAGTACAAGTATCTGACGGCATGAAATGAATCATAAAAAAAGGTTGGCCTAGTTTTAGTTTACATTCATGTTTTTGTGTGCTAAGCTAACTGCTATCTGTTGGCCACATGCTAACAAACAGCTTTGCTGTAGCAGAGCTAATCAGACACTTCTGGGCCTCATTCTGAATAGTCCCGGTGATATACACCATAGACCTAATTATCTTATCTGAGTGTAGTCCCATGGCTTCTTAGTTGGTTCTTGTTCCCCTTCATCTTCTCTGTGGAGGCTACAATAACACTTGGGAATGCTAGTGTGCTATTTAAAGCTCCTGCGTGTAGAATTATTATGTCACCATAGAAACTTTCACATTTTCTGGCACTGTAGGTTTTTCTTTGGAGAAACATTTGAGGTTAGCCTTGTGCATTGTTAATTACCACTATGTCTTTCTCGTAAATGTAGTTCACAAGCCATGGGCAGACACTGTGTTGTTATCAGTGGTAGTGTGAGTATTTAAACAGCTTTTCCAAGTGAGTTTCCAAGAAGTGACTGTGGAAATATTTCAAATTGGAGCCACTGGGTGCTCTAAGACAATCCAGATTTACAACTAATATACTAATATTCCAGTGTTTAATCATCAATCGAATTAACTTGTGGCATGTTGGCTTGGTTGACACATTTTTGTCCATATGTGGTTGCATTTGTCAGTGTTACAAAGCCCAAAGTTTGCGAGATTTAGGGGTCTCTATTTACAGAAGATGGCAGAAATGTTGTTGAACCGCCATGTTTCTACAGTAGCCCAGATCAGAGAAACTAAACATTGACTCTACACATTAATTATACAGCCACTGTAGTTTCTCCTTCATTCTTGGAAGTAGAGGGTGAGGCAATAGGGTTGCAATCAGCAGCTATACTGCTCCTTTAATGCTTCGTAGATGTCGAACATACAGTAGCATTATGCAGAGGCGAAGATCTGGAGCAAAATGTCTTAGCACTGAAAGTTCCCAGCAGCACACATGGGCTCCATCACTGTGAAGTGAAAGAGGCTCGGAACAACCAAAAACCTTCCATCCATCCATCCATCTCTGCACCTCCACATCTATCCGGGCCCCGTGTTGGGCGAAGTGGGCCGCTAAAAGCCACTCCTGGGTAAAAAGCTAACCACGCAACCGGCGTACACGTGTTAGCACTTAAAGCCAAAAAACTCTCCAGTCTGACGAGACGGAACTTAAACCCTGAACTAAATGCCAAGTGCTGTGTGCGGTGAGGTGCCGTTCATCTTTGTAAGGTGTTATGATAGCAGCATAGTGCGGAATTGGTTAGCTTTTGTTAGCAGGCAGGACAAAGACTTTCAGGATGGCACTACTTTTTAATACTCTGCACGAGCACAAACTCATTTTTGCTGCACTGAGATAAACTTTTGTAGCGTCCAAGTACATGCGAGAAGTTTCTCCCGTCTGAAGCTGAACGTGGCTCATTAAATGTAAATCTGCATCATGGTTTTCCTTTATCTGCTCCATCAAAGCCTCCTTTAACATCGCAGTAATCCATTATGCTCTCTGAACAATCGAGCTAATGTCATCTCTGCCCTTTGAATCACGTAGAGGAAGAGGCTCCGCATGAGGCAGGTGCCGCCACGTGCGGTCGGACCTCTGTTTAATATGGAGCAGCTTCTCTTCCCGTCTGTCTCCCCCCGTGTCTATCTGCCATGTCACCTGCGAGCTGGCCAATTACTGCTGAGCTGAGCTTGTCACTTCCTTCCCTCTCTGGATATGTGATGGCTGTTGGAAGTGTTAAAACAGCAAGCAGGGAGAGGAGAGAAAGCAGAGCAGGACTCATGAAACATACATGCTGGGACATTACAGAGGAAGTGACGGCTCTGTCAGGCCTAAATCAGCTCAATATATTGATCTTCCCAAACGCGATTTTATTTACTTACCACATGCAGGCACTGTACGTCCCACTGGGACATGGTGCTGCTCCGTGCCGAGCTGTAATCCACTCTTCACCTCAGCCATATTTGACTCACAGTGAGGGCATAAAACATTTCAAATGGCCACCTTGCATGAGCTGTGTGTACTTGTTTTATTTCAGGTGGAAAGTCAGAGAAGAAATGCTTTCCAACATCATTAATCTGTGGTCTCTGAAGTGTTGAGTGTATGGGGGTGAGCAAAGATGGCAGAAACTTGAGCGTGGAGATTCATTATGGACCTCAGGGACACACATATGGTAAATATTCAAGATACAAGGTCCACTTCTTTTGCTTTTTCACAAAGTTCTATCACAGTCTTATAAGAAAAATCTCATTAAGTGGACCATACGTGCTTTAAAGGTCCAGTGTGTGGGATTTAGTGGCACCTAGGATTGAAGTTGCAGATTGCAACCTGATAGACACTCAGACGTCTCACCTTCTACCTCCGAGCATGTAAGAAAAACTCTGGCTGTGAAATTCACATAAAAAACAAGAGGTCATATCTAGATCAGTGTTTAGTTTGTCCGTTCTGGGCTACTGTAGAAAAATGGCGGTTCAACATGGTGGACTCCATGGAAGAGGACCCGCTCTCACTGTAGATATAAAGGGCTCATTTTAAGACAACGATAACACAAAGATTCATATTTTCAGGTGACTGTACAGTAATGGAAACATACTAATGAATATCGATTCCTTTCCTGCAAATAAATACTCTTTAATAGTCACAGTAAGGGCCATACCAACCCGTTTACAGCAGGTGTTTCTGTTTGCAATGTGATGGGTGTTACTGGATAGTTTTCAGTAGCATTATTACTTTGCTGTTGGTTCCAGATGATTCTTTTGGGGATTTTTACTGACAATAATGCTGTTTTTTTTCTTTTTCCCAAGCCATACATTAGTGTTTAAAATACCAAAACAAAGACTGGACTTGGATCAAAAAGCAGACAAACAAGGAAAAGAACAGATCGAGTGCAAACATAAAGCTGGAAGTAATTGCATGCAAAGTCAATATTGTCAAATTGTAGGGAGGGCACACAGCAGGTTTTCTGGCTGTTTGTAGGTTGTTTTTCTTTTGCAGGCATCTTTTATTTACATTTGTTGATTGACAGCTTTGCATATTTCTGCATGTTTAACAGTCCTGGTTTCATTCCTTGACTTTTCCAGCTCTTTAATTTTACTTTCAAAAACCCGACAGTTTGCTTGTGTTTTGGCGCAGTGATACTGATGTAACACGGTCACAGGTGTGTGTTTATAGAGTATTTTACAACGGCTTCGAATGCAGCTCAGACAATCATAATCAGATTTCTAAAAGCCTGTAAACAACTGTGGGATCAGCAAGAAAGCCGCAGAACGAGGAGAGAGCTTCGAGTGCTTGAGCAAAACTACTTTAAATGTGATTATCTGACATGATGAAGAATCTAACAAAATGAACTGCGTTGAACAAGAGCACACAAAAAAACAGACCAGCAACTGCAAATGAGACGATTGCCAGGTCATGTCTTTTGGTCAATAGATGGCGTAGTTACATCTCTGGTTGGGTTGGTTTGGCGTCGTATTTACATAATTCACCTACGCCATGTCATTTTTGGCCAATGTGAACAGCACCCATGTTAGTTAAAATGTTTTTACCTCCCTATGACTCCATGTACAGTGTGTACAGTATTGCTAACATGCTACAGCTACTGTGATGGCTGTACTCTCAGCTGAAGGACCTTTTGTACGATCTGTCTTTGTTTGCCAGTCAGATAAACACAGACAGCGCTGCATTCTCATTTTGAACGTACATTTAGAATCTGTGACGCTTTAAAGCTGTGTTCAACAGCAATAAAGCATCCTTTGGAAATGGAAATGATTAATCGCAACGCAGTTTGATTTGTGATTTAACTTGTTAACTGCTGAGTCGTAGAGGTCCTGGTAAGACCATGGTTGCAGAGCCTGGCTCGCCCTTTTCTCCTGTTGCCAGGTAAAACTCACCAGCTGCTGGCTTCATATTTAGTGTCGACACTCATTAAAGCAAATAAGCTTTTTTTTTTTTTTTTTCCAAAAATGTCAACTTATTGCTCTATCTGTCCGAGCTCATCTCATTAGTCCTGGATAATTTGGTGGCTCAAGTAACTGAAGTAAACCTCTGTGTAGCCATCCGTCTTGCGGAGCGAGTTCACTTCTTCGTGCTTATTATCATGTCTGCCCACCTGGAAAATAGCGTCGTTAATAAACCCTTTTCAGATGTTTTCACTTGTCAAAGCAGTTCCATTTAGGTGACAGAGTTCCAGGGCTTTGGTACCGTGTGTGCCCGCATGCCAACACGGCCTACTTAATGGAATGGAGCCATCGTCTGCTTCGACTCGTCAAAATGTCGGCCGTAAAAGAAGTCTATGATACGTGGTGAGGGCTGGTTGTGCAGTACGGTGGTCACGTTGCGGTGGTGCTGTTCTGACCACATACATGGCAGCTCCGTTTGGGTGAAGGAAGGGTCATTAGAGACGTCCTCTCCTCCTCACGCCTCCTCTCTTTGTTCTGCCACATCTATCTGAGCCTGTGACGTTCCTGTCAGCGTCGCTTCATGATTTACAAGCTGTTCAGAGTTTTCTCGTTCTGGACCTTCATGTTTTTACGGACTGATTTATATATATATATATTTTTTTTTTTTTTATCCTTTGAGGGCAAGATGAATAGTGACACTCAACCTTCCCAGCCAGTCACATGCAGTGGCCATCTCTGCTGACGGTGAAAAGCCCTCTGGGAATTCCTGCCTGTTTCAATAAGTAGGGCCAGATGACGGATGATCGATCTATGGATGTTATTGCCGTGAGTGGCTCTGGGATGATGGTGGTATGACGGCTTCAGGGTCATTATTAAGGGCTGCAGGGAGGAATCATAAACCAGGTCCATACATCAATTAATATAGCTCTATAATGATACGCTCCCAGATGGAAAAATACACTATTTCTGGAAGAGCGTGTCATTAGGAGTCTATACAATGTTTCCACCAGAATTTAATGTTGCCATGGGCAACAGGAGTTTTTATTTTTTTATATTCTAGGAACTAGATTTATTCCTGGTCCCATTCCCAGTCTCATGCTCTTGTACTGATTTTATGTAGCTCAGTTCACGATTATAAAATCAGTGTTCAGTGTTCATCAGCGAGTCTCACGGCATCTTTGACCGAAGCCTGTCACATTCGCGCTTTGCTGTATTTATAGTATAAAGAGCCTCTGTGTTTCTTCCAGGTGAACTGTTGGCAGTGAGGGAAAAGTCACAGTTTAATCACAGCAGACAACAAGAAATCACACAGTTTGTGGCTGAGCCGTCTCTCCACGTTTCCATGGTGATGTGTCTTCTAGGTAAACTCGGGAGGACAGCTTCCTGGAAAGAGGAGGTTCATCTCGACGCGCTGCGTGTGCAGCTTCGCTCTTGTGCGCGTGACGGGGTGTGAAAGGTGTCGGTCGTGAGAGTGCGCGTGTGATTTTAGCGTGAATTGAAAAAAAGTGCTATTGAATCCATCTGCTGATTACAGGAAGTGTCAAAGGACAAACTGTGTAATCTTTATGTTCATGCATTTTTTTGTGAAAGTGAATTTAAACAGCAGGTTTTGTGTCCTACTCTATACATTTTCTCATCTGTGTGCAAATTGCTTAATTTTAGTTTGTTATATTTATGACAAATGATGTCCTGTTACAGTCTTGACTAATAATGCTGAGAATAAGTTACATAGATTTATTTTGGTTATGATTGAGAATCTTTCAAACACTGTGAGCTTACATATGGTATAAAGAGGTGAAGTCAGTGAAGTTAAAATCTGACTCATTGTGTTTGTGTTTGTTCCTATTGGTTGTTATTCTTGTCAGGTTACTGCATAATTTTAAAATATGTATATATATATATATATATATATATAACACAAACCTGATCTGCACCAAACAGTTATTCTTCTTTTTTTTTTCCACTTTTCCACTTCATATTTTTTTATGAGCCATGAATGCATCATCAACCACAATCAAATCATCAAACTCTAACCGGGTCTCGTCTGGTTTAGAAAGCGAAACTGGGTAATTTGAAGTGTGATTGTATGAGCTACTTATCTGTAGTCAGTGTGTTAGCTACAATGACATGCTCTTAGCACTGTTGTGGATATTGTCACCTGATCGGTAGCGTAATATTGTAGAAGTATAGTGGGTTTACTGTATGTGTAGAAATATGGAAATTCTACAGTTACTGCCAAAAAAAGACTGGAAATATTCTTAATGTAGCGTACATGTAAACAGATTTGGACTTTTTTTAGTTGAATCTTGTTATTTGGCTAAAATACATTTTCTGCTTCAGTGCCACGATGTCTGCACTGTGGACCAGCCCCTGATACAACCCCAAACTGTTTAAGTGACATGATTGTTGTGTTAAAACTAGTTTTTGGGCGCTGTCTGCCATAGAAACAGAACTCAGGTACGCCCGTTCCTTCCACACTTCAAGAGTTTCCTTTGATAGGACTCTATTCATAACTTCTGCATCTTCAAACGGCTTCAAAACGAACACGAAATCCCAGCGGATGTCGTCAGACGTGGTGCAACGTCTGCTGCTGCACAGCCGTGCAGAGACACGGCAGATAATCTGCTTTACAGCATTATTTGTCAGCCCCTTTTGCATCACAGGACAGTCATTTGTATTCCTGACTGCCGCGCCGCCACCAACCTTGACTCATCTGACCCAGCCATCGTGTAGTCGTGTGTGTGTGTGTGCATTTCTTTTAACATGCTTGTAAGTTTATCTGCGTGTACACCCCTCCATGCAGTCAGAAGACCTGGTCTTGTCTGATTTAGAAGCAAAAGAATGTCTGGAATAAATGAAAGCCTCTGTACACGTGTAACAGCCTGAGTGTGTGTAGATTTATACACGTGTCATACGGGGAGATGTTCTCCAGGAGTGGCTCCTCCTCATTACGTCAGAAAGTATTGATCTTCACATTACTGTCAGAGTTCTCTGGTCATGACAAACAGGCAGGTAAACCAGTAACACACACACACGCATGCATATGCACGTCACATGGTACGAGTCATCGCATCTCCGAGCTAATCACGCTAACGTATTTCTGTTCAGAGCACAGCATGAAGTATGCTTTAACTGTAATCTATTGATTTGGCAGTGTGCTGTCATATGTTGCAGATTTCCAATCAACACGTGAGGTATCCTTCCTGAATTTCTCATTACAGATCCCTCCAAGTGTCACATATTACATGCCATTAATCTAGCAGCCGTGTAATTCTTCATCAGCGTGTGTGACGGGGAGTAATGGGGATTTGAGGCCACTGCTGCAGCTGGTGGCTTCAGATCCGTATCGTGCTAGAGCACCAACACTCTCATGATATTTCTTTACTTTGGTGTTGTGTCGGTTCATTTAAAAGAGTGCAGTAGCAACAGACACGAGTTGGATCGCATGACTGATTTGCAGTTTAGTGTCTTAATAAACTGTAAAAATTTCAGTCTGCAGCCGCCCACTGTGCCAACTTAAATGACAATTGTTGCTGACAAATCAAGTTCCTCGAGCTGGCACGATGAAGCTCTTGGCTGTTAACTGGTGAATTCTGCTCCCTGCCTGCTGCTGTCTGTATTATTTATGTCTGCTTTTCTTGTAAAGAAACACTGTTCTTATCATTTTGATGAACTAGCAGCTAGCTTGGTAAACTAATTCTTCAGTGTAAAAGACCTATTGGTGACCAGACAACTAGTGGACAGTGAGCAGTGATGATGGTACACGATGATTACCGGTAATAATATCCAATATTCATTTTGCAAGAGCCACAATTTTGAGTAAACATGGACGTAGTCACTGTGACATCACTCATAGGTTTATTTAGGGAGTGCAGTGGCTCTTGCAAAGAGGTAGAATGTTGGTGGAGCTCAGGAGCTGAATGAAGCCTGATTGCTCAAAGAGCAAATGTATACAGCACCTACCTGTCAATCAAAGTGGCCATGCTGTTAATTATGCATGACTTAATAACCAACTCAATGAATAATTTCCCATTTCTGCTGCCTCCTGGCAATGCTCAAAGACATTTGTTTGGTGGACCTGAGGTGGGTGGAATGAAGCCTGGTTGCACAAACAAGCTATCTGTAACAGCACCCACCTGTCAATCAATGGGTCATGCTGTTAATTATGCTCAACTTTAAGCTCTAATATAATTTGAAAAGGTGAGTTGTATATCAATTCACCCTCAGTACAGTTGTCCTGAACGGGGAAATTAGCTATAGAGACCAAAACTGTTTTTTGTACCAGGCTGTAAACATGTTTATTTCTGCTGTGAAGTTGGACATTTTAACATGGGGACTTATGGAGACTGATTCGTCCTGCAGCCAGCCTCAAGTGGTCATTTGAGGAACTGCAGTTGTTGTCACTTCTGTGTTGTGTCAGTTCACAGCCACAGAAGTTGCCACTTGGATTCAACAAGCTCTAAGAGGTAAAAAGTTGAGTCAAGTGTTAGCTTTGCTAGTTCAATGTATAGCTTCTTAGCTTAATTCTCAAAGAGATGGAAACGCTAAAGTGTTGGGTGTTGTTTGATTCATTTTTTTCTTGTATGGTATTGTATCTGTAGAGAGCATTATTTTGATGTTTGAAATGGACCAGAGTTCATTGTGTTTGTGAGCACCGAGTAGCTCTCTTCATAAACAGTTTAGCTGATCGCATCGCATAATTTTCAGACAGGTAGCTACTAGCTAGCTGGGTAGCTATGCAGGCTAGCTGCTAAATAACACTTATGAATGTTGCAATTATTAAAACTCATATTGTAATATCTGACTAAATATGAGTGTAATAAACATTTTTGAATCAAAAACCAGAAAGCATAAATGTATTTAAAAGCTGACTGCTAGCAGTGTTGCTAAATACACAAAGTAGATCAAGCAGAGCCTTAAATTCAAGCCCTTTATCACAGAGCCATGGCTAAACAAAGATTAGAAAGGATAACAAATTTCAACCGAGCTGGAACTGAATGAACTCATTTGGTTTCGCTGGCCGTCAGCCACTGAGAGCTGAGTTTATGAGTACTTTGTTAATCTCAATCACATTAGTTGCATTTAATTAGCCAAACTTTTCATTTGGGAAAACTGCAAAAATGGTAAAATTATTAAAAGCCACTCAAACTAATTTTATCCACCCAAACAAATTAAAATATCCCAATTTGGCAGGCCTCAACGTGCAGCTTAATCATTATACAAAAGCCCATTTTATGTAGAAACAAAATGCATATTTGATTTTTGTTTAGATCTCTAATACAGACCTGACATTTCATTTTTATATTCAGAGTTGGTTGGAAAAACTGCAATCAGATTTATTCTTTTCTAATTTAGCCCCATGGAAGCACAACAAATTCGCCCTCAGGAATAATAAAGATTCTTTGATCCCTGATTTCATAATATATGTATGTGCAACTTAAATTACAGTGTTGAATCAGAGTTAAATTAGATTTTGAAGCACTGTTTAGGTTTCCATGAATGCTGTAATCAACATATTTTTTGATTGTGCACGGTAGAAAAACAGTAATTAATTAGACCAAGCGACATTATTTTACCCCCTTCATTTCACCTTCTCATTACATTGGCCATTAGTGCGAGTGTGTCAATATTGACCGGGATGAGAGCCACTTTTACTGAGCGGAGTCGATGAGCAGGTGTGTTGGGGGGCTAATCCATATTTAATGGAACATTGAGCAGGAAGTGGGGTCTCCAAAGGACCCCTCTTAACAGCGCTAAATATAGCATCAAACAGTGGTGAGGTGTTGCATTTTTAATGGATCAACAGGAAAAAAAAGGTCAAACTCTTCACTGTACTTCCTGTAGCTGCATATTTCGGGCTGTCGTGGTGTTTTTTTTTGCGCGCCACATCATTTCACATCAAAGATGAGAGAGTGGCAGCGATGTTTTCCTCTCGTGTTATTTCAGACTCATGTTGCTAGACGTGGCAAGAGCGTATTTCAGTGTATTATTATGAATTAATTAACTATCTGGATCTGATGTATAAGACTCTGGCAGAATCAAACAGAGCCACTTAAATCTGAGGCTTTATAGAGAGATCAATGCCTCATCTGTGAGTTTGAAAATGTCCAGCTATGGAAGCGGCATCAGCAGAGGGATACAGATGGGTTCTTATTTGCATGATTTGAACAACATCCAAAGTAATGACAAAGTTAATGTTCTTTTTTTTTTTTTAGAAATCTATTTACCCAAAGCCATTTTGTCCATATGAAGCATCAATCTCTGTGGCTGTGAAGTGAAGCCAAACCAAAAGTACCAAAAACTGCAGTTCCTCAAACGTCCACTTGAGGCTGGCTACAGAACAAATCAGTCTACATATTAAATGTTAAAATGCCCACCCTCACATAGAAATAAACATGTTTACAGCCTGGTACAAAAAACAGTTTTGGTCTCTATAGCTAATTTTCCCGTTCATGACAACTGTACTGAGGGTGAATTTATATACAACTCACCTGTTCAAATTGATATTTAGGCTTAAAGTTATGCAGGATTAACAGTGTGGACACTTTGATTGACAGGTAGATGCTGTTACAGATGGCTTCCACCCACCTCATGTCCAGAGGTGGGTGGAATGAAGCTGGTGGTGGCCAGAGCCACCACACTGATCTTCACAACAGCTCTTCAGAAACTGATGTCTATATTTTATACAGTCTGTGGTCCGGATGATCCGGTCCGAAGATGCCGTTGGCTCTTATTACAGCAATCCAGAAACAATACAATTCAATACATAGTTGGTCCCACAATAAACTCCTTTTTCCAGGATAATCAAAGGGTCACTTGCGCTTCAGCTCTTAAGCTTGTCTTTACCCACCTCCATTTTTAATAAGATAATCAGGAAGCAAGATTGCTCCCTCTTCGGGCAAGTGAGCTGCTGGATTTACTAGCCTGACGCTGCACCTTACTTGCCCAGGGCAATCCTTCTTCCCCTGGTTTCCTTGTCCCAGACATGGGAACAAGACAGTGCTGTAGGTGCTATTTTAGTGGTGGTGTCAACCTTAACACTAACTCAGTTTGTGTGTTATGTATTTGCAGGCAGACACGAGCAGAGACAAAAGCCTATAAATAAGTGGAGACATGCATACACAAATACATGCAGCTCACTCACTGAAAAATAAAAATAATCACAGTGCCTCTCCACACTGCACACAGGCAACAGACAGAGAAGAAATAATACACCATTACTGCTGAATATCTCATTACATCTTGTGCTTTTTATTTGATTTTAATGAGAAAACCCTCTGCTGGAGGACAACCAAGAAAAAAAACAGACGTGAATTCCGTCTTTTACTGCAGAAAAAAAACAGCATCATAGTTTTTTTTTCCAGAAGGAGACTTGAAAATGCAAATAACCAAATTTGCTGTTTCACACCTGGGGGCAATTCCAGAGAATCTGTTTCAAACCCAGCCAGACTCCTACTCACAAATCCAGGATAGTGTTGCTGCTGAGCTGTTCTAGGCGGGGAGTGCGAGCGTATGTGGGTGAGTGTGTCCCATATCATACAGATACAAGGAGGGCAACGTGCGATGCAGCAAAACCTGCAGATATTATCAGCAGGGCAGTATAGAATTTTTCAGCCTTGGTGCAAAATGTATTTTTTTTATAAGGTTTACATCATTTGATCTCGCAGGCTTCAATATGTGGAATTACATTACTGTTATGTAATGTTAAAACCATACGTATCACAGACAAGAATATACATGTATACATATTAAATAAATCATCAACCAGATACAAAGCATGAGGTTTTATCATCATCATCAAAGTGTTTTTATATGTCACCTTTACTCGAGTATCAGGTTCAACAATTTCGATTTTGGTGAAACTGGATCAGATTTTATGCGCAATATATTTGCTGCTTTTACTCTGATGTCCTCTGGCCGCTCGGCTTCAACTCTCTGTGATTTACAGATGCACAGATAGCCTAACTACTTGCCAATGATCACTATTTAACTGCTGGTAACTGGCAACAAAACTGGGCTCACCAGCTGGACTGGACCGGGTTCGAGCGCAACCTCTGATACAAACAGGGAATAACGTTACACTACAGATGTGATTTATTTCCAAATGCACAGACTGCTAAGAACCCAGAAAGAAAACCACCTTGGTAGGCTACTGTATTTCCTGGTTTCGGAGGTAGTTTTCAGTCCCAAGTCTGGCCATATTCACTGGAAGGTAGATGCTGGCACGAGATCATAGCACTAGCTGCAGTGCATAGCAGCTGGGGTGTAACGCAAACTCACTATTGTCTGTTGTAAACAGCAAACGATATCCGTGGTAAGTCCTTTCCTATCTGACTGTTTTTACAGGAAACATAAAAATAAGGGAGCAAACAGCTCTCTGTTGTCTGTTTCATGGAAACTTTAAAGCAGCTACACAGAGCTTTTATTTTGTATTCAATCTGGCGACCCCTGTGGACAAAGGCGGTAGTGTCCTACCTGGTGGCGGGCATGTAAAATATTTGACAGCTGATTTTTTTTCGTTCATAGACTTGTTTTGTTTATGTAGGTCATATAGAGGCATCAATAATAAATGAAGACTGTTTCATTAGTAGTAGTAAACTTTTTTAACTTTATCAAACAGCCCCACAACTGCCGTCATGTTTCGACTCAGACATTTCTTAGTCTTGCTTTGTGCTCAGAAGTAAGTGACGTCACCTTTTCCCCACTCAGTACCACCCACGTAAAGCTCAGACAAAAACACAAATACAGATATCTCTTATGTGAAATAACCCAAACTGTTTCCACTTTGGCAGCAGATTATGTCTTTGCGTAGGAGCATTTTGGTCTGAAGGGAAAATTGGTTTTCAGGCCCTTTCAGTGGGATTTGAAGCCAAAGAGAAATGAGTCTCTGAACTTGTTAGTTTTTGTTAATTCCAGTCTGATACTTTGCCTCAGAGGGCTATGTGAATCTTATCCTGCTGTCTCGGTAATGAGATTGTCTTTCAGTAGTCGTTGCTTCTGTATGCAACCCACTGCAGCAGGGTTAAGTTCACCTCCAGCTATAACAGCGAATGAGCTAACAGAGGCAATTAGCGAGGTAGGTAGCTCTGCTGAAATGAGATTTAAATTGGAGACATTTCATTCATGTTTGCAAAAAAAAAAAAAGACTGGGTCTATCACCCAAATATTGATTTGGATGTGAAGATTGCTTTTTGGGCTCCCCTGTGTTCGAACTCACTTTCACTCCCATCATCTGTTTTTATTGAGTTTGGATCACTCTTCTGCACCGAGACCTCCTCCTTGCGATATTGGCTCCTCTGTCATCTCCACCTGTGTGACAAGCCGGCATGGTTAACAGTCGTCCTGATTGGAAGAGTGCACGGTGGGCGGGGAGGGACTGACATGCTCCCTCGCCACGTGATGGATGTGTTTTGGGGGTCTCCGCGCCGCAGAAGTTTTAGAGCAGTAATTTAGTTTAATGACTCGATGGCTTTTTGGTGTGGGCCATGGGGAGGAGGTGAGGGCAAATGCATCCCAGGCCTCCATTATAAGAGCGACGTGGTCAAGCAGTGAGACTATAGGGCTTTTTCTTTTTTTTTTTCTTTCGCCCCCGCCTTTCTTCTCTGCAGAAAATAGTCTGCAGGACAGCCGGTGACAAACTGCCCTCTTACAATCCATTCAGGCTTGTACCTGCATCTGGGAGAGGCTTGAGATACGCCTCTTGCCTCTTCTTCCTTTCATTGTGAGCTACAGTTTCTCATCTTTCTTTCTCTCTTCGCCATCCCTGCTTCCTGACACACTGCTGTAGTGGCTGCACAGGCTGTCCCCCATTAGAGGAAAGGGGAACAGGTGATTCAGTAAAAGCTTGCAGCTGCTTTCTTATCGCAAGGGTTCATCTGTGTTGTTGGTAAAAATGAGTCAGGGTTATCACCGGTTAAGCTAGTATTCATAGTCGGGGGAATTACCAGAATTAAACGGCCATAATGAAAGAAACAGCTGGGTCAGGATTTTCGAAATACTGAGGTCATGAGTGTAAGTGCCTACTGAGGTTTGTGTGTAACAATAGTCAAGACCGGAGGAGATAAAAGCATCCGTGACCTTGTCCGGCTCTGCAAATGAGAGGATCGTGACCTGATTTTGGTGATATGCCTGGAATAAAACAGGACTGCGGTACTTAGTAATGACTGGAGCATCACATTACAGCGCAAAGTCAAAAAATGACACTAAGATTACATGCTTCTCATTTTGATAGAGCAGCCGGACTGTTAATAATGCAGGTAGTGGGAGCAATTATAGAACATCTGATTCGAGTCATTCAGATGGACATTCAACAGTTAATAGCAGCAATGTACGAGATAATGGAGGACAAATCCAGGCGACTGACCCTGCGGTAAACTCCACCCTTCCTATTGTTGTCATTACTACTCTGTCATGCTTTCCAGTCAAGCACTGCAGTATACGTTTTACTGTAATAACACGGCAGATTTACCACTTCAAATTCATTTTGGAGCGGGCACTTGATTGCAGACAGAGAAAAATCCATCTCTGGCTGACTTTTTAATGTTTCCAGTGGAATGAGATGAAAATGCAAACCATGTGAAATGGTCTTAAATATCCGTTTGATGGCTACATACTTTATATAATGGTGTTTTATTATATATTATTATGAAAATGAGGGGAAAAAGTCAGTATCTTAATGTGGTAATGAGCCATGTAAAGTCAGAGCATTGTTGTATTGTGAGATAACTGGATAGCTGCATAGTTATATAAATACAGAAATTGATGTGATACATATAGATAGATACACATATGTTATTAGGACAAACAACTAAGAAGTTACATTTATCAGAGAGGAAAGGTGTTGACCAAACATTTTTTCTGGTGAAGCTCCTCAAATCAGAAGAAGTAAGACAATAGAACAATTACTAACATCCAGAACTGGTGTTTGACTGGCTCCCATGCTTCTAGAAGTAACACTAACGGCTAGTCAGGCACCACGTTGGTGCAGTGGTTAGTACTGTCCTCTCACAGCAAGAAGTTCCTGTTTCGAACCTCAGCTTTCAGTGTGGAGCTTGCATGTTCCCCGTGTCCAGGTACTCGAGCTTCTTCCCACAGTCCAAACACTTTAAATTGTCCATAGGTGTGAATGGCTGTTTGTCTCTATGTGTTCTGTAATGAAATGGTGACTTCTCCAGGAGGTTTATCTCACCCCAGGTCAGCTGGAATTGGTTGCAGCCCCCCACGATCCTGATGAGGATAACAGAAAATGGATGGACTAGCGGCTGGTCTCTCAGAGAGCTTTTCAGATGTATTTATCAGACATTCACTTGTGATATGTCCAAATATTACTACATCCACATTTAGTTTGTATGTATGTTCTTTGGGCTTGTATTTTTGGTCTTAGAAAGCCACCTGCCTCTAAACTTTTTGGATACCAAATATCTCTCTTACTAAAGCCCCATGCAGCACGTAGAGAAATCAAACCTAACTGCTGTGCCTGGTTGACTGTTATCAAGCTATGATTGGACAGTCACTCTATCAGGGAGGGGTTTAGGGAATGGGTAGTTGTGTAGCATCCATGTTATAGTGACATACTGTTTCCAGAGAGGGGCAGAATGTCGATCGACAACAATAGGGGACCCAAGATTGAACCCTGAGGGACCACCTAAGAGAAAGCAATGACTGAGGAGGGGGCATCGCCAAACAAAACAATAATCCAATCTATAGCATTACAACGTGCAACATTTCTGATGCCCACAGAGCTTTTGATTAAAATATTGTATAGTGAATTGAATAAATAGGCATTTTGTTTCCATTTTAAGGTTTAAGAAATGGAATGTAATCTCTCCACAGATGCTAAAACTTCCAGTTAACATACTGAGGACATGACCTTAACGTCCTCAACGGCAGCTTCACTTGGAAAACAGCTAAATCGCACAGCTTAGAAAGCATGTTTTGATTGTTTTTGCAGGTTGACATTGCTGGCAACAGCCTGTTATTATCTAAACACAATCTCCAGTCAGTGCACTCAGCTGTTCACAGATTGAGGACCAAGTGCTGAAGGCCTTCACGGCAGCTGCCAGAAAGTGTATTTTACCACCTGGAGTCTCATATACAGAGGAAAACTGGAGTTGAAAGGAGGCAGACTTGTTCATTTGCTGTCTGTATATGTGTGTGTGTGTTTGTTCCAGAGTGTGTTTGCGTGGGGCTGTCTCTGTGTGGGTGAAGATGGTGAGAGAAACCGCAAATGAGAGTCTGGTCTTCCCTGCAGACTCGTAACTGTGGCTATAAGGTTCCAAGAGGATAGTTATATGTGTGTGTGCTGTTGTTTAGGGGACCGACGGTGACACTGGTTTAGTTTTATCGCTGCAATAATCAGGAATGCAATCTCTGTGGCGCATCTTACCTCACCCCCGCTCTTCCCTCGTCATCCATTCGTATTTCCTAACAGACACAGAGGCCCAAGTAAGAATTTGGACGTTCAGTGTTGCATCTATCGGCATTCAGACATTGATTCCTTCAAAGCTGATTAGCATTGAGTGGAAGTCGTGCTGCCAGCCATGTGCTCCTTTCCCTCCTTGCATTTTTCACTTTGTCATTGATTGAAGCTCCTGCACTGTCCATACTAGACCAGCCTGAATGAAAGTTTAATCAGCTAGACTGGGTTGCAACAGCTATTTCAAAATCCATTGCTAGGTTTGTTTGTGTAAAGTCTTTTCTAAGTATTCAGGAACTATTTGCCAGTTCACCAACCAGCGATTTACAAAATAACATGGAACCTCTGGAGCATTGTCCAGTTAAGAGAAATCAACTATGTAAACAGGAAATCACTATACCAACACTACAACGAGTACAGGGCTTTGTGGCCAGCAATGGTGTCCATCAGGTGGTACACACAGGCCCTAAACGATCTTTCCCATAAGCTTACATTATGAAAGAAGTGGCCTCCTCAAAATGACTTGTTTCCCCACCAGAATTTAATCAGTTCAGTCCATTAGCATTTGGAAAGTCAAGAAGAGTAGACTTTTGTAGGCTTGCTCTTTCAGTCATAGCACATGGAAACCTATGCAGAAGATCCAGGTGATTTTTGGCCTGAAATTTAACTTCAACGTCAACTGAGCAGCTTCCATAAGAATGAGTCCAGCATCCAGTTTTCATTATACATCCATCGTTGTAATTAAAAAATAAATAACAGCTTGTGTGGTCCAAATGATATAGTCAATATAATTGTCATACTTTGTAAATGTTTTTATACATGTATATAATTATATGTAGTACATACATACAGACTACTAATATTCAAGTAGAAAGGAGTGACGGGGAAATGTCCAGTTGCACTTAACTAACTAAGATGCTATTTGGCTATTTGGTATAATGGTAATGCTATTTGCACATTCTGTAATTATTGTGTTATTTTTGTGAATTAAAATCTTTCTCGCATATCTTACATCATTAGATAACAGTGGTTAGTGTCAGGTCAGATACGTCACCCATATTCCATCGTTCTATTCCTCTTTCACTCCTCACTAAATGCACTGTAAAAAAATGTCTGCAGATTTTACGGTGAAAAACTGCCAAACCATGACAGTGAGGGACCATAAATATGCGATTTAAAGCAAAGTCATATTCCATGGCAAAACCTTTATTTATATGGCATTTTAAGGAAATTTATACAGAATAAAGTAGTATTTTATATGAGAGACTGTTGATTGTACAATGTAATATTTAATGGTAAAACCTGCATTCAATCATTCAGTCAATTATTTGGCAAAACGAATGTATTTATGCTGTAAAATATGGAATGAAATGCCAACCTTAGCCGTAAAATCAACAGTAATGATATCCTTTTATTGTAATATATGAAAATGTTATACCATATTTATGATGGTATAACAGTATTTGTTGGCTACTATAATAGCAACATTTGCTGACTTTGTAGCCATGCAACCATTAGCCATTAACCATTATAGTTGTTAGTTGGTGCAATTATTTCATATGTTTGAATTTAGTGATGCATATACACTATCTAAAGAGATTAGAACGAGGTGTTATAAACTATGTAGGCCTCTGTAAAGTCAAGACAAGACTGGCCTTTGTTTGTAAGGCAATATTTGGACTCCTTGTTGTCATGTTTCATAAAATATCTATAGTCCTCTGTTTGAATAAAGTCATCATGTCAACTGTCCTGATAGGTTTATGGAAATCTGACACTTTCATAGTCAGTCAACATGAAGAGAAGAAGGATTCTATCCTTGCTGTTGCTCAGTTCAAACATGTTTGCCCACTGGAGCATCTGTCTCAGTTTGACATGGGTGTGAGTACATACTGTATCACCACCATTGAGGGTGCTGCTGGTTTTGATTTCTGCTCGCCCTCTTTCACTTCTCTTCCATCTTGTCTAATTAGGATTCTTCTCACTTTGGAGCCTTCAAAGTCAAACGTAGTAGCTTCACAGAGAGTTGTGCTCTTCGAAAGCAGACATAATCAAAACACTCTGCTTCTTAAAGGTCCAGTGTGTAAGATTTATTTAAAGAATATGGCAGAAATTAAATATAATATGGATAAGTATGTTATGTTTTCAGTACTATCACATGAAAATAAGAATCTTAGAGTGGTCCTTTTATATCTACAAATGGTGCGCGTTCTCTTCAACAGAGTCTGCCATATTTGTCTTGTGTAACTGTAAATTGAATATCTAATTTTAAACTGTTGGTTGGGTCATGGAAAACATGGAAGGAATTAGGACAAAACATAAGCAACATATGGTAATATAAAAACACATTTAAATACAATTCAAATATCAATAGAAAATTTTAAAAAGAATAAAACAAGTGAGTAAAATTGCCATGTAAGATATTAAATGTAACTAAATCCTTACACCTCTTTTTTCAGCTCAAATATTTAGTCGTGCTGTTTATAGATTCAGGTCTTCATATTTTAGTGCAAAGTATTTGAATTCCACATACTGTGCTGTAATTATACATAGCGACCCTGTACTGGTTGAAACTTGGCTATTGTAACTGAATGTAAGAGCCAGGTTTAATAGCATAACCTTACTGTAGTTAAACAAATGTAAAACATATATATATATATATATATATATATGTCAAACATATATATATGCATACTTATCATATCCATGTAGTGCTGAAGCACTCGATCAATGTCTTGATTTGCTTTTTAATAACTGATAAAAATGTCTTCTTTCAGTCTCTTCATTGTGAGGATTTACTACTTTCATTTTCTTTATATCATTGTAAATTCAATGTCTTTAGGGTCTTTATAAACTAAGGCATTTGAAGATGTCATGTTAGGCTCTTAAAATTTATGATGGGTATCTTCTCCCATTAATCAGAAAAATTCTCAGAGCTAGTCAAACACTAGTGGCCTAGTGGATAGTTCGGTTCCACCTGTACTTCACGTCAAGCACGTTTTTTTTCTTTTCCTTCTTCTTTTTAATCCATATCTGAACTCCAAATGCCAATAAATAAATAATGTCAAAAATATACATACCTTGTAGTTTGAACCCTTATCATCGTGCATGTCTTAACCTCAATCACTGTGTTTATGCATTTCTAAATGTTTTATTATATTCAACAACTTCATTTCTATATCAATTTAGTGATGCAGAACATTGTAATATATAACATACAACGGATGAATCCATAAATAAAGATATGTTCTGGTGAATGTTCTGTACACTGATTTGTAAAACTCCTTTGTTAGCTCCTACCTGCCAGTAATCAATCACTGTAATGAATCCCAGAGCTTTTCCAGTCGTGACACGCTACTTAACATCCTATTTGGTAACTGGCGAAGGGTAACGTTCACAGACGCCCCTGGTGTAATGCTGGAAAAACCATGGGCGTGAATTTCCTCTCTCTACACACCCTCTAAACCAACTGACACTAACTAATTGACTTGCAGCACAGCTTAATAAAACTAAAAGCAGGAAGAGACATCTAGCTGACTCATTACATAAGACTAATCCTTTATAGTTAATTAACTTTTTTTTCCCCTCTGCATCAGACAAGGGGAAATTTATAATGCCGTCAAGGTTAGCAACGGCTCTCACTTCACTGTCCACCTGCTAGATCTGAAAGGATCAAAATCAGCAGAGAAACATATGGATGCGCTGAATCCAGTGTTCACCCGTACTGAAATATTTACTTGCTGGAGGAACATTAAATTGATTCCAGTGCTCAGGAATTCATAACGCATTCCCTCGCAGCAGTTTTACCCCCCATCAGAAATGCAGCTCCGACATTTTACAAATAAATGAACAGCGTGTGTGGGTGGGCGGGTGTTCCTGTGTGGGAGATTTTGCACTATGGAGCATATGCCTTTGAACGTTGTGTATTCATGCCTATATTCTTGAGTGGTGAAAATCCCACAGATTTGACTCACATGAATGGGTCTGCTGCAGACACATTTGGTGCTGTTTACTGGTGCATGGTAGAGAGGACAGTGTCCAACTCTATCTCAGATATGAAGAGAAAAGGAAAGCCTGTGCTTCTATTAGAGTCAAGGCGAGGCTGCTCAGATTTATGTTTTAATTTCTTTTTTTTTATCTGTCTTGTCGTACTGAAATGGTTTGGCAGCCTCGCCGGTGCTTGTAAAAATACACAAAACATCAGTACTGTTTTTACTCTCCTTGAAGAGGTGTATGGAGGAGTGTACTTAACATGGTAGCCGCTAATCTTAGATTCAGGGGATGTCCTGACATATTTCCTGCCGGTAGCAGCACACAAAATTGTATCTAGAAAGGAACACATGTAAATACAGTTATGTATATAAAAATATCCTGTGTAATCATCACCAGAGCTTTCACGCAGTTGACAACTATTTTCTTTCAATAATTTCTTCAATGTTCTTGAGCCAGTTAAATCAGTTTGACATGGTGAATGGTTTGATATACTATGATAACCACAATCCTCAGTAGCTATTACTATGGAAGAGACAGCCAGAGGTGCAAATGAAAGCTGCAGTGAATTCCAAACATTTAGTTGTTGCAGTTGAGAATAACACACGGTGCCATGGTTCATCAAATTCCTCCAAATTCACCCAGGATCCAAAAGTGAGCTTGTTTTAGCTGCAAATAGTGGCACACACGGCAGATTTTTAAGGTCAGCAATTGGATGCTTGTTACCAAAATTCACCTTCGGAGTTCGCTTGGGAACTGAGCGGTCCAGCTCCTCCGGCAGGCCCGTGCTCGGTCAGGGCCTGCAGCCCTTAATTTTAGACATAGAGACGACTTCATTTCACTGTAGCAGCTCCTTTCATGTTGGCAATCATTTCTACCTGTTCACCACTCTCACTCTTTTCAGTGCAGCAGCACTTGTACACCTGAGTCAGCCAACCCTCCAAATTAAAGGTCGACCTTTGTAGCTTGCTTTGGTTTGTATGTCATGCAGTGCTTCTTGCAAACAAGGTAAACCTTGCAGTAAAATGCTATCATATTTAAGGGTTATTTTGGGGCGTTTTTGCTACTGTTGGATGATAGGCATACGGGAAACTTGGTGAAAAGTGAGGGGTGTGATATGCATTAAAAGTCCCTAACTGGAATCAAACCAGGGGGTTTATGGTATGTGCCCTAATCGTGAGGTTGCCTGAACCATTCCAGCACTGGGGTGATATTTATCTCATTTTTAAAGCAACGTAAAGCAGTTGTTATGGTAACACACACGTTTCCATCCACTATTGATGCTATAAGAGCTAAAATTATGTTTTCTAATTCAGATACATTGTAGTAGTCTCAAGAATTGTGTTTTTGGATTCCATAGTATTCTAAATATGTCGCTCAGTTGTGCAGAAAACATTGCTTCTGAGATCATCAGCCTTCAGAGAAATGGACCATTTCACTCCATATGAATCATTATATCTTGTAAATGTTTTTTTCAGACTGTTTTTGATGTGCTAACACATCAGTGCAAACATGATTCTTACTCAATTTGTTCTTTCTCTCTTCTCCTAGGCCATGGAACTAAAGGGGTGTTCGAGCTGCTGGCAGGCTGGAGGAGAACGAGGGAAAACCTTCCCTTCAAGGAGCGCGTGGCGGACGCTTTTGCTGACGTGATGGTGTGCTACACCATGACCAGCTCACTCTACATCATCACCTTCGGCATGGGAGCTAGCCCTTTTACCAACATTGAATCTGTAAAGATCTTCTGCCAGAGCATGTGTGTTGCCATTCTGGTCAACTACTTCTATGTTTTCTCTTTCTACGGCTCCTGCCTGGTGTTTGCCGGGCAGCTGGAGCAGAACCGTTACCACAGTGTTTTCTGTTGTAAAATTCCCTCAGTGGAGTATCTGGACCGACAGCCCACATGGTTTAAAACCATGATGAGTGACGGCCATGACTTGTCCACACACCACGACAGTGTCCCCTACCAGAATCACTTCATCCAGCACTTCCTGCGTGAGCACTACACAGAATGGATTACCAACACCTATGTCAAACCCTTTGTGGTCATCCTGTATCTCATCTACGCATCTTTTTCATTCATGGGATGTTTACAAATTAGTGATGGATCAAATATCGTGAATCTGCTGGCTAGTAACTCTCCTAGTGTTTCCTATGCTCTGACCCAGCAAAAATACTTCAGTAACTACAGTCCCGTGATTGGGTTTTACATTTATGAGCCCATCGACTACTGGAACTCAACGGTGCAGGAGCACCTGAAGACTCTGAGTCATGGCTTCAACAAGATCTCCTGGATGGACAACTTTTTCCACTACTTGCGGGTGGTGAATGTAAGTGCGTCAACCAAGGGTGACTTCATCACCATCCTCAAGGGCTCCTTCCTGCGCAGCCCGGAGTACCAGCACTTCACTGAGGACATCATATTCACCAAGAACCGTGAGACTGAAGAGTATGACATTATCGCCTCACGAATGTACTTGGTGGCACGGACAACAGAGAAGAAGCGCGAAGAGGTGGTGGAGCTTCTAGAAAAGCTTCGTCCGCTGATGCTTATCAACAGCATCAAATTCATTGCCTTCAATCCTACGTTTGTGTTCATGGACCGCTACAGCTCTTCTGTCATCTCGCCCATCCTGACCTCAGGATTCAGCGTACTCACAATCCTCATCCTCACTTTCTTCTTGGTCATCAACCCCTTGGGTAACTTCTGGCTCATTCTCACTGTAACATCTGTGGAGCTGGGCGTCTTGGGTTTGATGACCCTCTGGAACGTTGGCATGGACAGCATCTCAATCCTGTGCCTTATTTATACCCTCAACTTTGCCATGGATCACTGTGCACCACACCTGTACACTTTTGTGCTAGCCACCGAGCACACTAGGACGCAGTGCATCAAGTTGGCTCTGGAGGAGCACGGGGCAGCCATCCTACAGAACACATCCTGCTTTGTGATCGGGATCATGCCCCTGGTGTTTGTGCCTTCCAATCTGACCTACACACTGTTCAAGTGCTCCCTCCTCACCGCGGGCTGCACCGTGCTGCACTGCTTCGTCATCCTGCCCGTCTTCCTGACCTTCTTCCCGCCATCCAAAAAGAGACACAAGAAAAAGAAACGGGCCAAGCGTAAAGAGCGGGAGAGGGAGAGGGAGCGGGAACGGGAGAGGGAAAGGGAAAGGGAGGAGATAGAGTGCATTGAAGTCAGGGAGAATCCTGATCATGTGACAAACGTCTGAGTAGTTTGTTATTTTAGCAACGAGTATCAGTGGGTATCCGTCAGTTATTGGTGGATTAGAGGTGTTCTCCAATGGTGAGGCACCTCTTGAGGTGTGGGGGAGTGCAAGATGTCCCATGTCGAGTGGGCACAGGTCACTTCTAACCAATAGCAGCTAAGCTGGCCAGAGTAGAGCGCAGCCCCACTGGTCGGTCATTCAGTCCTTCAGTCTGGACAGTGTATCTCATTTGCACAAACTGCAACATGCTCATGGTTCTAAAGCTCTTTCCCAACTATTTGGTAAATAAAAACAACTTAGTTACCAGAACGGATGCTTGCTAAATCTGTACGTAAATTCTAAACATACAGTATTTTAGTTCATTTAAATCTTAGCAATTCTGTATTCATCTCCTGCAGCCCTTGACTCAAAAGTGAGTGAGGAGCATAGCAGTCTGTTGAGCCAAGGACACGAGTTGGTGAAAGTGGTTAGCGTGATCATACAATAGTGTACAAATTAACCTGTGCAGGAGACGACTGTGCACGCACTTTACTCCGCACACCTTGATAACAGCAAACGGAAATGAAACCAAATTCTGTGGAAAGAGAGAAACTGTGGAAAGAAAGCACACCGCATGCTTTTCTGTAACATTAAAAATAGCCGAACAGCTGACCTGGGCAGATGGCATACACTGTGTCCATTATGAAGAATTATCTTGCACATTGCATCGTGTGAATAGAACTGTCTAGGTTTATAGTAGCAAGGGGCAAATATTTCTGCTTTACTCCAGAGGTGATATAAGGTCCTAGGCAATGGCAAAAGGAACTGCAGTGGGCTGCAGCGTATGAAGAGGAAGTGATAAGTGACTGTTGTGCAGCAGTATTTGAAAAGGCAGTAAGCCTGAGTATGACTTAAGTAAATCCTAAACTGCTTTTGCACCAGACCAGTAAAACCAAAAGTGAAGAGTGTTTCCAACGCTTGAAATATCGAACTTTCTAGCAGGTTGATAACGATGGAAAGTTTCTGTGAGAGTATGAATGTCTCTGTGATCTACTTCTAAAAGCTTACTGGCATGGCACTGGAAATTGGAAGGTCTGAATGTGATTCAAAACTAGCAGTGGTGCCAAATAGTGTACAGATTTCTTTTGTTTTGTTTGTTGACAGATTTCTATAAAAACAAAAAAAATCGCAGTAAGTTCTTTCACATAGGAACTTTCACATAAATCAACCATGAATCATGAATTATTCAAGCTAATTTAGTGATTGCTATTTAATGTTGTTCAGGTTCGTGAAGCAGGCTTTAAATTAAACAGTGAGGCACTTTTTTTGTAAAGTACACTGTCTCTGAATAGTGTGGAAACCCGATAGAGAGCCGAAGTCAAACCAGAACTTACCACACTACCCGGCCAGCACCAAACAGTAGACAGACAAAATTAGCAACTGGCCTGTGAACGAGTCCCTCAGTAGTCAGTGGACATCAAAATAGAGCTAAAACATGAGTATTGCACTTCCGTTCATCAGGCGACCAGAAACAAATAAAGATGTTGCTCTATATCTGCTGGATGTGTAACAAGGCGATTGCTTGCTAACACATTTACCACAGCAGACTGGATGTTGGATACTAGCTATGGAAAAAAATGACGATGTGCAAATCCATGCTGCAAAGATTTCATAGTTATTCAAATGCTAACAACTTCATCGTTTAACTATGCTACGAACATTAGGGTTCAATTGCTAATGCTAGCACGAAAGATTCGTTGATCTTAGAATGTGAAACAGGAACATAAAAGTGCTTCACGTTTTCAGAAAGGCCAAGTGGAACAGCATCGAGCCTGGAAGCGAAGACTTCGGCTCTCTATTGTTGCAAAAATGAAGTTACAGACCGCTACTGCCACCTGCAGGCCTGGAGCTGGTCTGGTCATTTAGTAACTGAGTATATTTTGCCCTAATACTTCAAATGACATTCCATCAAAAAATAGAGGTCTATCTCACAAATACCCTACTTCAATATTCAGTCTCCGAAGTCCTAAATGGCTGTTGTCTCCCCAGAGGGTAAACAGTATTATCTACGTGTGCCGAGGCCTGATAAGAATCTCTGTTGCAGTCCAAAGACAAACACACTCAAGGTCAGCAGCCCCGACAGATACCAGTCTCTCACTGACCCCTGGCAGGCTCAGCTTAGCTGGTGGCATGTGATAGAGACGCCCCATATGTGAGCAGATGTGGTTGATTGCAGAACAGTCAATACCTTCTTAGGGGATTGGCTGGTTCTTAAAAGGCCTGTCACTGCTGTCTGGTTTCTTTGCGCTGCCACTGAGAATATGAATGGCTCTCACGCAGGACAGCTAACCGGGCAGCTGGGAAGAGATTAGACTGTTCACATTGGACCAAAATATGTGTTGATGTTTGACAAAGGAGTGTGTGAGGGAAGAAGATTGTCATTCAGTATCAAGTGAGAAATCACTAGTTGTCAAAAAGGCTATTAAACACGCTTCTTGTATAAATTAATATCAGTGAACACAGTGGAAAACAGTCATCTTTTATCCGTCATACTTTACCACAAACGCATTTCCTGCTTTTATGGAGAATTGATAAAAAAAAACGTCTAACTTTCATCAACCAAACATTGCCCTACATAGAAATGATGAGTCTTTGGCAAGCTACTTCCTGCAGCAGCTGCAGCGGACGTCACATTATGTAAAAGCCATGTCATGTATGTATAGCAAGAAGGCATGAAATGTTTGAAACACGGGAAAGAAATGCAATTCTTAAATAATTTACTTCCCAAAATGGACTGTGTTTGCATGGCACTGTATCGTATGTATGCATGTATTTGATTTTTCTGTATGAAGTCTGCGTATTTTTCATTTTTGCTACGTTGTAGTGACTTACGTTTGTTGTTTCGATGCATATTCTGTAACACCATGTGCTGCAAAAGAACAAAATGAGTCAAATCTGTTCCAAAACAAAAGCCAGAGGATATTTCATGTGTAAAATAACTGTAAATTACTCCTTTTCTATATTTTCTAAGAAAAAAATATACTATAGAAAGATTTTTAATGACAGAATTTTCTTAAAAAAAGAATAAAAAGGGTAAAAAGTTGAACACAGTAGGCCAGTAATAAACAGTGGAATGTTACCAGTATACTAGATCTTATTCCTTGCACACTGCAGTGTCAATGTTTGTTGATGATTCACGTTTTTATATGGGAAACTGTGGCCACCATTTTATTGTTTGTGTGTCTTGACTCTTGGCCCTCACATTTAAAGAAGTCCTTCATTACTCAGCATCCCTTTTTTAAACAACACAACAGTCTATCAGGCTTTATAATGATCACTTTTAAGAGAAATGTAGGTTAGAAATTTCCAGAATATAGATGGAAATCTCCAATATGCGTCTCATCTATTACAGTTTGCTATATGGCAGGTTAAGCTTAGCAGCAAAAAGTTCAATATTTAGCATTATTCTTAATCCTTATGGAACATCAGTCCTGAATATACTTGGCGTCCTCTTGCCTTGGTAGCGATTAATGTTACTTTGCTGCCACATTCACAACTTTTCAGCTTTCTTACAATTAGCATCATTCCCAATACCAAATGCTGTCTGATTAGGGTACTGTGTATTGAAATAGCGTCGTTAGAAATTAGCAGAAATGATTGTTCTGTGGCGACACACTGAGTCTATTGGGTTATTAAAACAGCATGTGATATCTGCTATTTAAACACTTCTTTAAAGTGTATTCAGTCTTCTTTTGATGAAAATCCAACAAGCATGAGCTTGGCATTATTAAACGTTGTTCCCGTTGTCAATAAATCCCATGACCAAAGTCCAAAACCAACAATGTGTTTGTCTGTCTCTCAACAGTTTTTAACTTACCTACCATGTCTGTGACACTCAGACCAATTGGTTCCAATTCTCATTCCCAAGATACTGATGTTTTGTCATGCCCTTTGGCATCTCATACAAGCACACAAGGTACCCCTTTGCTGGATGGATGGACAGGGCATTCACCAACAAAAGTGTGAACTATATTTATAGAACTATTATTAATTGAATATTAAAAAACCTTTGGCAGTATGACAGTATTTATGGCATTGTGATGGCATATGTGGCATTAAATCGTGTTCATGTCACTCAATGAAACTGTTTTTAAATAGTTTTGGAACAATGGAGCTCTATGACATGAAGGGGATAGGCCTTGGAGACACACAACATTCTTTGGTGGTTTTGGTATTTTCATGGGATTTGTTGGCAGTAACATTAAGTATTCCAGTACAGTATTCCAGCCCTTTCCTTAAAAAAACAGATACTTCTGATGACAACATGCTTTCTGTTCTAAAAAGCTAAGCTTTGTAACTTTTTTTTTTTCATATTTTCATCTGAGTATATGCTTCTGTGCACAAATATGGTTTGACTCCTATGTATTTGTAGTAAAAATGAGGTTGTTTGAGTCACATTTATTCACCTTCTTTAACATTGTGTCAAAACTAACCACCCATGAATGCAGCATTTCTCCTCAAAAACAGATAATGGCGACCATTTTACAGTCATACCTCTTCAAGTGTTGCACATTTTCTAATGTTACAAATCAGCTTCATTGGATCACGTTCTGTAAGCTCCTGCTGTATGGTGTGTTGTAGTCCTTCTTAAGCTTCTCTGGGGATATCATAACTGCAATGTATTTAATACTGTGACAGCTAAAATATCCATATGACAGATGGGCTTCAAATGGGATGTTAGGTTGCCTCAGAATTTATTTTTCTCTAAACTAAGTATGATGCATGGTCATCAAAAAGCCAAAATAGAATTTAAATAATAATAAATATGCTCAAATCTTTGGTGGTATTTTGAAAGTCAATGTTTGGGCTGGTAGATGGGTGTACTGTAAGTCTCACAGAGTCCTTTGACCATGCACCAGCACATTTTCAGATTTTACAACCAGGGACAGCACAATATTTCCACAATACAGGGCAATAAAAAATATGCAATCGCCTCTTTGCTTGTTGAATAATCTACATGGCAGATCTGTTTCAACCACAGTCTCAGAGGACAAATTACTGTTTTATTCTAACTCATCCATCTTGTGATGTCAACCAAAACAAACAAACAAAAAAAAAAAAAACAGGCTCACGTCGCCTGCATTCATCAAATCCTCTTATTTAAAGGTGTCTAGTTCCAATTTTTTCATAATGTTTCAGCAATGTGCAGAAAGTAACGAGCTTAAAAGGAAGCGAGGAAGAGATTTTAGTAACCTCAGTCCCATTTGAGTCCAATGCCTCTTGGTGAAACAGAATGTTTGCTTCACACACTCTGTTAATACTAGTCTGAAATACAAGAATCTATCTATCTATCTATCTATCTATCTATCTATCTATCTATCTTGAATATGTTTATATAATGATTTCTTTACTTCATTATTGATTTGAAATACTAACATGACAATACCTACAGGTTTGTGTTGTTTTTAAAAAGCTATTTTTGTGCTTCTGTTTCTCTTTTCTTGCTCGTGGTCTGCCTGATTTGACATTTGTGACCCAACCACCTGGAACAGTGATAGCAAATAATGTATCCAGACTCTGTTGTTTGTTCTGATTACTATAATCATGTGTGGAGGATTCTGGTCAGTTTGATTTTGCCAAAGTCTGAGCCTTATATACTGTGTCTTAAAAGGGAATACCACTCAGTTTAAGAGGGCACACATGCTAAGTGGTTTCTGTGGAAAGTACAGTCAGTCTTATTGGCATGACCAGCTCTCAAATGAGAATCAGAAAATACACACTTCACATCGTCTATGTGTGCCTCGTGCATAAATGAATATGTACAAGAACATTTTAACACATCAGTTTGGCAATTTGAGTGAAGCAATAACAGTTAAGCAATCCAAGTGTCTTCTGCTGTTTGTTCAAATTGTACCATGTTAGTACTCACTCTGCAACATTGTTAGAAAGCCTCAAATTAGGCAGTTCAGTCAGCAGGTTTAACTGCTAGAGTGTTTTTGTGCAGCTGTGTCACATTATGACTATCAGAATTCAGTGTTTGCTTTGCAAGCCACCACTTCTTGCTGGAAGACGTTTAATGATCTTATTTGAATCAGAAAGTAGTCGAGGTAGGGGTTATGTATCTAATGTATTCAAGTTTAGTTTGGCAAATTGAGATTCAAAGCATTAAAAAAATATGGCAAAATAGACAAATATTTTTTGAGTAGCATAGAGAAGCAATCATAATTTGTAATTGTAATTTCACTAGTTCACTTCACAAATTGTCAATTGCAAATGTGAATCTAGTTGAGCTACCAAGGAGCTACTGCAAATGTAGTTAAATTACTAGTTTTATTACATATAATTCAAAACTCTCTAAAACGTTGTAACTTGTAACTTGTAACTTCTGCTAAACAGCTAAACACATGGACAGGTGACAGTTTGTAGTGTAACTGTTAAGGGTAAACCGAACGCAGCACAAATATATTACAGTGAGGTCATCAAGTAATGTCAGTTATAAAGTGCCATCTAAAGTTTGCTATTGTTAGCCACTAAAAGTTATTGTTTATTATTAGTCAAGGGTTGTGCTGGCAAAGCCCCTGTATGCTGTATGTTTTATTGCTTATATATTAAACATATTAATTGTAAGAGGAAAATGATTTTGTCTCACATACAGTAGTGTATATTAACAATATTACAAAATCGTGGGTCTCTTCATATGGAAATATCTAAAGTTAGCTACGCAGAGCAAGAAATGTCTATTGAACCAAGTAATTACTGTGTAATGTCTTTGACTGTTCATTGGTAAGAGGAAGAATATTTATACTTATACTTTACTTATTTCTTTATTCATTTTGTCAGACTTGTGTGGTCAGGAAGTAATCTTGGTACCAAAGGGTTGTAGGTCATTTATACAAGAGAACATTAGATACAACTTTCGTCAGTTAATCAACAACAAATCTTAGAATATAGTTCAGATCTTCCTCTGAGCTGCTCCAAACTTCACATTTGCTTCACTGCATGTTTTTGACTTTTGATCATGTCGATGATGACTGAACTGACTTTCTGTACCTGACAGGTTGGACAGGGCTGGTTTCTCAGACTGGGTGGTATTCCTCTTTTGAGTGTTGTAAGCGCCTGGTAGCTTCAAAAGTCTTTGCTCTTCATATAACCAGTGGCATTGCCTTACACATATGTTTTCCAGTATTTCAATAGAGATGTGAATATCTATAAAGGTGGAGTATTTTTCTTACATTGTGACTGAGGTACGTCTCTAGAACCAGATGCAGTAAAGATACACTGTGATGAGTTGTCTAATGTCGGTCATTTGCGTGCTGTTGTATAATAGGTGAGTGCAAGTGCATTGAGTTGAAGGGTAACTTGTCGTTTGATATTGTTGCGGTACTGTGGAACTTAGGCTTTTTAAATGCTGTTCATTCTTAATGCCTTTCTTCGAATATTCAGCTCACAACAATTACTCAATCACATGAAGTTGTACCTATGTTGTTGCTATGAAACTGAGAGAAGAGCATGCATGTTTGTGCCCAGAAATGATCCTTTACATGTTGGGATTTTGCTATAGAATGAGCTGTAATCCCCTTCTCACCAACTGCAGTCACAGTTAACATTCCCCATGGCATGTAAATGCTAATGTCACGTAGCTGTTAGACCTGTGTATGACGGTGTGTCATTTACAAACACGTGCACACATGTTGCCAAGCTGTACTCTTCAAATAAGAACAGGAAATTACCAGCTGGGTCTTTGTGTCACTTGTTTTTTCCGGTCAACTTCTTAGATGTTGGCAGAGCTTGAACCTTGTTTTGCTAATCTATACTTCTTACCGAGCAGCAGGAAGATTTAACCTCATTTGACTGAAGTGACGGAGAAAGAAATACAGCGGGGAGGAAAAAAAGAGGTAGAGCAAATGTAGGCAAGGATGAGATAAAGAAAAAAGGATGCAGGAGGTAAGCCCTCATTTGAATTTGAAGTAGATTCCGGCAGCAGGGATGATGGGAAGTTTTCAGGTGCAGGGAGATGTTGTCTGAATGGAGGCGTTGGGTGGAGGGGGGGGGTGTTCATGTTGAATTCTTTGCTGGTTTATTTTACTAGCAGCACATGGAAAGTCACTGTTGCTCTCGCTACAAATACAGATTTTCTTGCTTCATAGTGACTCAGATTTCTGCACTGCAGTCGAGACAAGGTTCAGTTGCGTGAGAAGAAGATGGACTTACCTGAGAATGATCTCAGATTGTGTTGCATGTTTAAAAGGACATGTTTTAAAGGGGTACTCTGGCAGCTTACTTAAATAAAGATGGGGGGGGCTTGTGAAAGAAAGATTTTAAAGCAACGTTGTGAAGAAATTGTTATTTTTCCAATTAACACCCCCAGTTTTGCACTTCCTGAGGTGCAATTCCATTGTGGTAAATATGGACAGCTGTACACGTATATTTGTTAAGATTATATTACTTTAGCCAAACATCAAGCAAGTGCAACAACACAAGAGATAGCAGCCAGCTAATATTACTTACGTCTGTCTTTCAGCCTTTTATTATACAAAGCTCTCATCAATAACTAAAAGTCAGTCCCAGATTTACTCTTGTCCGGCATCTTCTTGTTTGGGCAGTCTCTTCTTTTCTTCCTCTGTCAATGTCCTCTGTGTCTCCGCAATTATGTTGATGGAGGCTGCTGAGCAGCTCTATCAGCTCGCTTGCCTAGCTCTGATTCTGGCACAACACTGGCTCTATTCCTCAGCATTCCCCTGGACCCCACACCCGCAAGCCCCCTCTTCCAGGTGGTCCAAAACACCTGTGGTACAAATGCTAAACACTCCCCCACTGCTCTGAGATCATAGTTCAGGCATCCAGGCTAACAAACTGAGCTAACAGCAGCTACAGTTGGCTGCAGTTTACTTTACTGTCCATCAGGAAACTCTGTAAATCGCAGAGTTGATGCGGAGGACATCAGAGGGAAAACCAAAAAACATTTTCTCCATAAAATATTTAGAATATTAATATTTGTTTCTGTTTATCAGCCTGAGTGAAATAGTTGGTGGGGTGTGACTTAGTGCTGTAATGTGTTACGTACTTCTTGCGGGGCACAGAGTGACAGGAGGAATTTTACATAAGAGATTGATGCGTTTTTGTCTGTGGCGATGTCACATACTTTCATGGACCAATCAGGATGACAGCTTCAGCGGTGCACATTATGAGTCAGGCTACAAAAACACCTGATACAACCTGATCTTTTATTGGTACCTCAATGCTTGAATGTTTTCCCATCCATCGCAGTGTATGATGCAAGCTTTCTGTTCAGATCTGTAATATCCAAGCCTCAGCCAAAATAGCCCAGATGACATCATCAGGGTTTTTTATTTTTATTTTTAATTGCTCCCTGCGGAGCCAAAAAAGACAGTATACAGCTGTTTTCACATAATGAGTAGTAGACTCAGTGACAAACACACTGAATGTGATGTGTAAAATAGCTGGAGTACCCCTTTAAAGATGGATTTTTTTCAAAGGATGGTTTGGATTCAGAGAACTATCCGTATGATTGAGGAAATAATGACTGCGTGTTTTTTTCCCCCACATTTGATAGAATAATTACCAAAATCTCAGTTTTATGTACAGGCAGACGAGAGAGTAGAAAGACTAATGTAAGCCTCGGCTTTATGCTGCACGACGCTGGAAGTTTTACTGTACACAGCGACATCATAGTGGCTCTTTATAATCCCCCTAACGTTTTACTTCCTGAGCTGACGGAGACTGGCAGCAGGAGTGGCTGCTGTCGTGTTGTGCTCCGTTGCAGCGTTATTGCGCCAAGCTGCCTTGGCCAGGGATATTTTTGGCTCCCACCTTGTCTTAATCCTGTCGTGATTCTCCGATGGATTATTCATGCTTCCTCTTCCTCTCCTCTCCTCCACAACCTCTCCCTCTTATCCCACCTTCTTCCCCTCTCACCCCGCCTCCTCGCTTTCTCACCTCCTCCTTTTACACTTCCACATCCTCTCCTCCCGAGCGCCTTCCACCAGTGTTCCCCCCCTTTAGATATTTGTGTCATCGTATTGTGCCTGTGTGTTCGCAGGTTCTATAATTTGCTCCTTCATTAGGTTATGTCATATATCTGCAGCTCCCCTCCAAATATTTAAATATATATATATACACATGACTAAATCAGTAATCTTGTTAACAGCACTACCTACCTATTAACGTATCCTTCCACTCTATCCCGTTCATTCAGGTTGCTTTTCTTCACAACCTATTGAGGCAGTCTGAATTCCCTGCTGAGGACTGCTGCGATAATTACTTCCGTAGAATTGGCTCTCCACCTAAAAAAGACTTCTGGCAATGAATCCAGTTGAGACGTATATGAATCTATATTTCAATAGGGACTGAAAGTCCTCTGGCCTTTGCTGAATGTGAGAGTGAGTGAGCTGTGAAATCTGTACATAGTATTTTTTCTTACAGTCTGTGACGATCACTGTGTGCGAGGTTGCTAGCAAACAATGGAGTGATGATGGAAAGTCGTTGGTAGTGCGTCGAGGGGTAAAAAGAGTAAAAATGTTCAGGCTGAGTTGGTTCTCCAGTTCTAATTCTGTATTTAGTTTATGGGGAAAAAAACTATATACTATATCCCGAACTATATTAAGTTTTAGCGTACGTCCATACTAAGCCAGCAAATTTGAAACTCTCTTTTGGAAACTGTTTTATGAATCATCTTCATCAGGCCTCATGCCTATCTTCTTCTGTTTTTGCACAACTACACTGATTGCGTGTTGGAATCTGAGCGCTAACAAAACACTGCTGTCCTACGCTTAATACAGTGCCTGAACGCATCACACGGAGACACAGACAAAGCGCTGAAGCTGCTGCTATGCTAACGTGCTGCTTTCACTTACGCAGGCTGTGTAGGATTTGTGTGTTTCCAAAAGTTTCCAGAGTGGATAGATCTTTAACAAACGGTGTGTTCAATGTGGATGGGAAAACGGAGCTTTCAAGAAACTTGGTCAAAAGACTTACTTCAAACCTGTGTGTTCATTTTAACAATCCATTTACTAAGTTGATCAATCCCTACACACAGATTTTTGTGAAAAAAAATTTGACCCCTAAGTGGCACCCTACTTTGAGTACAACAGAAAATAATGTGAATGAGAATAATGTTGTTTGTCTCACACAGTTTAGTTGTTTGATTACCAAAATGTGACAAATACGCAAGTTACCTGTTCAGACTTTTTATGTTGGAAGGACACTGTTTTGTTTTTTTTACAAATTTGAGTAGAAAACGTGAACATGGACGCATGGTGCAGAAACAAATTAGCTGACTTAGTATGGACGTGGTGCCTGATGGCTACAGAAATGCTGGTGCGGCTGCAAAGTGCAAGGATTTGTTTCTCAAGTCTCTAAAATGAGAGAATAGCACAAAAAATCTGTCAGAATTTAAATAGAAAAAAATAACGTACAATACATTTTTCATGTTGATTAAAAAATATTGTAATATAGAATCATCTCCAGCTTTCTGGTGTCACGTTGCCCAAACACTAACTGTGCCAACCATATATAAATCCACCCGAATCCTCAAAATGCAGTCAATAAATGAATCATGTACAAGCATAAGCAACATATTGCATGCATAATATAGCTGCAACACCATCAGTATGTTGACACAGTGGCATGTATTAGCCCTGAAACAGACGCTGACACACACGATGTCCGGTGAGGACTAGATGAGAGCATATAGATTTACGATATATACGTCAGCTCGTACATTTTAGTGACGTGTGTGACTTCTGTTGCAGTCGTGCGCTCATGAACTCATCTTTAGCCTCAGATGTCACACCATGTGACATAACACAGAGCTTTGCGGCAGTAACACACACGCGGTCTTCCATACACGCAAGCGTCTAGGTGACCATTCATCAGCCGTAAAAGACTTCTTTGGACATTTTAGCTTCGCTATCTCCGCTGACAAAAAAAAAAGAGAAATTTAAAAACAAAACAAAAAAAAAAAAACAAGATGTGTCAAAGTGAACTCACCTGGGTGAAAATATTATCCTGAATCCTTTTTTCTACATTACTATTCTTACAGCGTCAGAGCTTCTGTGCTGCTGCATTCATTTCATTTCATTTGGGTGTTTTTGTGCCGTATTTAAGTTTTTACTCGCGGCACTTGAATGTATGTACATATGAAGACTAGTATGTGGCTGACTGGTTCACATGTCTACGTACTCTGTATGTAAAATGTAGAATGACGTCTGTCAAATGCAGCAACACTGAGCCCAGAAAGATTCAATAAAATCTATTGTATCTTCCTAACAGCCCATTTCTGGCACCGGTCAGGACATACTGTACATGTGGAAGGATTTTGGATAGAATTTAAGCCCAGGCTTGCATACTGTATACATTTCTCTTGTAGCGAGGAGCTGAACACCACCGATCAGACCAGCCAAAAGTAGAACCGTAGTGAGTCGATGATGTACGGGAATGTCTCAGTTTCAATTTATTAGAAGAAGTATGCTTTTGAATGCTCTGAATATTTTAAATGTAAACTCTTTTTCTACTGCCTGCTATGTTAAAGCTATAAATAGTATGCATATGATCAATCTTTTTTACTTGACAGAAAAAAAAAAAAATGATTTTCATTAAAAGAGCTTTTGTCTATGAAACGCCTGAGTGACTTGTGTTGTTTTTATTGTTGTCAATTTCATTTTTATTTCACTGGTAAATTTGAATCAGCACGCTGAAAACACAGCCAGATCTCATTTCTTCAGGTTGCCGATAATTTGTCATCCCATTTGCCGTCTACATCTACTCCAATGTAACCCATTAACACCAAGTGATAGTATAAAGAGTTACAGAGTTAAGTCCACATAAGGTGGGGTGGGTCAAACAAACACAGGACTCTGACGCCGGAGGCTGGGATCCATTACACGACTTGTGTCATCATGATCATTTCCTGAACCTAACCCAACTGCAACCAACGTTAACCATGTGCTTAAAAGGCATCTCGTCTGTATGAGGCGGAAACTAAAGGACAACAAAATGTAACACTTTTAGCATGTTAAAGTTGAATATTTGAACAATTTTGAGACAAAAAACAAGCAGCAGCCTCCGTGGCTGTGAAGTCAAGCCAATGCAGAAGTGCCAAAAACTGCCACTTGAGGCTGGCTCCAGAAGTGAGTCAGTCTCCATAAGTCCCCATGTTAAAATGTCCAACTTCACAGCAGAAATAAACATGTTTACAGCCTGGTACAAAAAACTGTTTTGGTCTCTATAACTAATTTCCCCATTCATGACAACTGTACTGAGGGTGAATTTATATACAACTCACCTGTTCAAATTATATTTGGCTTAAGATGTTGCATAATTAACAGCATTGCTGCTTTGAATGACAGGCGGGTGCCATCACACCCACCCTGTCAGGTCTGCTGACAATCCACGTCTTTGTGGATTTTTAGATTATCCAAGAGGTCGCAGAGACAGGACTGCCAAGATTGCAATGGCCAAAACCATGACACTGAGCTTCACAAGCTCCGAGCTTCTTCAGAAGAGTGAAATGAACTGAGTTTACGAAGAAATGTAAAGCATTTGGTCTAGTTTAAATGATGACAATGTTTATTATGTTATTTTTCATCAATAAAAATTGCCATGTCACATCAATGACCCACAAATGTCTAGACCTCAACAGGTTTTCCAAGCAAGAGAAGAGTCTTTGGACCACTACAGAAGTAGTTCTGTTGGATGACAACACCTATCAAAACACACACACACACACACACACACACACACACACACACACACACACACACACACACACACACACACCTCTTTTGATGATGTCATGCTCAAGGTCAGTCTCCATCATATGTGGCTTCTTTCTGTCAGTTGACACTCTGTTTGTGAGCAGCTGTGGTTCCTATTTTTATTTTTACACCACTTATGGCAATCACCAGATTGCCGGCATGTGTGTGTTTTACAGCGTTTGCCCCTTAGTTGTTTCCTTCATGAGAGACAAGCCTAGTAAACCTGACAGTGTAGTCAAGAGTTTAGACTTACAGCAATCTGACTGGCCAATGCGTCATACTTTAATGTAGTCAAAAACAGGCAGACGTTGTAACCAATTTCCATTAAGCTAATTAATCACAAGATCAGAAGGAAATCAGGTTTGACATTCAAAAAGAGTAAAATAAAGCAAAGTGTAGCAGCAACAGCTGCTCATGACGTCCCTATTCAACAAATTACATCCATCAGCGTGTCCTTTAGTAAATGAACTAACTGCTCCAGTGATGCTGCTCTTTGACAAATGGAAGAAAACAGAGGGTTTACTGGGCAGCTTCCATGTGTGAAGGAGATCAGATGATTAAAGTGGGAAGTGGACGATGCTGAAAAGGGTTGTGTCTAACTAGCAAAGCCTCCCTGGATAAATCAAGGTTAAAGGTACCCAGGGTGTCACAAACCACAGAAGTGTCAGCGTTGGGAAGTTTTTAGGAATAAAAACCTGAATTGTGTTTATGTTTACTTTAAACGATAACTGGTCACCATTGACTCCCACTGTTGTGGTTTTTCCTGTAACGTTACTCAGCACATTCATCAGTATAGGCCTGTCTGTCTCGACCTCCTCTGCATTCCTTGAAGTTGACACACTTTGTTCAGATGATATACATATGCCATGTCTCTGGGTACGGATAAAATATCTACAGTACCATATCTACCTAACATCTACCAAATTCACGCGGAGGCCATTTTCCTGACATCAGTTGAGCTGCAACAGCTAATGTTAGCATTCAACCACTTCCTAGCGCTGTTTGATGGTGTTACAGGATATGATAGGAGTGATGGGAATATAATGAATGCTAACATGACATTAAAAGTTAAACAATAAAGATTCATCTATTACGTTTTGAAGAACCTCAGACTGAATCTCTGCTTTAAATTAACTGTAAAGACTACCCAACTTCCCTGCCTAACAAAATACATGGAACATTGGATACAACATTTCCTTTGGTTTGACTTTTTGAGACACACAAAGTCAAAAAGGCTTTAATGGGTTATATTCGCACACATCTCTTTCCTCATGGCTGGTCAGTTTTGACTGGGAACACCACCGATGTGTGAAGTCTGCATAAAACTATCAACACTTCTGTTGTTTTTTTGGGTAAAATTATCCAATTGTAACTCTCTTCTTCAATAAATATAATTTAGGATATTTCATCTGATTGACTGCAGGCTTCCCTGTCATTGATTTTTAACACATCTGATTGTGCATTCATCCATGTGGCTACCCCCCAAAAGTTACCAGAATAAGGCAAGTACCTCAGTTTCACCAAATAACCCAAAGTGCTACAGTTAGAAAGAAAAATAGCAAATATGATGAATAATATGGATATTGTTGAGTGGTAGGTGGGTCCTCTTTGTAGCGAGGTAGTAATGAAATGTCTGGCAGTACCAGAGCGTAGTTGACGGGCTGGAGTTGGTTTGATCTAGTCCTGGATGTAGGCTGGAGCTGAGTTATTCTCAGCACAGTACAACAACACTGAATTCCATAGCCATGCCGACGACACACAACTTTACATTGCTGTATCCCCGCACAACCTCAGCCCAACAATTTTCTACAACTCAATCAGAAGAATTTTCGGGCCTAAAGACCACAGAGACCACTTATCTCAACTAGTTCTTCAGACAAAAGACCCGGTCAAAAACCTGGGAATAATTTCAGATTCAACCTCGACTTTGAGGCTTATATCAAGAACATAACCAAACAACTGGTACAGAACTCTGCAGCCTGAGTACTGACGAAGACCAGACAGAGGGCACATATAACCCCCATTTTAAAATGATTGCACTAGTTGCCCACTAGTTTTTTGATTTTAAGATTCTTTTCTTTCTTTCTGGTTTTTGAAATCACTCAATGGTCTGGCACCCACCTATCTTTTAGACATGCTACAGAGATATGTACCCAGCAGGTCCCTCAGATCCTCGGAGGCTGGACATGCCAAGTACCTCCATAAAGAAATATGGGGAGTCTGCCTCTAGCTGTGGCCCCCATCTCTGGAACTACAATCTGCATGGAGTTTTCTATAGACAGATGAGAAATGAAAGAAAAAGTAGAGAAACATTATTGCACTAAGACAGATGCTTCCATACAAATCAGAAGGTGGTTTGATACTCATCCAACTACTGTACTTGCCAGACATCGCTCTGTACCACCGCAACTGAAACACCAGTTGAGGGGACGACCTCTTGGAAGCTTGGAATCTAAAGGACTGAAATATATTTTATTTCCCAACCATCTGCATGTGTGTTTTGGCAACTTTGACCTATAACGAGGGAGAGAAAGGAATGACATTCCCACATCTGCTTCTAGATTTATTGCATTACTGGGAAGCTCATTGATACTAATTATGAAAACTGATCCCATAATGAAAATAATCCATCTGGCATGGTGAAAGGGAAGGTGAACAAAGCAGTAACAGGCAGACGAGTGGAGTGAGAAAGAGAAAGAGGCAGAGATAGCAGCTGAACCTCAGGATTATTCTATATCTGCCACTTTTTTTTCACCCCGCAAACTCCTTCTCACCCTCTTCTGCCTGCTTGCATCTCTCCAGAAATGAAAAATTCATGGAAGCCCTGGATTTTATCTGCTGCTTATCATCCCGCCAGCCTCCTGCTTCTGCTACTATTGCTGTGATCACTACTATAACAGCAGCGAGGCCACCGCATCGCCGTCGTCACCACGACACCAACCGCAAGTTTACACTGTTTATTTGAAGAGCTCCTGCATGTATGCAAGGCCGAGCTCCAGCTCCAGTCACCCTCCCTTTCTTCTTCCCACCCACACAGGAAGACAAGAAGAAGAGCAAAATGGTGAAATGGAAAAATGAGGGAGAGGGAGTGATATCACAGAAATGGGAAAGAGGGAGGGGGGAGAAAAGGAAGCAATAACTGTGAGGATGAAGGAACAGATGACCACAGGGGTGAAGCTACAGTGCAGCATGCACGGTGCAGAGGGAAGAGAAGCATCATATGTTTGTGATATCTCCCCAAACTCTCCTGAAATTATAGTTATTCATGATTTTTTTTTCCCCCACAGAGTGAACATAAAAAAAAAAAAAAAAAAAAATCAATAATAGTGGAAAAATGAACCAATGACTTCATTTTCAGAGCATGAAAAATAATTTCTGAGATTTGCTATCATTCATGCTTGATGCTGAAGCTGCAGTCTGTGAGGCCGAGCAGGTTTGGGACTTAAAGAAAGAGCAATAGCTCCCCCCAGAGGATTTTCAGCACACAGCTGTTTGATAAAGAAAATATGATCATAGACAACATGGCAGTATAGTTAACCTGTTATTGATGATTATGTAAGTGCTTCTGGAGTGCATGTTTGAGTGAAAATAATGTGCTTAACTCAACTAATACTTCAGTCTTTTTTTTTTTTTTGTATTATTTATGTTTGCCCTTATGTTCCCCTCTTTTTAATTCACTTGTTTTTTTATTAATTAATATTAAATCCATGTTAGACATATTACATATTTTGTATTATTTCTCCATTTAAAAAAAATGTTTTGTCAAAGATTTTTATTTTAATGATTTTTTAAATAAAATAAAATTAAATTAAATATTTAAATATATTTACTATTATTATTATTATTATTATTATTATTACTGACCACAGATCCTGAGTCAGTATGATGTCACATAGTTTCCTGCACTCATTTTTCCATTTGACTTGTTCCAATGAAGACAACCACTGATATGCATTCCAAATATTAACTTATAGCAACTATGAACCGTAGAAGAAGTTTATTATTTTCTAAATTCTATGTGTTTATTACTGAATTGTTGTGACCTATTTCATGTTCTTTTACTGTCACTGGTTTTCTTTCACATGTTACTGTAGCAGTTTGTTACGTACAGTAATGCTCTGATACAAACAAACTACCCCTTAAGTTGAACATATCGTATAATGCACAATAAGATCCTATAAGTCAGCATCGGCTGGCTGTTGCATGCAGTCTGCTGCCTCTGCATTTATGAAAACAGGTTTGTTATTCATACACTTGGCCACTAGAGGGCAGTGTACACTGGTGCAGATTACAGTTTGTCTCAATTGCTAAAACACAACTTCTGAAACTTCTGCTCCATTTTCTTAAATCATTAAACATAAAACTTCATCTTCAAGCACTATTTACAAAACCTCTGACTCCTCTTGCAAAATCAAACTTTCGCCTGAAAACAGTTTTACCTGTGCTCAAAACCAAACACTGCTCTCAAATCATAAACAAAGCGATCAAAATGATTTACACTATGAAGCAGTCAGTACAGCAGTCAGTAGTCAGCAGTCAAGCAGTCAGTACAAGAAAATATAAAAATCTAAAACATCGTTCAAAACATATAGTTCTCGGGTAGAAGTACATTTTTCCAGTTTTTTCCAGTTGCTTAAACACAAACTAGGCTGGGTTTATCAAAATACTAACACAATTCACCAAACCACACACCCAAACCTCAAAATACCTCATACATCCTGCAAAATGAAGTGCTGCAAACAAAATCAAACTTTTGCACCAGATGGCACACACTTCATTCGTATTACAGATTTTTGTCTAACCAGCTACACACTGTTGGGCGTAATGAAAAGCACGCTCATCTTTAGTATGCTTTGCCATAACACTAACACAGTTCAAACTGTAGAGAATTCTTCACATTGTTCACATGCACACAAATATTTGCAGATACACACGTGCTATTGAAAATATTTTTATTTTTCACCAAACAAGTCAGTGCAACATATGCACAGCAGATATATTTACATTGGAGTGAACTAAAATATGCTCACAGTAGTAAGCTGAAAAATACAATTGCAGAAAAATAGTTAGACAGCGCTGCTCTGCCCCTACCTCTCACTCTTCCTCTTCCTCTCTCAGCAATGTCTTCCATTGTTGTTGTAAAAGAAAAAAAAAAGCTCACCTGTGGTCTTTTATTGCTTACTTCCTGATTGACGTGTTAACAATTACATAACACCTGTTTGGCCAGGTGGCACATATAGTGGCCAATGAGCTCATGTAGTGTCATTTTAAATGGCAGTGTTTTGAAATGGCAAACATGTGACTTCATGTCAGATTGTTGTGTCTTACTGTATGCAGAGAACCGCATTCAGTACACTTAAAGTGCCATTTGCAATTGCAAAATGAGAAAATGTGTTTAAAGTTTTGGAGGTTTGAGATGAGGTTTTGCTCCCTGTGTGTCACTTTAAATATTTGTGCTATTCATGTCATCTCAGTGTGTTAGCAACTGGAAAAAACTGTAATCAATGACATGTCTGCTCTATTTGTATTTAATTTTTGCCACTTGTGTTTACCACATGGAAAAAGCTGAATATTTATTTATTTTTGAGTATGAATGAGCTGAATGAGTAAAGTAATAAGCCTTCATGTCCTGAGCTGAATGTTGTGATATTTGAATGGTTTCTGACGGTCAAGTGCCAAAAAACCCACATGCAAGAATAATAATAAAGATTTGAAGAACAACACTGATTCTCAGTAAAATCATGAATGCTCCTCTTGTATTACAACATGAGTGTATGTGACAAATCTAAAGCCAAATAAAAGGTTAAGCCTCAAAGCTCCTCCCTCATAAAAATATTATGTATGTTAAATTGTCCTGTGTGCAGATCATCATCATAGTTATCCTCACTCTCAGTTATGAGACAGGTCCTCTGGTTAATATCTTCATTTGAATGCAAACGTGTCAGAAGATGAGGTGTCTTTGTAGCCTTCGGTAAATATTCAGTTATCCATCCACTCAGTTGTCAGTCTCTATTGTGTATGTTCATTCAGTTATTAGCAGTGTGTGGGATTTGTTGACTGCACTAAGAGTTTTTTGTAGGGCCACAAACCAAAGGGCCAGCTCTGATAATGCAGCAACATGCCATCTAATCTGGTTTGCACTTAGTGGGACCATCATTTATTTGAACAGGACCATGTGAGAGAGCTAAAATGTTTGCCTTTACATCAAATCTAAATCGGACTTACTTATACTTCTATAGAAGTTCAGGTATGAAGTGATATAAAAATGGAAATACTTCGTAAAGTACCTCAAAATTGTACATAAGTACAGTTTCCAGCACCACGTTTACATCATATATACATAATATTAAAGTATCTGTAATCCAGCGTAATTATTGTCTGAATTATGTCATTCATATTTTTACATTTATCTTACTGAGTGACAAGACTGTAATCCACCACTAGGTGCTGCAGCAGGACAAGTCTGAATCCAGATCAGAACAGAACATGTGGAAGCCTCCATACTCCCAGTCCCAGCTGACATCCAGCGCTGGTTCACCCTGCTCTGTTTGTCACAGCTGGTCACATTAAAGTGTGACCTAATTCCTTTAACAGAATTTTCCATTTCTAAGAAGCATTACTTATTGGTGACACATGGCTCATCAACTTGTTTAAAAATAACTTGCCTTTCAGTTCTGGTGGCCCAGAGGTCTATTGATCAGCTATCAGCTGATTTTAGAAGGACTTTTCATTTAAGTGGGATGCTCTTAAGTCCTTACAGAGAACAGTTTGTAAGCTTGTTATCAAGCTTCAGGTACAGTATGAAGTGATAGTGTGAGTTATTAAAGGCAACTCTGAGGGAAAAGTCAACATTTTGCCCTCAGAGTTGCCTGTCAGGATGCCCGTCCTGACCACTGTTGACTGCCGAAAGTGCCAATATGTGCATGAGCATCAGTACCGGACCATGAAGCCATGGAAGAAGGTGTTCTGGTCTGATGAGTCGCGTTTTCTCTTTCACGTGGCCCGAGTATGTGTGCGTCGTTTACCTAACACGTGGCACCGAGATGCACTATGGGAAGAAGGCAAGCCAGCGGAGGTAGTTGGATGCTTTGGACAATGTCCTGCTGTGAAACCTTGGACCCTTCTATTTATGTGGATGTTACTTTCACACGTACCACCTTGTTCCATTCATTGAAACGGTATTCCGGTGATGTCAGTGGCCTGTTCCAGCAGCAGGGTAATGAGTCCTGAGGAACACAACAACGAGTTCACAGTGTTGACTTGGCATCCAATCGAGGATCTGTGAGATGTGCTGGACAAACAATTCAGGTCCATGGAGGACCCACCTCACATCTGGCAGGTGGTCATGTTATATTTTGTATATACAGTATGTGTGTACTATATCATGTGACTTTTTGGGCTTGTGTGGGCATATGTGTGTGTACAATGTACGTATATTGTTCTTATGAATTGTCCGTCAACACACAGTCAGTGAAGAAAAAAAGGAAGAAAGAGCCTCTTCCTCAGACTGCAGATTATTCGTAAACATTTCAGCACTAGGAGGATGTCTGAACACAAATCCGAGCAAATGTTATGACAGGAGGGTAAATATTAGCCGTGCCATCTGTGATAAAGAGTGAGAGTTTGCTCTGAATTTATCATCCTGACAGAAAGTCAAAGAACTTCATTGGATGCTCAGAGAATTTAAGAATGTGATGAATCACGTTTATTGATTCTTTTTTTTCTGATTTCAGTCAAAATGATGTTTCCACCTCAGGCACTCACTGTTGTTTTGTTTTTTGTTGCTTTTTTTTTTGTGCTTGGTCTCCACCAGATCATGTGTTACAATTTTAAACTATGCACTGAGTAGTCTCAGTGAAGCAGCTGACTGTCACACAGGTTTGCATAAGAATGAGGACAGAATAGGGCCAGCAGGCGCATGGAGGGGTGGTGTTAATGTGTTTCTACCAATGTTAAGAAGAAACCTCCGTCCTTGATGTCACATGAAAAAACAATCATTTCAAACCTTCAAAAAGGACAAACACCCCCGACAGTAACAAAACAAGCTGCTACTGGCCATGGCATCCAATGAAAGTGAACATTTGGTGTGTTTGATTCAATCCCACATGCAGACTTTATTCTGGTTTTATTTTTCAGAGCATCTAATGCTGTTTTTTTGCACATATCGTATATTATCTTGACTTTCTTCATCACTTCAGTTGTTTGCATTTATCCTCTGTCACATCATTCCAAGTGCGTCACGGTGGAAGCTGTTTGCTGTGTTTCCTGTCGTTTTCCACTTCCTTTATGTGGACGCAGGTGATTTGTATAACAAAAACAAAAAATTGACTTCCTCTGACCTTTTCCTTGACCTCAATGAAAGAGGTCATGAGGTCAAGGAAAGATGTGAATGACAATTCATTAGAACTGCTGCTGGGCTACGTCATATGACAGCAGATGTTACTGATGTAGTCTGTGGTGAAACTACAATTCAACTCAAAGATGGACTACAAAAAGATCACTTTAGATACTTCCCCTCGTGCGTTCTTACTGTGTTATTTCATGCAGGATATGTAAATGTGGACCACCTAGTGAAAAGATGACATCATTATCAACATCAGAATAAAATATAGGCCACCTGTCACAAACGCTCACCTTCCTGTCTACTCATATATAAGCATATTAGTAGGTTATAGCAAAAGATGGATGCTTCATAAGCTCACAGTTAATAAGGTATTTGGACTGCACTGAATGGTGTGCAAGGTCTATGCTTTTATGTTCTGAATCTGAATTGCAGCATAACTTATCCAGTTACTAACTAACAATTTGGAGGCTTTTTACAACAGTAGACAGCAGACTTGAACACCTGTGTGTGAACCAGCAGGTTCAGTCAACAACTGCAAATGAAGGAGAACAAGGCAAAAGTGCTATGAGAGTTTAGAACAGTCTATTTTCCAGACTGCATGAAATTACCCAGAATTATTTTACGTAGAAAGTGTTTTCATGATAAGAGCTCCAGTGCTTCCTTTCTTATCTCTCCTTATTCTATCGTAGGGTATAAGAATAGCATCATTCCTTTTGGAAATACAGATGTGCGTAAGGTGTGAGTGGACAAGCGAGAGAGAGATTAGCTCATACATTGTAACAAAACACTAATTTGCTTATTATTATGCAAGATTTGTTGCAGTGGAAACCAGGTAACTGTCAACATCAAAGGCTTTTGATGAAACCAGACTCAACATCAAAGGCTTGGTGAAACCAGGTGACTTTCAACATCAGAGGCTTTTGATGAAACCATGTGACTTTCAACATCAAAGGCTTCTTGATGTAAAACCATGCACTTAAACTAAGGCACGCAGACAGAATTCATTCTTTCATTCAGGTGGAGTCAGAGAGCGTTCAAGTGCAGAAGAAACAAGAAGAGGAGAGAGAGGATATCTTCAGGAAACAAGTGGACCATCGATTCTTCAAGACAACAAGGTAGATTACACCTGTTCAGGTCTTTTGCCTGACATTGACTGTGTACAACAAAAATACCTTCATTGATGTGTTTATTATTGGTTGTTTTTGCTTAAAACCTGAACATGATGCTGACACACATCATATATCATATCATGCATAATGGCTATTTGAAGGAAAAGATTTCTTAATATGAATATCACAATTGCAAAAATTCTCATGAAATTTTGAAGTGCCGCAGTGGACTGCCGTCGGGTCTTTATTGAAAAGCACACCTCAAATAGTAATATTTAAATATGTTTATTTAAGCACATGAGCATTAGTACCTAACATGCTAGCCACTAATTCCTAGGATTAGCTGCAAATGTTAGCAATTAGCATGTCTTTACTAAAAGGTTTGTAGAAGGTCAGTGAGTAGTAATGTCCTACAAAACTCTGTAGTACAAAGTTTGTGTGTTGGTGTGTGTGGTGTGTTTGAAAGTCTTGTCTGTCTCTGCACGGTGTTTGTCTGTGTCTCTTGTTAGCAATTAGCATGTTCTTAATTTTTATCGTTAGAAATTAGCGGCCAGCGCCGACACACCAGCTGCTCTGCCGTCTCTGTCTGTCATTTTACACAGACAAGTTCAAATTATGTCAATAACTGCCAAAATGGCCACCCAATGTTAGCAATTAGCATGTCTTTAATTTTTAGTGGTTAGAAATTATGTTGCATTTAACACAGTCCTTGCTGGATCCACTGTCAACAGATTTAAAACACAAACAAAGCAGATTGACAGTCACTACAGAAAATGTCTTGCTTGAGCTGCTGTGTTATTGTTCGTCAGTTAGTGGTTAGCGCTAACGCGCCAGCTCCTCTGCTGCTCCTGTCATTTTAGACAGACAAGTTCTAAATTCAGTGCCAATCATAAAATGGCCGCCTAATGTTAGCAATTAAAGGTTGCCTTTAATTTTAGTGGCTATGAAATTATGCTGTGGATTTAAATTACAGTCCTGCTGGATTCACTGTCAAATTAGATGACTGGATATATGTCACATCATAGGCATAGCAAATACAGATTTTAAACACAACACAATCTGCATGATTCGATTTTTAAATTCAGCCCTTCGGGAAAAGGCTTAACAGGAAGCACACTGAAGCAATAACTCGTGTTTATCCTGGTCTTTTATTTTTATTGCAATGACCACAGGCCATCACAGGTCATAAACCTGAAATGAGAAACCAAAATATAACAGGTTGTGTATGTAATTCTATTAATGAAATTGTAACTTATATTTTGATTTTTTACCATAAACAAACATTAACTCTTTTAATATATATTTATCAAATGTTTTCATGAATTTAAAGTAATAAATTGCAGTAAACATAGCAACCTCAACCTAAACCAGTATCTGGCCAACATCAGCAGTTAACATATGTTAGCCTGGAAAGCTAATGAGTTAACTAAGCACATGAAGTGGAGTGAAGGGCGACAACATGAGCTAGCGTATAATCACAGTGCTAACTACAGCGCTAAATAACACTTATTTTCACATCACGCTTAAAGATAGTCAGCAAATACATTTGTAACAAGTTATATACAATCAACAGGCCATTTTCGGCTAACTGCGCTTGGCCAACGGGCCAAAGCCAGCAACCTGAATACAGCTGCCGTGAAACATCAACACAGGAAGCCACACGGATTCTTTAAAATAAAACGAAGAGCCTTAAATCAACCATTCAGAGCTACAAATGATGACAGCACTAAAAAGTCTTGGACACAAACAAAAGCAGAATGACGGTCACGCAGAAAATGTCTTGCTGGAGCTGCCTGTGTTATTGTCTGTCAGTTAGTGGCTAGCGCTAACGCCGCTTAGTTGCGTTATTGTCCCTCTCTGCACACAGAGAAACAAATTAACTGCCATTAACTGCTAGCTATTACAGTTACACCTGTTTCTGAATGTCAGCTGGAAGACAGAGTAGAGAGAGAGAGAAAATGCTGAGACCACGCTAACAGAAGGATTCTGTAGAAACCGTATTTAATCATTGAATTTTTAAAATCTTGCCTTCCTGGACGTTAGATATGCAGTTTGTGTAAAATGAAGAAATGTGACCTATTAAAATCGATTCAAAGAAAGGTTACTTCTGCTTTCTTCCAGAAATTCCTTTTAACATGGAGTCTATGGGGCTGTGGAGGGTGTTGTATGCACCTTTGTAAGGTCTGATGCCAAACTATAATACTGACAGCTTTAGCAGACTTAATCTGAGGAGAAGACAAATTTTCCAATGCTTATCTATAAATCAGTAACGAAAAATGTAGGCCACAGGAGCATTTCTGCTTTATTTGGATCTATTTTTTCCTCCTGCTCACTCTAGCTGGGATGATGTCATCCACTCTAGCACAAACATTCCGCAATGCACACCTATTATAAACCCAGAAATTTGAGCAAAGCCTACTCAACTTTGAGCTCTATAGTTTAAAACAGTAAAAGGTGTCGTATAAGTGATGAATAAATGAAGAGAAGGCATGACAATTCTCCATTTTAAAGTTAAATGAGTCTCTCGTGAAAGTATGCCAGGAGCGTTCATTTTTGAAAATGTCTGTTGAAATTCTTTTTCGGGTTTTCCATTCATTCCTATAGAAATTTTTCGCAGTTTTTCAAAGGGTTATCTCGCAAATTTTTCAATTTCTTACACATTTACAAGCATAGGATTCGGGATGAAAAACACACGTTTTGATATCATTTGTTGGGGGTCCTCTGGCCGTGTTCGCCGCATTAATTATCGGCAAGGGCGGAAAATTAATAATTAGTGCCGAGTGCTCTGATGACAGGCTAGGCACTCCACCCTCATAGCTAGAAAGCTATGGAGTAGGTGCCAACTATTAATCTTTCTGCGTGTTTCTTTATGGCAGCTTTATTATTGTCATTTTTCCGCCTCTTTTTCGTACCACGCGTCTAAACCGGCCAGAGGACCCCAACAAATAATATATCAAAACGCAGGTTTTCACCTCAACTTATACAACAAGAATGCGAAAACACTAACAACTTCACGAAAACTCATAAAAATTTCTATAGGAATGAATGGAAAACTTAAAAAAAAATATTTCAACAGACATTCAAAAATGAACCGTCGGCATACATTTTCAATGAGAGATCATTTTAAACTTTAAAATGGAGGTACTCATGCCTTCTGCATTTATTCACGCCACTTATCGACACCTTTATCATTGCTTTTAAACTATCGGTGCTCAAAGTTGAGTAGGCTTTTGCTCAAATTTCTGGGTTTATAATGGGCATTGTGCGAATGTTTGTGCGGAGTGGATGACACATCATCAGCTAGAGGAGCAGGAAAAAAATAAGTCAAAAATAAAACGGAAACTGCTCCTGTGGCCAAATTTCACACTACAGACATGATTTATAGATAGAAACTAGGGAAAATTTGTCTTCACTCAGATTCGCTCTGCTAAAAGGTCAGTATTATAGTTTTAAGGCCAGACACAAAGATCTTCGCCACCAACACCCATCCACAGCCCATAGACTCCCATGTGTTAAAAAGTGGGGGGAAATTTCTGAGGAAAGCAGAAGTAACCTTTCTTTGAATCGATTTTAATAGGTCACATTTTCATTTTACACACAAACTGCATATCTAAACGCCCAGGAAGGGCTCAAGATGCCCAAAATTAAGCTGTTCAATGATTAGAAATACGTTTTCACCACAAATCCTTCCTGTTCGAGGCGGGTCTCAGCATTTTCTCTTTCTCTCTGTCTTCAACTGACATTCAAACAGGTGCAACTCGCAGCCATTTTTTAGCAGTTAATGGCAGTTAATTTGAACTTCGTGTAAAATGACAGAGAGGGACAGCAGCGCAGTTAGCTGCTAGCGCTAGCCACTAACTGACAGACACAACATGAGGCAGCTCAAGCAAGACATTTTCTGCAGTGGACCGCCATTCTGCTTTGTCAGCCAAGACTTAGTGCTGTCATCATTTGTAGCCTAAATAGTTGATTTGCTGCCTCGCTTTATTATGAAAGTCCGCGGTGGCTCTCGTGCTGATGTTTCACCGCAGCTGTATTCAGGTTTTAACAGAAGCACAGCCCATTGGTAAGCTGCAGTTAGCCGGGTAATAGCTCGTTGATTATGTATAACCAGCATCGCGCTAGTCACAAGTACATCGCCCAGCCCTCATAGCATGCTTACACTCCATTAGTTTCAGGCCAGCACTTAGCTACTTGTATTAATGTTAACTGCTAATGTTGACCAAGATACTGGTTTAGGTTGAGGGTTGCTATGTTTACTGAAAGATAAAAATATAAGTTACAATTTCATTAATAGAATTACATGTAACCTGTTATATTTGGTTTACTCATTTCAGGTTTATGACCCAGGTCGCTGTGGTCATTTGGGTAAATAAAAAATAAAGAAGAACATGATAAAACACGAGTTATTGCTTCAAAGCCTCTGTTAAGCCTTTTCGAGGGCTGGAATTAAAAATCCTAATTAGTTTGTAGGTTTAAATTCGCTGTTATGCCTTCGCGATGTAAGTATATACTAGCCATCTAATTTGACAGTGAATCCAGCAGTGACTGTGTTAAATCACAACATAATTTCTAGCCACTAAAAATAAAGACATGCTAATTAACATTGGGCGTTATTTAGTGTTATTGACACTTAATGAACTTGTTCGTGTAATGACAGACAGACAGAGCAGACAGCATGCCAGCGCCAGCCACCAAATTTCTGCACGATGCACCAAAGACATGCTGGTCGTTAGTTGGCAGTGCTAGCCACTAACAGTAATATATATCACACGCGCATATCGCACGAAGCACAAACACATCACAACACCTGGTCGGTCTCACACAAACTTTGTACTACAGAGTTTGTAGACACACACTGATTCCTTCACAAACTACATGCTAATTGTTAACATTTGAGCCAATCCTAGAATAGGCTAACACGCGCTGCCTCGGTAAATAAAGATGCAGTGAAGCTCATTGAGGTGTGCGTTTTCACAGATTCTCTCGGCACACCGGCACTCTCGCTGGAATTTTCTTAGTGTTAATAAACATGAAACACCTATAAACACAACAGCCAGCTGGCAGTCGTAAGCACCGCACTAATAATAATAAACTCGCCAGAATCACAGAAGATTAATGTTACTGAATAGGCACGCACTACCATTATTATGTTGTATTCATAAATGGTTTAGCAGAATGCAAAGAATAAACAGTTTCAATGCCAATTTGTTGTGATTTCAATTGCTTATAAAATACTATACGGAGATCCAGCCAGAACACGCAGAAGGCTCAGATCGCGCATGCCCGATACTTCGTCTGTCGCACACCCGGACGACTCAGCATCATCGGTGAATGTTTGGATAGTCACAGTGTAGTTTTCGCAATTGTAACATACAGCAGCTTACAGCGCTTCTGAGACAGCGGTTGCACGCATGAAACGCGACAACAGATGGCAGCTATTATTTGCATAAAACTTCATCGTGCGTATCAGACAGCAGAAAGGCTTGAGATGGAACATCCTCACGCTACAGGCATAGACTTACTTCTCAAAAGCAGTGCATTTCATTAAGAACCGACACCTGGGTAGCCTCGCATGAGCTGTCCGCAGACATCTTGGCCGGTCGCCGATGTCATAGTTCACAGACGTTACGAGATTCACGGCACTTTTTCACCGCCCCGTCTAACTGAGATCGCATCTCACACCATCAGACTTGACAATAGCGCCTGGCTGCACAGTACGATCAGCGCAGACACGCACACCCGCGTACCTTCACGAAAGGTCAGTCTTGGCGCCAACACGCACTACGCCGGAAAAAGTTCAGAAATCCAATGTTTTAGTTGCCGCTTCATTGGTGATCTTAAGACAGGCTTTTGAATAAAGTTCATCAGTTTTTCCTTTAATGAGCAAAGATGTTGAGGCTTATTTCTGTAGCGACCCTCTTACATCACCGCACGTGAATGTCCCCACGTGAAAAGAAAGGAATGCCACACTTCACCACTCAGTAATCACTCATTCTCTTATTGGCAGAACACAAATGCTGACTATAGAAGAGCACCACCTATAGTTTTGACAAATCACCACAAGCCACAGGTTCAACAGTCTCTCATTTGCTTCTGACAAGATGGATTTAATAGGCCGATGACTCGACAGAAACATTTTTAAAGAAGCAAAGGAGTTTGAGCCCAGGACAGAGTTAAATCACACAGCATTTCAATGCAGGATGAGAACGCGGACTGTCGAACACTTTGTGTAACACAGTGTCTATAGAGGCCAGCAGAGAGCTACGCCATGAGACAGCGGTTATTTGTCGCTACAGCTTGGTCGTATCACACTTATTTATTCATACCAGACTTTCGTTGCCCTTGTTACGAGCGAGAGACACCTGCCATCACACAACAGTTCATGGTTTTTCGACAGCAACGAAATTTCGCTTCGAGTATACGGTTATTTATCAATCACAGATCTGTTAATGGTTAACACCACCGCAGTTGCCAGTGTATTACTTATCACGCCACTACCAGCGACCGTTGAAAAAATGCGTTTAAGATTCGATTTAAATTATTGTTACATAAACCGTCTTAAGTTAAGAAAGAAGAAATCATGTTGTTTTGCTGCTCGTTGTGCTTTCACACAGATGAAATCGTATATAATCACCAGCTTCCGCCTTCCAGCAGTGTTCTTCCATCAGAACAAATTTCTCAGCTTTACAAAGCCTGTATTCGCGTCAAAGCCCAGAAGCAGGTGAGCACCAACGCCGACCGGTGAGGACAAGCAGATCACCCGCCGACCGAGCAGGAACGACTGGAGAAAGTGAGCAGTTGTGAATACTGCTGAAGCCACACAGTCCTTGGCTCCCTAGGGGTCTCTGTGAGGTGTGGGTGTTCACGGGGTGTCACGCATTGATAAAGCATAGTTACGTATACATGCTCATTTTGCCACATGCATGCATAACATCACATATAGATACCTTTATAACATCTTGAAATTTCATCAGAGGGCCTGAGTCGCTCTTCAGCATCAAAAAACATAAATAAAATGATTGAGCTTCTGGCTTTCTTTTATATTCACCTCTGAAATAGTACTTGTTTATTGAACTTAGAAAAACCATAGCAACAGCATGAAATGTACAAAATGGTGCCAAACAGCCACTGCAACAAAAAGTCGAAAGGTGTGTGCTCACAAGAGGTCGTCGCTGCCAATGTTGTTTCGAGAAAGCTGCTTGTTGTGGAAAATACGCTGAGATACGTGATCAAAAACATAAAGATATGTTACTGCAAGAATTAACCGCTGTAAAACATAACATACGAAGGCATTACGTCGCGCCGCCACGTTTCGGTAATAGCTTATAAAAATAAAGATGAGTGAATCTGAGCCGAATCGGCAGCGAGCGTATTTTCAACTTGTCGACGTGTTGCTCAATAGTTTCGACCGCCAGATATTGCTCTGAATGGACCGATAAAGCCTTCCGCTATCAGCCATACGCGCCAGATCGTCTACGCATAAACAACACTGCTCTCAACATAAACAAAAGCAATCAAAAATTATTTACACTATCGCTAAAATAAAATACACAAGAAATATAAACACACAGTTGAAAAACAAAAAAGTTAGGAGAAGTGACATTTACTCACAAACATATTTGTACTGTCTGATTAACGAAAACACAGCCTAACATAAGAAGCTCAAACGATCAGAGCCATTTTTCTTCTCTCACCTCATTTTTACAGGCAGTTTCCTGCATCTTCACAAACTCAACTGTTCTGCATTTCGGGGGTTTCTGCCTCGCAGTGAATTGCACCAGTCGTGCCTGTTGGCTAAAGTCATACTGTAAACAAATGAAAGAATCACACTCAGGCCTTCTGCAATTGTTGTGCAGATGTGTCATTCATGCAGCGTTGGTTACATACAGGATGAATTTACAATAAACATTGTTATTGCACTTTGCAGCCGCACAGTACCTGCAACACAAAAACAGCAGCAGCTACTGTGCTCAAAGCTTTCTGAATGCCCAGCCAGGTTGACGCTATCTGTGTCCTTCTTGCTTAACCCGCCTAAAAATTTATCGAAAAGCACCGACTAGCCTGCCGCTATACCAAAAGGGATGTTTCAAAATGCAGTTTTTTTGTTTGTTTGTTTGCTCTGTTTGTTTTTTCCTCTTCTTCCTCCAAAGTTTTATGCTTACATGAACGGTTCGCAAAGCCCAGTTGAAACAAACAGCTTGGTCAAAAGACTGAAAGCATACGTATACCAACAGAGCAGATGACGGAGATACGTGACAATGTAAGTATTTTTCATTAACTGATTCCAAGTTTTAAAAGAAGAAACACAGCCATGCAATACCATTTTGGCCATCGGGGGCACATTATTTGGCTCGAGTGAAGAAGTTGACTTACCAGAGGTGCAATGCATGCTGCCATGTTAAGCTGAGTAAACACGCTCATTATAATAATAAGAAGCTGAGAAGCTCATTACCGAGCGAACCAGGAATTACGACGATGCAAGGTCTTGGTCCGCTGGTAGAGAACGATGCTTTTCAGGCATACGCCAGAGTCGCAGAGTGCAAAAGCACATTCTTTGTGAAATGTGCGACGTTATTCAGTTGAGAGAAATTTGAGAACATCAAAGCGATACAGACTTTTGTTCAATATCATGTTATTTGATACGACAGTATTAATATTAGGAAGATTGTTGTACAGCTTTTAGTCATTTCAAACGCGCCGTATTTTTTGTAGTTACAGAGCGGAGTTTTCTCAAATAAAAATCAGTGTCAAAAAACATGAAGAAGGTAAGGATGCATCATAATAATCCACAGCCAGAAAGGCGTCAGCGACTTCTCAGTAATTATCAGCTGGTCAAATGCATATTGCGGTCGTGCGTACGAGAGCCATCAACAGGGAGTGGCATCGAGTCAGGGGAGTTCACTGCCAGAGACCGAAAGGGTTCTCCTCATGACGAGGGGCAACAGTGGGAGGCCTTCATCGCCCACGTTCATTGCCAGCCCGAGGAGAACCCACAAAGTTCAGTGAGTCAGCCCTCCCGATTCAGTGCTAATAGACAGAAGGAAGTGAGATCAGAAAGCCCAGTGCCAGCCTGGTCAGCATTTAATGAAGCTGTGTGACCAGCCCCAGAACTGTTGGAGGAGGGGCAGAGAAGAGGCAGAGCAGAGAGATGAACTCCTCAGGAGGCACAACCGTGACGAGAATACATCAACGAGCCAGGCAGAGAATGTGAGTAATGTTACAGTTTACGATCTTCGACAGCAAAGTGCGGCTTCACTCAAAGCCCGAAAAGCCACCCGCCTCATGCCAGTCGCCCAACACGTGAACGGCGCCTGGCGTTGGCGCCCGTTAAATTCGGCCGTCGCTTTTCGACAGGCTCCTCAGGTAAGATGAGGGCGATGGTGCGTAGAGTTGCTCGAACACCTCGAAAATCTGAGTTTTCAGGTGCAGGAACTCGATTATAAAGGCCGTTCGTACTTCATATCATGGACAGAGTTGTAGTTAACAAATATGTCCGTCGGCACTGCGGTCATATCATCGCTTGAGTTACGAGTGTTTCGTTCAAAGAACATTGCAGAAATCAGTTGACGTTTAGGAAAGATGAGCCAGCCGAGGACGCCGGGGTGAGCTCATAAGATATTCAGGACGCGATAGCAATGCTGACACTAATACTGCCACACCGTTAGGAAGATCAAAACCTCCAGGTCATGACCAGCCATACCCAGGGAAGGAGCCGGATAAGGTGGGTACTGCTGGAAGTCTTGAAAGTGAGCTCGCGAGTTCTCACCGTCAAAAGAAGACGATTGTTCAGGCGACAGATAGTGACCACCGCTGATAAAAATAGTGATAATTAAAACCGGATAACGAGGAAACAAGAAATTATGTATATAAACACATCGTTGGGTAAGCGTTTGACATCATTGCAAAAATTATATTATATTGACAAAGTGATGACGTTTTCTGTTTATCACGATACTGTTTTAAAAATCATCTGCTTTTTGGTTGTAGAATAGTGCAAACTACGATAAATGGTAAATTGGTTATTTAAACTTTCAGTAATAGACACAGCTTGTTTAATAGCAAAGCACCGCCATTTATTACCGATGGCTAGAATAGTGTCGCGAAAGACAATAATACAGACAAAAGTTACTGTAGGCAGCAGTTAAACAGTTTCAGTTGTGGAAAGTCAGCAGCATGAGCGATCACATTTATTGTTCAGAGAATTAAAATGATATCTACAAGCAAAGAACATCAATACTTGGACGATCGCAGAAAGAGCAAGATCTTCTCTTCTTCGTTACTCACCCGATCATCAATAATTGAATTAAGGGACAAACACAGCAGACCGCAGCTGAGCAAAGCACAGGAGCTTTTCAGAATGAGCGCAGGCAAGTGAATTGTCTGTCAGATGAGAGGCGCGAACAAATTACGAGTTGTGAGCAGTGATTGTCAAAGTCATGTTTAATATGTTTCATTAGTTTCAAACAAGGCAGCTTAAATGGCTGAAAAAGGTAAACAACAGCACATACTTAAACATTCAGTAGATACACTGTAACTTTCGTTACCAAAGAGCCAAGAGAATAAAATATGAAAACAGCAAAAGCACAGAAAACAAAATACGAAAATAAAAGTAGACAGTAACAAAAGACTTAATTTATGAAAATGCAGTAGTAAATGGACAGCATATGTGAGACTATTACACGTGGCATCAGCATTAGCGATGACGCCAATGAGTCAGTGTCCGGCTTTTTCTTTCATTCACTGACATTTACTTCAGAGTATAGGAAATGCGAGTGAGTCGTGGACACAAGCTTCATGTCTGTCAGCCTGCTGGTAGGAAAAACAGGTTGGTCACTTTCATGGTTTTATATGACAGCATGAAGCAGCCTGCAGCCAACACACATTTGCCTTCCTATGTGTGACAGCATATTAGCATCTTCATCCATGGTCACAGTGTTTGGAGTAGTCCTAAGCGAAACACAGTTCATCACATAGCTGAGCAATATTAGCATTCCCGAAACTCAGATTTCAGAAAGAGCACACAGTCAGCAACACAGGAGCTCAAATGGAATTCACTGAGCTCAACAAACAGCTTGCAGTTCGCTGTGTTTTCTGTCTCTGCTGTCACACTATGGTCACAAGCCTAATTGTTTAGTCTCATTACATGTACCTGTAATATGGCTTTCATTGTCATGAGCACGCTTAGTAAAACAGAAGTTTGATATCAGCAGTTGGCGAGAATTTACAGCAGCACAAATAGTAAAAAAACGCGAAAGCACGCTGTATGTCACAGCCAGGTACCATGTAAAGCCAGAGAAGAAAGGGGTACAGTCTGTGTTGTAGTTAGTGTAATTCGTCACACTGACAGGTCGGGATTTGCGAAGCATGATCAATTGTGTATCAAAAGAAACTTCATCGACGCCTGGTCTGCGCGCATTAAACACAGTCCATTCTAAACAGACGTTAACATACCATGTCGTCTGTCATCATCACCAAAAACGTGGTTTGCACTCGGTAGTCTCTTGAAGTCAATGATGAAAGTGGTTGGTCTCAAACAGGACCGATGAGACATGTTTTGTTAAATAAATGCCAACAGCCAATGTTTCAGCAGCCTCTGAATCCAATTAATACTCTCAAATGTCTTTTTTTAGCTTAGGAGCGCTTGAAGATGCTTCTGATAATCTTCAGTTGTGCGTCGCCTCGTTAGCTGCATGAGCGTGGTTCGCCGCAGCTCACCGGGAGGCACTCAGGGTTGAACAGAGTCAATACCTACACCAGCCCAGACATATCAAGGACTCAGGAGTCAAAGAATGCCAAACAATAGTAACATTTAAGCAGTCCTCATGTGTATTCATATGATCGGAGTTCAGATTGGAATAAATAACGGCTGTACTACTGTGCCGTATTTGTTTATACGGCTGAAGTTGTTAATGTAATAATTTACATATATTTTCAAAGTCACCATGTTGCTCATTTTCGTCAAACTTCAGTTATTTGAGTAGTGATGATGTTACCCGAGTTTAGTTCATAAGTTTCGTCGCCACTGTATCAGACGCCTGAATCAACAGTCCAGCACATCAGCACCTCCCGTTTTTTAAAGAATGAACTATGTCATGTCGTTATGCTCAGAAAGTTGTCACATTTCAACATACATACAAATATTCAGCCCAGTGAAATTGTCTTGCAATGAATGAAGAGAGCGACGCTTGAAGAAAACAGACCACAGTCGAACAATGCCATCAGCTCGATCACGACCGGTCGGGCTCGCAGCGACCGACTAGCGTTGGAGTCAGTCGTTATTTCATAGAGCAGACACCATGCAGCCGTAGAGTCTCAGGAACACCGATGCATCGACAGCTACCATCAGAGTCACAGAAACAACATGCCATTGCGAACGTTCCAGTTTGCACAACAGTAAAGATTCGTCATAGTCGTTTAGTGATTTCAGCCAGGCAGATCGATTACCCCGACCATGGTCGCGAAGCGTTTATTACTGCCAGGAAGCTGTCACCACTTTCAACAGTCGGGTGGTTAAAACACACAGTGAAAAGTGTCGCGTGTCCTCTTCAGACCGAACCGAGACACGGCCATCAGGATTTCCAGCGTCAGCATTTTTCGTCTCTCGTGCATCCAGTGGTTTGTAATATCAGCCGAGTGTACATCATACTAGTCTACAGATTAAAATAAATATGGGGTAATTGTTTAAGCCAAGATGGTCGTGGAAGTCAGTGGCGGAAAAGTCGCTCTTTCAGAGCAACCTGCATTTGATTTGAACTAAAAGATAAAGCCAAATACTAAAAGAACAAATAGCTGATTCTGCTCGTGAGCTACGAAACTGCTCATGGGTGTTCAACAGCACATCATTAACGAAATAAAAGATTGTTCAGTACTTTCAGCTTCAGGAAGGAATAAAGAAGAAATAGAACGTCCATTATTCTTGAAACTGACGATGATGCGCATGGAAGATGAATCGAGAGGTGGCTCGCAGACGCCACGCACGTCCATAGTAGGACGGTGTACTCATACGCAGCCCACAAATTCAATAAACCCGAGAAATTATTGCTTCGATACGGCATGCCTTGTGGGGTGTATGGTGTCGCAGTCATCATACCGTCCAGTTGCTTTCAGCCAGGTGTTGCAAACAGAAGTAGTCGTTATTATACTTTGAAAACAAGTACACGTAAAACATATTACCAAGAAACAATCGACAGCTGCTCGAGATTGTGTTGACAATGCCTTCACACGTAATAGGTTACTGCCAATTACCACGCCGCCACATATATTTTCAGAAAACACACCGTGATTTTGAATGAATTGTTTTTTATTGTAAATGATTTCATAAATCACTTCATTTTTTCAAGATTTAGAGCAAATATTTTTGATGCGTGATATTGTTGTCGTTCGTGGTAAACACGCCATTTAGCCCACCTGAAATGAAATTTGACCATTTAAACTGTAAAGCAAAACAAAACAAAAATATATTATGAATTGGTCATTATTTATAATTACGTATTATTATAATATGTGGTATTCAGAGGTCAGGTACATTAAAAAAAGCCAGAAGACTTAGTAAAATAGATTGTAAAACCCTATTATGAACAAACTGTAGCCTTTTACAGTATTACCAGTATTCATGAAATGTAGGGTTTTTTGCATGAGTTGTCAATACTTTCGTATATTCGAAGAAGAACTGCCGACGTGTCGTTAAATTGCCTTTGCAGTTATGATAGCGTTTGAACTACGTAATATTATTACATAGATTTTTCTTATAACAGTGATGACTCCATATGACTGTAGTAGTTATACTGCTCTTCAATAGTTGCTGACACCAGAATCGATATCTTCCTTCTGACAGTCGTTAAAAGCCACATATTTTTGTAAATGGTAAATTCGTTCGTTGCACAGATCGTCGCAAAAGATTACCATTCGAATAAAGCCGAATTTCGGGAATATTCTGCAATTCAACTGTCATGTGTCTTTGTTACTTAGATTTCAGTGTTAGTGGGTCGCTTAAACAGGTCGATCAAATTGCAGCCTGAGCAAATAATGTCGCCGATTGCTGGCGATGGCGCACACGATACTGACGAGCCATACGCACCCGCGATAAGGGATTGACGGACAGGGACGCAGTCAGAGGCACACGGGCAGAGAGCAATGTTATCAGAGCAAGGACACAGGAAAAGAACAAGAAGGTAAGCACGCCATAGGGCGTTGTCGACATCCACAGCCAGTGAAGTAGGAGCATCGCAAAACATGGCTCAAAAGTGCAAATTCGTGGTACTTTAAAAAGATGTTGAGCGACGGTTACATGTTGCATTCGGTCAGAGACTGTTATAATGGAGTAACGCGCTGGTAGCCTGCGATAGGTGAGGTCGCACACTGAGAGCTGAGCAAATACAGCTGCAGCTTCAGGTGTAACAGCAAACAGTGACTGGCGCATTCAGAAATCGTAGTTCCTTCTGTACACTCAAAGAATCACAATGAGTTCTTCGTAATTGTAGCCGCATACAGTCAGCTGCAGAAAGTGGCAGCCAGAATTGACAGCCAACAATAGCCAGCCAGTTGCGACAAACCATTCGCGCCATTGCCAGCTTCGGGTTGGCAGCATAGCCAGCATTTCTATGATTACATTTGACAGAAAAAGCCACACAAAGAACAGAGGAATTAGCAAAGAGAAATAGTGTGAAAGGCATGACTTGTACTTCAGATTAGTCGTTATACAAGGATTCATTACAGTAAGTGAACACATGGAAGCCGTTATGTCTGAAAGCAAGAATTGGCTGACGCTGTAATGCCAGCAAAAGTTTCACATCACTCTATGTACATGAGGATAAGAAGCCGAGCCAGCCACAGAACAACCATTGTGTGAGACTGTGAGGTGGGTTTTTCAGCAACAGACTGTTACTCCACCATGTAGCGAAGGGAGCTTGACACAGGTCCTTCATTCTCAACAGCTGTCAGACTCTTTCAACACCAGCATGAATTTCCTGCGTATGAGCCCCGGGGTCAGCTAGCCCACCAGCTCATCTGAGTTCAGCTGCTTTGATATTTGTTATAGCCATTCATACAAAAGCGTTAAGTTAGTCGGTGTGATATTTTTGTTTGTGTAAAAGTAGGCTTTATATATCATCATTACCGATACATGCAAAGAGCTTGTAAAAGTTTCAATAAACAATCATAATGGAACAGCTGTCGTAAAGAGAAACATGTTAAATGTCAATTTCTCAGAGTATTGCTACCTAAACAACATAGCTCAAAGTTAACGTTTTTATAATTTGGCAAATTTGTGCGTACTTCGCAGTTCAATATGTTCATATTCAATTATAAAGTCAATAAACAATGTACAGAAGTATTGAAATTTGTGCCTACTGTCTTCTCTTTTAATTTCGGTTGCCAAAATTAAAGCCTGGAGAAAGGTGCGGCGGATGGCAGCAGCCGGTAACGCTACGATGCAGAATGCGAAAAGCAGAAACAACCGGTCAGCCGCGTTGTTGATGCTAGCGACCGCCAGTGTGAATGACCGAAAGAATTTCGTATCACGTGCACTTGGTCATGGATACCAGGCGAACTGGTGATTATCACACCTCTGAATTCCCGAGCCACTTAATCTCGAGTACAACGCTGAACTTCAAAGTCCTTGATATTACGTCACACCTGAGACACAGACTTCAAACTCCTTCTCGCGTTCCGGATGCGCGATCTTCACCATCATTTTCACCTCCAGTACCAGCTTGGCGAAATAGCAGTCAAATCCTTCGTTATTAACTTCTTTCTTTATTTACGATTATTTAAAAAGTTTCAACTAGCACTCAAGCATTTTAAAGGTGCGTAGATAGAAAATAATGCCAGCAGCAAAGTCTGTTTAAAAGAAACATTCCAGAAATACGAACAGCTAAACATCACTTTATAATAGATTTTAGTATAAAAGTAACATGAAACATTCGTCAGTAAATATCACTTCGATAATTAGCAACATCACGCTGATCTTTCTTGCCGCAAAGACAACAACGATAAAGACACCGCAGCAATAGTTTACAGATAGCAGACCGCGTGCCTCGGCATACAGGAAGAACATGCTTGTGTGAACACAGTATTATAAAATTGCAAGTCCAAGGTAAAATAGCAAAGCGCCACGCTTAATATTTATTTTTATAACTTTGCTTTCGCGATAATGAAACTGAAAATAAAATTGTTTAAATTTAAACGCATATTGTTGCGAATACCCTCCACAGCCAAAGTATTCAGTACGCCCAGTTGTAAAGCATTTCAAACAGTCATGATTCTTTGGAATTGCCACAAAGAGATGTCGCTTTCATCGCATGTTTTTTCAAATAACAATCATTTTTGAATGCATCATGAAACTTCTTTATGGCAAAGAATAAAACAATATTAGCATTCAATGACAACAGATTTAAAACGTTCAGAATACAACACTAATTTCAAAGAACTGTAAAACACTGCAACTAATAACAGTAGCATAGCCACACTTCAGAATTGTCATGCAGTTTCACAGTCACAACACTGTAATGTGTAATTGTTCGCTCACTGCAAAGCCACATGGTTGTTTCTTTCTGTGTGCATTGGTACAGAATCAATAAGAAGTAGTTAGCAGCACGGTCCATAACAGTCCCGTACAAACAGTAAAAATACACTTAGTTACCGGTATTACCACCGATGATGTTTACTATAAACACGTTGAGCGGTTTTCTGCAGTAAATATTTTGTAGTTTCACGTGAAAATACCAGTGCTTGTGCTGGTAAACGTTACATAGTGTGAATTATATATAGAAAGTGTCACTTAAGTCATTACGCATAAATACGTAAAGACATTCCAGCTCACGATACCGCAGGAACGCAGTTTCCAGAAGGGGGAGAGAGCGCGAACCAAACAGAGGACTAGCACAGTAAAAACAAGTAGTTGGAGATTTGAACCACCACGCCGATGTCAGGCAAAAGGGTGGCATTGGGAACAAAATCGTTCAGCAGAAGCAGGTGGCATATCATAGCCAGTAATGAACTATTCAGAAAGATAGTAATTGCAGGTCAAAACAGAAGAGTGTGATATTGAAAAAGTATAGCGAGAGGAGTAGACGTTATTGACATCACACAACAAAACATGATACACTATGACATAAAATATGATACAGAAAGGAGATACACGTTATGAGTCATCAGCATAGTAATACACAGTGTGTCTTCTGCCAGCGTAGACACACTATGCCTTTTCTTGCTTTCAAGTGTTACCATTATATAGTTCATAAATAGTCAGAGCCTTGATATTGTTATATATTGAAAAGTCAATGGTCACCCTTCTCGAAAGCTTTTGCTCACAGGCAGACTGTTTTATTGTATTACAGCCGTATTAGTCACATCTCTACAGTAAAGATAACTAGAACAGACAAGCTGCTCGTCACAATGTCACACATGCAGTCGCTTTATGAAACACTACCAGTGCGGAGAAAATACGTTAATTAAAGACACACAGAATGACTTCTAAATTGTAACGTAAAAGCCAAGTTGGTTGAAAGCCATGCAGTAGGGTCAATGACACACGATGAGCTGCACAAATACGAATCCATTTGCATCTACCATGATAGCGTCACTTATTTCTGCCGAATAATGTTGAAAGCTGAAAGCGCATCTCATTGCTATTATGCTTTGATCGACGGAAACAAAGAAAGCAGCCAGATGCAAGCTCACCGAAGCAGAGGATTTCCAGCATACCGAAGCCCGAAAACGCTTCAGATGTAATACGTTCAAAGGAAGTTCCTGTCACGCAAACATAAAAAGAACAGTTAGTCAAAGTCAGCAGATTTCCAGTGTAAAACGAGAATATCTGCTGTATGTAGCATGAATGGAGGTGAGAATGGGCCAGCATGAAACTGGCTCAAAAAAACGAGCCAGCAACCACCGACAGTTATCATACAAGCTAACAGGCTCATTTAGTTATCTTACAAGTCAACGCCAGAGGGCAGATAAAGAACACCGCTCATTACCGCAAAGATCCTCATCTTTGCCCGTGTGCGTGCGTGTGTGCGTGCGTCTGTCTGTGTAAGTATTTCACTTGCCGCAAATCGGTCATAAAAATAGCTAAAAGCGAAATAAATTACTCATAGCTTATTTAATATCAACCGCGAAAATGACAAACAGATGAGACATCGAAAATAAAGTCGCCATGTGTTCGTGTTTGAGGCGATGGTGAGTAAGGTTAATACTTAGGCTTCAGAAACAAAATGACACACCCATTCACCTGGGTATTTGTTGCGATGTCAGTCATTGCCATATTGCGTGACACAGAAGAGGAATGCCGCGCCAAGTGAGTTATTAAGTCAATTATTGCTAGAAACATCATCCGACCATTTGGCGGCCTTGCACAGCATAAAGGTATCTGCGCTTTTTTGACGAGTTGCAAGAATCAAAAGTGTTCTACAGAGAGAACACCATTCTTCTGACAACAGACACAGCAACTTACAGGAACAACTTCAGAAAGACTTAATGCGCTGCGCCTTCAGAACCTGAAAGCTTATGTTCATCATTCGGTAGATGATTGGGTTGGTACAGCGCGAGATTTCGTCAGCAGCTGGGAACAACAGACAATAGATGCCGTATCGAAACGTCGCCTATTACCGCCGCAGCTGGGTGAAACCAGGTTGTCACTCGCACAGTATCAGTACGTTACTCAGGACAAGCGTAATAGCACAGATTTGCGCGATTACCGTTGCAGCCTTCTTCTTTCTTCACGCACCCACGCCACACCGTTCAGCCTCTCACACCTTCAGAAAGCCATCCGCGTCAGCTAGCTTTAGCGGCGCCAAGTGGTGTCTTATGACTCACATCATGACGAGAGAAGACTCAGGGAGACACAGAAGTGACGGGAGTCTGTTTCCGGCCGAGCGCCACCAGTTCAATGTTGTGAGGCCTGTGGTAGCTCGGGCGCACTGGTGCTCAGGAGCACAGCCAGGCATGTGATGGCAAGCAGCCATGCAGCCTAAGAAAGGAAAGAATAGTGTTGAGAGCAGAAATAAAAATTCAAATAACTAGTTCAACTCTGTTTTACTGACTGTTTCTGTACTGGATCATAGGAATGACACAAATTAATAATTTTCAATTTTTTACATTGCTCGTGTATCATCAACATAGTGGCCTCAAATTACTCTTATTCAACAGCACATCACAGCACTCCATCAAATCGCAGTCAATCATAAAAGTAAATACTCATACTCTGTTATTCGTCACCACCATTTGTTTGAATCAAAGTGAAAGACTATAAAAACATTTCAGACATTCTAATAAAAGAAAGAGTTATCACTTCAAAGCGGAAGCTGCGCGTGTCAGCTTTTCTGCCGCGCTTTTGCCAGAGAATGATACAATAATACCAGCGTAATTACAGTTAAGAAAATGACACAGCTGGGGGACAGCTTGCGTTCAGTTGTAAAGTCAAGAAATGAATATTCATCATCGGAAGAACACCAGGAAGGGAGTGCTTGGAATCATGTTACACAACATTGACAACAAGGTTTGCCCATTGCATACAGTTGTTACCTTCTTTTATTCAACAAAGCCACATACATATTTGGGTTGGCTGGCAAAAACTGCTCAAGATTTCATTATTGTGGTGCTATTAGATGTGAACGCACATGAATGAGAGATTTAGCAGATCTAGGTGGTCAAAACGACTGACCACAGTCATCGCAAGACAGCCGAAGAGCAAAGCTCGCTTCAGCCGCACAATAGCGCCAGATACAATGAAAGGGATGGTCAGCGGGCAAGGATGCATGCGGGAAGCGAACAAGAGATCAGGAGAGGAGAGGAAAAGCGAAAACAACAAAAAGAGAATGGAGTGAATATGTTACCATCAACCTTCGAAGTTGTTTTCGTACTTTCACTGGAATCATGAAAACACGTGCCGGCACAATTATACACAATAATGAATAATGAATCATAACATTTTTTTCTGATTACCGTACAAAGATCGAAAGACAGTAAAAAAGCTTTCATAAAAACACAATTGAATTGTCGTTATGTTAATTTATTTTTTAAAAATGATTAACCCGACGAATTGTGTGTTGGTTTCTTCGTTGTTAGCTAAAATGAAGAAACACAGTATTTAGTTGTATTATTTGATACCACCAAGGACATAAAAACACGTGCTCACATTCGGCTCGTCGGTTACGCAGTTGATACCTGTAATATTTGTCACTTTGCTTTTGATAGATATAGACGGCACCAACAGTTATAAATACATAAATGAAACAGAGGTCGAACATCATACCGTATCACTACAGCACATAGTATGTGCCGTTTAGATGACAGAGTGGGCGCCAGCTGGACAGTCGCAGGTACCAGTCGCCAGGTGAACATGAGCCAAAGCTTTCTATCGTACCTGTGAGGTCATGCTAGATTGTTAATGCTTTTGACCAGACAAACAGCAAGCTTCACGTTATGAAGTATGACAAAAAACAGTGCGCCGCGAACTGCTCCAGAAAGTTGTGGTCGTTGCAGTGGCGACTTCAGCCTGCTTTCCGTTCTTTATCCTCTCGTTAGCAGCAAACCATGCACAACACAGTTTTCATACGTCATTAGTTTTTCGTCAAATTAAAAGTGTTAAGTGGTCTTCTGCCTTTGATTCCTTTACGTTCATCAATATCAACAAGAATGCATACAATATTGCGTGTAAATGATGGTGCTCTTTTCGGTGAAAGTCAGACAGAAGCCGTAAATAACACGTACATGTTGTAACAAAAAGGAGCCAACATCAAAATTCTTCTAGTAAGACAGAAATGATATCGCTTGGAATACGAAAATTTCAGCACACAGCTACGAAGCCGTCACACAAAACTAACATTTTGTTAATACTCTGCTTTCACGCCATTAAACACGGAAGCCGGGAAGTTTATCTCGCCGACGGCGCGGAGTCGCAAACAAACTTTTGCCTTCAGAAATCAGACACTGCCATGTTTTTCTCTCTCTAGTTTTATCTATCGCCAGTTATCTCGCTTCATTTCACGCGGAAGTACTTGCCGATATTACTTACATTTGGCATCGGTACTTAATACTCCTCACGACAGAGTTTCATTTCATTAAGCCTTTCAGAGTAACTTCGAGGTTTTCAAAATCTTTCACAGAAAAGACACTTTCTACACGTTATTTAGTAATTCATTACCGATGGATGGATAGCTTGTTCTTTCAAGATCACCATTAACATAAAATAGCACAGTATTCCAGCCCTCTTGTGCAAAGTCCTATTTTCATAGTGGGCCGATTTATTTGTACGTTACATCAGTTCAGAAACATTAAAGGAAGCCAACTTAAATGTAATGGCGCACTGCAGCTGACTATTCCTCTTCGTGCAGAGAGTGAGAACATCTGTAACAGATGATTGTTGGCCGCACTGTTTCTCCAGCCACAATGATACAGCAACAAAGTTATTGAGAGTCCATATGCATATTTTTCATATGCATAATTTTTTCATGTATATTTTTATAGTGTAGCTATGCTCTTCTCTCAGAGTTTCATTTGATTTATATTGACCAATGTTCACTGTAGAGGCACCACACTTTCTTGTAGGCCAGATTTGGTCATTGTGGAAGAGTGCCAATTTAAGCCAACGACAAAATGAAAATTAAGACTAAAGTTGGCGCCATGTAACAGTCTTTTCATCACCAGCTTAGCTTTCTTTTGGTTTGCTGAAAGTAATATTTGCAGTCTACAGATTATAGAATAATCAGCAGTTATACTTAGGGGTTCAAATAATATTAGTGTCAATTAAAAGTCAGTCTTCCAGTCACAGTACTATAGTGTCATAACAATGGTTATTAGCAAAGAATGTTGCCCTGCAGAAAGTTGCGCTTCAGTGGCTCGCACCTGAACCTAGGAGACAGATTACCTACTAAAATACGATTGCATCATTGCCAATTGTTGAGTTCTCGAATTAAATATACGTTGTTGCGGAATAAGTGAAAGTAAACATTCACCAGTGACATCTTTCTAGGGTTGTACACTTAGTACTTCTCAACAACACAAAATGTGATTTCGCACACACAGTAGTAGTTGTGTTGCACACGTTACTTTAATACTGGCAAACCATAAATACAAATATTATTAGTGCTCATATGTCTTTTCAGATGATTGAAGCAGATGACCAGCTTTTGAAGTTCAGCGTTCGTTATTTGATTGTTACGTTCAATATGTTTTTGAAAAGGTTAATTAGAGGTCGTGTCATACCGTGATGAGATGACGTTTCATGCAAAGGTGTGGCTCACATTGGCGCTTCTTTCGAGTATTTGTCAGTAAGCTTTACCAGTCATTACCGTCATGCTTGTGTATTATTGTCATAGTGCCGCAGACTAGTAATGTATGACATACGATAGTGAAAATGCGCTGGCGAGGGCAAAGCGTTTCGTCATCATCAGTAATACGGCTCCTTTTCATGAATTAATTCTTCACATATTCATTGCTTCGATGTTACCACATTTCCTTTCGTTTTTGCAATTTTTCATCAGCGTGGTATTCATTCAGCAGGAGATGCCTGTCCTTCAACACTTAAATGTATGTGTGATGCACATTCTTGAATAACTTGATATATCTGCTGTTACTTCTATATTTTCTTTGTTCACTGTACCAAAGAATAGTTGCCAAATTCAGCATTTACGATGCATTCCTCGTGCCTACACTGAAACAACGCTATGCTTCCATCTTCAGGTGACACGCAGGCCAGCAAATAAACAGCAGACAGCAACACGCTGTATGGCACGCTAACATGCCGATGTTTATTGGTATTAGTAATAAACATTCAGTTACATATCAGCTTTTGAATGCCAGATGTCATTAGTTAAAGACAAAGCCAGATTTACTAAAATATTATTCAGCTTTCTAATAAATGTCTAACAGTTGTTAAGACGACGAAAGCGGTCACGATTACCAACAGCCTTTGCTTCGGTCATCTGCAGCACAGCAAAGTGAGTTTTTGATCTATTCGTGTAACAGTTGTATCTTCAAAGATGTACTATTATTATTATTATTATTATTATTACTGACCACAGATCCTGAGTCAGTATGATGTCACATAGTTTCCTGCACTCATTTTTCCATTTGACTTGTTCCAATGAAGACAACCACTGATATGCATTCCAAATATTAACTTATAGCAACTATGAACCGTAGAAGAAGTTTATTATTTTCTAAATTCTATGTGTTTATTACTGAATTGTTGTGACCTATTTCATGTTCTTTTACTGTCACTGGTTTTCTTTCACATGTTACTGTAGCAGTTTGTTACGTACAGTAATGCTCTGATACAAACAAACTACCCCTTAAGTTGAACATATCGTATAATGCACAATAAGATCCTATAAGTCAGCATCGGCTGGCTGTTGCATGCAGTCTGCTGCCTCTGCATTTATGAAAACAGGTTTGTTATTCATACACTTGGCCACTAGAGGGCAGTGTACACTGGTGCAGATTACAGTTTGTCTCAATTGCTAAAACACAACTTCTGAAACTTCTGCTCCATTTTCTTAAATCATTAAACATAAAACTTCATCTTCAAGCACTATTTACAAAACCTCTGACTCCTCTTGCAAAATCAAACTTTCGCCTGAAAACAGTTTTACCTGTGCTCAAAACCAAACACTGCTCTCAAATCATAAACAAAGCGATCAAAATGATTTACACTATGAAGCAGTCAGTACAGCAGTCAGTAGTCAGCAGTCAAGCAGTCAGTACAAGAAAATATAAAAATATAAAACATCGTTCAAAACATATAGTTCTCGGGTAGAAGTACATTTTTCCAGTTTTTTCCAGTTGCTTAAACACAAACTAGGCTGGGTTTATCAAAATACTAACACAATTCACCAAACCACACACCCAAACCTCAAAATACCTCATACATCCTGCAAAATGAAGTGCTGCAAACAAAATCAAACTTTTGCACCAGATGGCACACACTTCATTCGTATTACAGATTTTTGTCTAACCAGCTACACACTGTTGGGCGTAATGAAAAGCACGCTCATCTTTAGTATGCTTTGCCATAACACTAACACAGTTCAAACTGTAGAGAATTCTTCACATTGTTCACATGCACACAAATATTTGCAGATACACACGTGCTATTGAAAATATTTTTATTTTTCACCAAACAAGTCAGTGCAACATATGCACAGCAGATATATTTACATTGGAGTGAACTAAAATATGCTCACAGTAGTAAGCTGAAAAATACAATTGCAGAAAAATAGTTAGACAGCGCTGCTCTGCCCCTACCTCTCACTCTTCCTCTTCCTCTCTCAGCAATGTCTTCCATTGTTGTTGTAAAAGAAAAAAAAAAGCTCACCTGTGGTCTTTTATTGCTTACTTCCTGATTGACGTGTTAACAATTACATAACACCTGTTTGGCCAGGTGGCACATATAGTGGCCAATGAGCTCATGTAGTGTCATTTTAAATGGCAGTGTTTTGAAATGGCAAACATGTGACTTCATGTCAGATTGTTGTGTCTTACTGTATGCAGAGAACCGCATTCAGTACACTTAAAGTGCCATTTGCAATTGCAAAATGAGAAAATGTGTTTAAAGTTTTGGAGGTTTGAGATGAGGTTTTGCTCCCTGTGTGTCACTTTAAATATTTGTGCTATTCATGTCATCTCAGTGTGTTAGCAACTGGAAAAAACTGTAATCAATGACATGTCTGCTCTATTTGTATTTAATTTTTGCCACTTGTGTTTACCACATGGAAAAAGCTGAATATTTATTTATTTTTGAGTATGAATGAGCTGAATGAGTAAAGTAATAAGCCTTCATGTCCTGAGCTGAATGTTGTGATATTTGAATGGTTTCTGACGGTCAAGTGCCAAAAAACCCACATGCAAGAATAATAATAAAGATTTGAAGAACAACACTGATTCTCAGTAAAATCATGAATGCTCCTCTTGTATTACAACATGAGTGTATGTGACAAATCTAAAGCCAAATAAAAGGTTAAGCCTCAAAGCTCCTCCCTCATAAAAATATTATGTATGTTAAATTGTCCTGTGTGCAGATCATCATCATAGTTATCCTCACTCTCAGTTATGAGACAGGTCCTCTGGTTAATATCTTCATTTGAATGCAAACGTGTCAGAAGATGAGGTGTCTTTGTAGCCTTCGGTAAATATTCAGTTATCCATCCACTCAGTTGTCAGTCTCTATTGTGTATGTTCATTCAGTTATTAGCAGTGTGTGGGATTTGTTGACTGCACTAAGAGTTTTTTGTAGGGCCACAAACCAAAGGGCCAGCTCTGATAATGCAGCAACATGCCATCTAATCTGGTTTGCACTTAGTGGGACCATCATTTATTTGAACAGGACCATGTGAGAGAGCTAAAATGTTTGCCTTTACATCAAATCTAAATCGGACTTACTTATACTTCTATAGAAGTTCAGGTATGAAGTGATATAAAAATGGAAATACTTCGTAAAGTACCTCAAAATTGTACATAAGTACAGTTTCCAGCACCACGTTTACATCATATATACATAATATTAAAGTATCTGTAATCCAGCGTATTTATTGTCTGAATTATGTCATTCATATTTTTACATTTATCTTACTGAGTGACAAGACTGTAATCCACCACTAGGTGCTGCAGCAGGACAAGTCTGAATCCAGATCAGAACAGAACATGTGGAAGCCTCCATACTCCCAGTCCCAGCTGACATCCAGCGCTGGTTCACCCTGCTCTGTTTGTCACAGCTGGTCACATTAAAGTGTGACCTAATTCCTTTAACAGAATTTTCCATTTCTAAGAAGCATTACTTATTGGTGACACATGGCTCATCAACTTGTTTAAAAATAACTTGCCTTTCAGTTCTGGTGGCCCAGAGGTCTATTGATCAGCTATCAGCTGATTTTAGAAGGACTTTTCATTTAAGTGGGATGCTCTTAAGTCCTTACAGAGAACAGTTTGTAAGCTTGTTATCAAGCTTCAGGTACAGTATGAAGTGATAGTGTGAGTTATTAAAGGCAACTCTGAGGGAAAAGTCAACATTTTGCCCTCAGAGTTGCCTGTCAGGATGCCCGTCCTGACCACTGTTGACTGCCGAAAGTGCCAATATGTGCATGAGCATCAGTACCGGACCATGAAGCCATGGAAGAAGGTGTTCTGGTCTGATGAGTCGCGTTTTCTCTTTCACGTGGCCCGAGTATGTGTGCGTCGTTTACCTAACACGTGGCACCGAGATGCACTATGGGAAGAAGGCAAGCCAGCGGAGGTAGTTGGATGCTTTGGACAATGTCCTGCTGTGAAACCTTGGACCCTTCTATTTATGTGGATGTTACTTTCACACGTACCACCTTGTTCCATTCATTGAAACGGTATTCCGGTGATGTCAGTGGCCTGTTCCAGCAGCAGGGTAATGAGTCCTGAGGAACACAACAACGAGTTCACAGTGTTGACTTGGCATCCAATCGAGGATCTGTGAGATGTGCTGGACAAACAATTCAGGTCCATGGAGGACCCACCTCACATCTGGCAGGTGGTCATGTTATATTTTGTATATACAGTATGTGTGTACTATATCATGTGACTTTTTGGGCTTGTGTGGGCATATGTGTGTGTACAATGTACGTATATTGTTCTTATGAATTGTCCGTCAACACACAGTCAGTGAAGAAAAAAAGGAAGAAAGAGCCTCTTCCTCAGACTGCAGATTATTCGTAAACATTTCAGCACTAGGAGGATGTCTGAACACAAATCCGAGCAAATGTTATGACAGGAGGGTAAATATTAGCCGTGCCATCTGTGATAAAGAGTGAGAGTTTGCTCTGAATTTATCATCCTGACAGAAAGTCAAAGAACTTCATTGGATGCTCAGAGAATTTAAGAATGTGATGAATCACGTTTATTGATTCTTTTTTTTCTGATTTCAGTCAAAATGATGTTTCCACCTCAGGCACTCACTGTTGTTTTGTTTTTTGTTGCTTTTTTTTTTGTGCTTGGTCTCCACCAGATCATGTGTTACAATTTTAAACTATGCACTGAGTAGTCTCAGTGAAGCAGCTGACTGTCACACAGGTTTGCATAAGAATGAGGACAGAATAGGGCCAGCAGGCGCATGGAGGGGTGGTGTTAATGTGTTTCTACCAATGTTAAGAAGAAACCTCCGTCCTTGATGTCACATGAAAAAACAATCATTTCAAACCTTCAAAAAGGACAAACACCCCCGACAGTAACAAAACAAGCTGCTACTGGCCATGGCATCCAATGAAAGTGAACATTTGGTGTGTTTGATTCAATCCCACATGCAGACTTTATTCTGGTTTTATTTTTCAGAGCATCTAATGCTGTTTTTTTGCACATATCGTATATTATCTTGACTTTCTTCATCACTTCAGTTGTTTGCATTTATCCTCTGTCACATCATTCCAAGTGCGTCACGGTGGAAGCTGTTTGCTGTGTTTCCTGTCGTTTTCCACTTCCTTTATGTGGACGCAGGTGATTTGTATAACAAAAACAAAAAATTGACTTCCTCTGACCTTTTCCTTGACCTCAATGAAAGAGGTCATGAGGTCAAGGAAAGATGTGAATGACAATTCATTAGAACTGCTGCTGGGCTACGTCATATGACAGCAGATGTTACTGATGTAGTCTGTGGTGAAACTACAATTCAACTCAAAGATGGACTACAAAAAGATCACTTTAGATACTTCCCCTCGTGCGTTCTTACTGTGTTATTTCATGCAGGATATGTAAATGTGGACCACCTAGTGAAAAGATGACATCATTATCAACATCAGAATAAAATATAGGCCACCTGTCACAAACGCTCACCTTCCTGTCTACTCATATATAAGCATATTAGTAGGTTATAGCAAAAGATGGATGCTTCATAAGCTCACAGTTAATAAGGTATTGACCGTGACACTGAATGGTGTGCAAGGTTCATGCTTTATGTTCTGAATCTGAATTGGCAGCATAACTTATCCAGTTACTAACTAACAATTTGGAGGTTTTCACAACAGTAGACAGCAGACTTGAACACCTGTGTGTGAACGCAGCTCCACAGTCAACAACTGCAAATGAAGGAGAACAAGGCAAAAAGTTCATGAGAGTTTAGAACAGTCTATTTTCCTTAGACTGCATGAAATTACCCAGAATTATTTACGTAGCAGCCATGATAAGAGCTCCAGTGCTTCCTTTCTTATCTCTCCCTTATTCTATCGTAGGGTATAAGAATAGCATCATTCCTTTTGGAAATACAGATGTGCGTAAGGTGTGAGTGGACAAGCGAGAGAGAGATTAGCTCATACATTGTAACAAAACACTAATTTGCTTATTATTATGCAAGATTTCCAGTTGCCATGGAAACCAGGTAACTGTCAACATCAAAGGCTTTTGATGAAACCAGGTGACTTTCAACATCAAAGGCTTTTGGTGAAACCAGGTGACTTTCAACATCAGAGGCTTTTGATGAAACCATGTGACTTTCAACATCAAAGGCTTTTGATGAAACCAGGTGACTTTCAACATCAAAGGCTTTTGGTGAAACCAGGTGACTTTCAACATCAGAGGCTTTTGATGAAACCATGTGACTTTCAACATCAAAGGCTTTTGATGAAACCATGTGACTTTCAACTAAGGCACGCAGACAGAATTCTATTCTTCATTCGTGTGGAGTCAGAGAGCGTTCAAGTGCAGAAGAAACAAGAAGAGGAGAGAGAGGATATCTTCAGGAAACAAGTGGACCATCGATTCTTCAAGACACAACAAGGTAGATTACACTCGCTGTTCAGGTCTTTTGGTTTTGACATTGACCAGGTACACTAAAAAAATACCTTCATTTGATGTGTTTTTTTATTATTGTTTGTTTTTTGCTTAAAACCTGTGAACATGATGCTGACACATATCATATCATCATATCATGCATATCATGCATATTTTGCATGAAAAGATTTCTTAATATGAATATCATACTAGAAAATTCCCGCGGAAATTTTGAAGTGCCGAGTGGACTGTTGCCGGGGGTCTTTATTGAAAAAGCACACCTCAAATAGTAATATTTAACATGTTTATTTACACACATGAGCAGCTAGCACTAACATGCTAGCCACTAATTCTAGGATTAGCTGCAAATGTTAGCAATTAGCATGTCTTTACTAAAAGGTTTGTAGAAGGTCAGTGTAGTAGTAATGTCCTACAAAACTCTGTAGTACAAAGTTTGTGTAAGTTGTTAGGTGTGTGTGTGGTGTGTTTGTCTTGTCTGTCTCTGCACGTGTGCTTGTCTGTGTCTCTGTTAGCAATTAGCATGTCTTTAATTTTTATCGGCTAGAAATTAGTGGCTAGCGCTGACACACTAGCTGCTCTGCTGTCTCTGTCTGTCATTTTACACAGACAAGTTCAAATTAAGTGTCAATAACTGCTAAAATGGCCACCCAATGTTAGCAATTAGCATGTCTTTAATTTTTAGTGGCTAGAAATTATGTTGTGATTTAACACAGTCCTGCTGGATTCACTGTCAAATTAGATGACTGATATATGTCACATCATAGGCATAGCAACAGCAGATTTAAACACAAACACAATCTGCATGATTCGGATTTTTTTAAATTCAGCCCTTCGAAAAGGCTTAACAGGAAGCACACTGAAGCAATAACTCGTGTTTTATCCTTGGTCTTCTTTTATTTTTATTGCAAATGACCACAGGCGACCACAGGTCATAAACCTGAAATGAGTAAACCAAATATAACAGGTTGCATGTAATTCTATTAATGAAATTGTAACTTATATTTTTATCTTTTTACCATAAACAAACATTAACTCTTTTAATATATATTTATCAAATGTTTTCTTATGAATTTAAAGTAATAAATTGCAGTAAACATAGCAACCCTCAACCTAAACCAGTATCTTGGTCAACATCAGCAGTTAACATTAACATACAAGTAGCTAAGTGCTAGCCTGGAAAGCTAATGGAGTTAACCAAGCATGCTAGCGGGAGCTAGCGGCGATGCTAACATGAGCTAGCGTGCTAACCGCGAGTGCTAACTGCGAGCGCTAAATAACACTCTTATTTTCACATCACGCTTTAAAGATAGCTCAGCAGTGCAACACATTATACTCATAAGTTATACATAATCAACAGGCTATTTTCGGCTAACTGCAGCTTACCAATGGGCTGTGTGCTTCTGTTAAAACCTGAATACAGCTGCCGTGAAACATCAACACAGGAAGCCACACGGACTTTTTAAAATAAAACGAAGAGCCTTAAATCAACTATTCAGAGCTACAAATGATGACAGCACTAAAAGTCTTGACACAAACAAAGCAGAATGACGGTCACTGCAGAAAATGTCTTGCTTGAGCTGCCTGTGTTATTGTCTGTCAGTTAGTGGCTAGCGCTAACGCGCTAGCTGCGCTGCTGTCCCTCTCTGTCATTTTACACAGAGAAGTTCAAATTAACTGCCATTAACTGCTAAAATGGCTGCCGCCGGGAAGTTACTGCACCTGTTTGAATGTCAGTTGGAAGACAGAGAGAGAGAGAGAGAGAGAAAATGCTGAGACCACGCCTCGAACAGGAAGGATTTGTGGTGAAAACCGTATTTCTAATCATTGAATTTTGGGCATCTTGAGCCCTTCCTGGACGTTTAGATATGCAGTTTGTGTGTAAAATGAAGAAATGTGACCTATTAAAATCGATTCAAAGAAAGGTTACTTCTGCTTTCCTCCAGAAATTTCCCCCCCCTTTTTAACATGGGAGTCTATGGGGCTGTGGATGGGTGTTGGTGGCGAATCTTTGTGTCTGACGCCAAAACTATAATACTGACAGCTTTAGCAGACGAATCTGAGTGAGAAGACAAATTTTCCTACGTTTCTATCTATAAATCATGTCTGTAGTGTGAAATTTGTGGCCACAGGAGCAGTTTCCGTTTTATTTTTTGACTTATTTTTTTCCCTCCTGCTCACTCTAGCTGATGATGTCATCCACTCTAGCACAAACATTCCGCGCAATACACACCCATTATAAACCCAGAAATTTGAGCAAAAGCCTACTCAACTTTGAGCCTCGATAGTTTAAAAACAGTAAAAGGTGTCGATAAGTGACATGAATAAATGAAGAGAAGGCATGAGTACCTCCATTTTAAAGTTTAAATGAAGTCTCTCGGTGAAAGTATGCCAGAGCAGTTCATTTTTGAAAATGTCTGTTGAAATATTTTTTTTTTCGGGGTTTTCCATTCATTCCTATAGGAAATTTTTCGCAGTTTTTCGTGAAGTTATTCGCGAATTTTTCGCGAATTTCTTACACATTTACAAGCATAGGATTCGGGGTGAAAACACACGTTTTGATATATTATTTGTTGGGGGTCCTCTGGCCGGTTTGGGCCGCATTAATTACCGAAAAAGGGCGGAAAATGAATAATAATAATAAAACTGCCATGAAACACGCAGAAGATTAATAGTTGGCACCTACTCCCATAGCTTTCTAGCTATGGGAGTAGGTGCCTCGTGTCGTAGGCACTCGGCACTAATTATTAATTTTCCGCCCTTTTTCGGTAATTAATGCGGCCCGAACCGGCCAGAGGACCCCCAACAAATGATATATCAAAACGTGTGTTTTCATCCCGAATCCTATGCTTGTAAATGTGTAAGAAATTCGCGAAAAATTTGCGAATAACTTCGCGAAAAACTGCGAAAAATTTCCTATAGGAATGAATGGAAAACCCCGAAAAAAAAAAATTTCAACAGACATTTTCAAAAATGAACTGCTCTGGCATACTTTCACCGAGAGACTTCATTTAAACTTTAAAATGGAGGTACTCATGCCTTCTCTTCATTTATTCATGTCACTTATCGACACCTTTTACTGTTTTTAAACTATCGAGGCTCAAAGTTGAGTAGGCTTTTGCTCAAATTTCTGGGTTTATAATGGGTGTGTATTGCGCGGAATGTTTGTGCTAGAGTGGATGACATCATCAGCTAGAGTGAGCAGGAGGGAAAAAAATAAGTCAAAAAATAAAACGGAAACTGCTCCTGTGGCCACAAATTTCACACTACAGACATGATTTATAGATAGAAACGTAGGAAAATTTGTCTTCTCACTCAGATTCGTCTGCTAAAGCTGTCAGTATTATAGTTTTGGCGTCAGACACAAAGATTCGCCACCAACACCCATCCACAGCCCCATAGACTCCCATGTTAAAAAGGGGGGGGAAATTTCTGGAGGAAAGCAGAAGTAACCTTTCTTTGAATCGATTTTAATAGGTCACATTTCTTCATTTTACACACAAACTGCATATCTAAACGTCCAGGAAGGGCTCAAGATGCCCAAAATTCAATGATTAGAAATACGGTTTTCACCACAAATCCTTCCTGTTCGAGGCGTGGTCTCAGCATTTTCTCTCTCTCTCTCTCTCTCTGTCTTCCAACTGACATTCAAACAGGTGCAGTAACTGCCCGGCGGCGGCCATTTTAGCAGTTAATGGCAGTTAATTTGAACTTCTCTGTGTAAATGACAGAGAGGGACAGCAGCGCAGCTAGCGCGTTAGCGCTAGCCACTAACTGACAGACAATAACACAGGCAGCTCAAGCAAGACATTTTCTGCAGTGACCGTCATTCTGCTTTGTTTGTGTCAAGACTTTTAGTGCTGTCATCATTTGTAGCTCTAAATAGTTGATTTAAGGCTCCTCGTTTTATTATGAAAAGTCCGTGTGGCTTCCTGTGTTGATGTTTCACGGCAGCTGTATTCAGGTTTTAACAGAAGCACACAGCCCATTGGTAAGCTGCAGTTAGCCGAAAATAGCCTGTTGATTATGTATAACTTATGAGTATAATGTGTTGCACTGCTGAGCTATCTTTAAAGCGTGATGTGAAAATAAGAGTGTTATTTAGCGCTCGCAGTTAGCACTCGCGGTTAGCACGCTAGCTCATGTTAGCATCGCCGCTAGCTCCCGCTAGCATGCTTGGTTAACTCCATTAGCTTTCCAGGCTAGCACTTAGCTACTTGTATGTTAATGTTAACTGCTAATGTTGACCAAGATACTGGTTTAGGTTGAGGGTTGCTATGTTTACTGAAAGATAAAAATATAAGTTACAATTTCATTAATAGAATTACATGTAACCTGTTATATTTGGTTTACTCATTTCAGGTTTATGACCTGTGGTCGCCTGTGGTCATTTGCAACAAAAATAAAAGAAGACCAAGGATAAAACACGAGTTATTGCTTCAGTGTGCTTCCTGTTAAGCCTTTTCGGAGGGCTGAATTAAAAAAAATCCGAACAGTTTGTGTTTAAATCTGCTGTTGCTATGCCTATGATGTGGCATATATCAGTCATCTAATTTGACAGTGAATCCAGCAGGACTGTGTTAAATCACAACATAATTTCTAGCCACTAAAAATTAAAGACATGCTAATTGCTAACATTGGGCGGCCATTTTAGCAGTTATTGACACTTAATTTGAACTTGTCTGTGTAAAATGACAGACAGACAGAGCAGAGCAGCTAGCGCGTCAGCGCTAGCCACTAATTTCTAGCCGATAAAAATTAAAGACATGCTAATTGCTAGCGCGTTAGTGCTAGCCACTAAATGACAGACAGTAACAGAGACACACGTGCAGAGACAGACAAGACAAACACACCACACACACACCTAACAACTTACACAAACTTTGTACTACAGAGTTTTGTAGGACATTACTACTACACTGACCTTCTACAAACCTTTTAGTAAAGACATGCTAATTGCTAACATTTGCAGCTAATCCTAGAATTAGTGGCTAGCGCATTAGCGCTAGCTGCTCATGTGTGTAAATAAACATGTTAAGTATTACTATTTGAGGTGTGCTTTTTCAATAAAGACCCCCGGCAACAGTCCACTCGGCACTTCAAAATTTCCGCGGGAATTTTCTAGTAATAATAATAAAACTGCCATGAAACACGCAGAAGATTAATAGTTGCCTCGTGTCGTAGGCACTCGGCACTAATAATAATAAAACTGCCATGAAATCCACAGAAGATTAATAGTTGCCTCGTGTCGTAGGCACTCGGCACTAATTATTATTATGTTGCATGATATTCATATTAAGAAATCTTTTTCATAGTGAATATTTTCCAGTGTGACAGTATTTATTTAAAGACACTCCTGCTACTGTGCAAGCTCCAACAAATAGCGCCTCTGCACAGATGTTCAGTTCAATGTAAATGTTAATCTTTTGTGGTCTCTTTGCTTCTTTTCAGATTTCATCAACTGCTGAGGAAAATCACCATGTCGGAACATCCAGCACAGAACAATGCAGAGTGTTCTGCCAGATCAATGCAGATGCCTGATACTCTGCATATTGATCTGCCGCATGCTGATCTGGACGACGTCTGTTTAATCATCGGTGAATGTTTGATACAGCTCACAGCATCGTAAGTTTCTGCAATTAAAAATATTACAGTATTTACAAGTATTCTCTTGAGGACATGGCCGTGTTGTTCTTACAAACGTGACAACATGGCAGTTAGAGACATTTGTGACAAAACTCCACTGTGTAAAAATGTGAATACAGAAGTTGTTTAGATGGAAATTAACTTCATTAACTTTTCTTACAGGCATTGGGACTTAATTTCAAGCAGTGTGACGAGCTATGAACTGATAACCTGGGTAGGAAATCTTTGCATGGATATTGTCCAGACTCTTGCAGAGGCCATCCTGGATGTCGCGATGCCACAAGTCTACAGATACATGAGGACCTACGGCACCTTTTCTTCAACCGTCCTCGGTCTAACTGAGGACCGTATCCACACCTATCTGGGGGATTCTATTGAACAGGCCCTGGCTGACTGCATGCAGATCAAAGTGCAGGACATTGCAGACACCCAAGTGTTCTCCCAGTTGCTTCGGAGGCACATTTCAAGGACAGTCGACTCAGTCTTGGCTTCAACCACACAGACTCCCATGCTGGAGTTCAGAAATCCAATGTTTTATGTTAGCGGCTGTTACACTTCCATTAGTGATCTTAAGAATATGGCTTTTGAATTTATCAACATCATAACTAGAGGTCATCAGTTAGCTAAAACTAGAATGAGACCTGAACTGTCCCCTCAGATCTTTTTTCCTTTTAACAGTGTTAAGATGTTGAGGCGACTTGTAAGGACTTACATCACTCGCAATGTGAATGTCCTACGGAAAAGAGCTGAAATGCCATACTTCCCAATTACCTCAAGTAACCACAGAGACTTAATTCTTAGAGTTGGCAGAAACATACAAATGTTGACTATAGAAGAGAGTGACTCACCTATACCTGACAACCAAATTATGATAACTGCCACAGGGCTCAACAAATCTCCTTATTTAGATTTTGACAAGATGGATTCTATTAGGGAAATTACTGATGACCTGATAGAAACATTTTTAAAAAGAAATCAGTCAAAGGAAGCTCTGGAGCTCCAGGACAGAGTTAAACTAAAAAAAATCACAGAGAGACTCTTCAATGTGGTGATGATGGGACGTGACTACCCGATCACGATACTGCCAGCCGGAACACGTTTGTGCAACACAGTGGTCTATAGAGAGCTACAGAGAGGGACCTACACAAACTCAGGCCTTGTCGCTCATGCTCTTTACATGAGGACAGAGGAAGTTATTTATCGTTGTGCTCTACAGATTCTAATGTGGTCAGCACTACTCACACCAGTGGATTCCGATGATCCATACTCTTCAGACGATGACTCTCTGCTGTTCGAGTATGGCCATGTAGTTGAAGGAGGAGACAATCTGCCATCACCAATAACATCAACTGGCCTGAGTTCATATTTTTCTCACAGCACCCACAACACATATGAAATTTCCTCGCCCGAGGGCATGATATTGACACCACAGGATCCCAGTTCCAATAATAATGAGCCAACACCCAAGAAAAGAACCTGCAGTTTCTTCAAGAAGTGTAAAGAGCTGTGTTGCAATAAAACTTCCTCCATCACGCCAGTCACCTCTCAACTCAGTGACCAAGAAAATGGTAAGTTTAAGGATCTGATTTAGTTCATTGTTACAATTTAAAATCCTGCTTGAACTGTCTTAAGTTAAGAAAGAAGAAATTCATATTTATCTTGTTGTTTTGCTTTTTCCACAGGCCATTTGAGTACAGATGAACCGGAGATAGGCCAAACAGAGCAACACCAGCCTCCAGTCATCAGGCGGATAGCTGCCTCCGCCAGCAGCATGTGCTCCTCCATCAGGAAGAAATTTTCCTGCTTTACAAGAGCCTTGCACTTGCGTCAGCCCAGGAGAGGAGAGGAGACCAACGCCGACTGGAGGAGAGGAGACCAACGCTGGCTAAAGGAGAGCAGACCAACGCCGACTGGAGGAGAGGAGGCCGACGCCGGCTAAAGGAGAGGAGACCAACGCCGACTGGAGGAAAGGAGACCAGCGCCAGCTAAGGAGTAGTTAAGTAGAATACTGCTAGGCCAATAGTCCCAATTAGATTAGAGGCACTTATCAGTCCTGGAAGGGGGTCCCCTCTTGTGAGGTGTGGGGTGTCACGGGGGGTGTCACGTATTGATGTTATACATGCATATGCCTATTTTGCTATATGTATGTATAACATCACTACATATAGATAATTTTATAACATCTTTAGAATTTCTTTAATGTTCTGAGGGTTTTCTCCGGGAGCTCTGAGTTTTCCCCTGCAGACCAAAAAAAAAAAAACATAAATAAAAATGAAATAATATTGATTGGAGTTTGTTGGTCCTGTATTGCTTCTTTACCACTTAGTGCATCTCACTTCTGGAAGAAGTACTTAGGTTTTTTACTTTGAACTTAGAAAAAACTATTAATACAGCACTGTGAAAATATATTGAAAATGTACAAAATACAAAATATACACCAGAACAAAATGAGTTGTGTGTGTTCTCATTAAGTATACTGTCAGTGTATGTTAAACTCGAACAGCATCTTTTGAGAGCTGTTTGTCGCTGTGGTGTCATGCTGAGATGGAACAAAATAGATTTGCAACATAAAGATATGCTTACATGTGTTAGTTCAACCTCGTTGCAAACATAACATATTGTAGGTGACATATTACTTACTGCTGCCAATAGTTCCTGGTAATATTTACTTATTACCCCTAAAATACACAGCATGAGGAACGACTCCGGAACGGCAGCGGAGCAGATGCATTTCAACTTTAGTCAATGTGTCAGCTCACACAGTCTCCGGATCCGCTGTGACACGGCTCCGGAACGTGTCCGACAGCCCTCCGCAACACATACGCAGAGGTTCTATTTTTCCCCGGACGCCGGAGCACGGCGCATAAACAACACTGCTCTCAAATCATAAACAAAGCAATCAAAATTATTTACACTATCAAGCAGTCAGTAAACAATACACAAGAAAATATAAAACACATTGTTGAAAACAAAGTTTTCAGGGAGAAGTACATTTTTAATCTCAAAACAAATTTCATATTTTTCTGTAATTGTCTTTTGATGAATGAAAACATGTTCTATCATAGCAGCTCAAAACTGATCAGAAATTACTGCTCTGCTTTGCTCTTTCCTCCTCCACGTAGCCCTATTTTTACAGTACTGTACCCTGCATCTCACAAACTTGTCCTTTGTCTCTGTGATTCTGTAATTCTTGTTCTTTGTTTATATGAACCTGCAACCAGTCAAAATCTATTGAGCAGTCAGTACTGTAAACAAATGGAAAGAACAATGTTCAGGGCCTTGTTTATTGCAATTCTACAAAAAGTAGATGTGCAGTTACAAAAAATATTCATGCAGTACAATACATACAGGGATGAACTTTACAAATGTCTATTGAAACAGCTGCACGTAGTGTCGTACAGTAAATTTGCAATTACAAAAATACAGTAGTATACTGTACCTGTTGTCTTCTCTGAATGTCCTTACTATATTGCCGCCATCTTGTCAGGTCCGCCTTTTGCCTAACCCAATCTAAAAATGACTGAAAAAGACTGACTCAGTCTGTTGCCAGCATCAAGTGGATGTTTGGGAAGAAAAATGCATGTTTTTTTTTTGTTTGTTTGTTTGTTTGTTTGTTTTTTTCCCTCTTTCTCCAGTTTTTATGCTTATGAGAATGGTCTGCAAAATATCTAGCTGTAGTCAGCAGCTGGTTAGCTTAGCTTAATACAAAGACCAGAAGTTCTCTTGGCGCGGAAAGTAAATTAAATATGGCAGACGGACGGGAGACAAATGTGTACAAATGTAAGTATTTTTCTGTTTAACGTTTGATTCCAAGTTTTAAAAAAGGTTGTTAATAGGTTGTTAATATGCAATACTATTTAAAAACTTACTGGGGGGTACACATTAAGCCAGTTAAACCAATCATGGCTAGCGACCGAGATCAGTACTACAGGTAACTGTTAATGCTGTTTTTCATGTTAAGCTGGAGTAAAAATGTACTACAGCCTATTATAATTAATAAGTAACGTTAGCGAAATTACATTCAAGTGTCAAAGAAGCTCGGGAGAAGCTCATTAATTTATTTTAATCTCGCAGGGACCGACGACGATGTGGCAACTTTAATCCGCCTGAGAAAGGAGAACGAGCGCCTTTTTTCAGGCAAACGCTTCGCCTCCGCAGCCGGCTGGGAGTGAGTAAAAGTTATTTCATTCTTGTGAAACAGTGACGTTATCTTATTGAGATGAAAACTGAGAACATCTGTAAAATGACACAGACTTTTGACTAAATATCATAAGCATTTGATACTGACAGCATTAATGATAGGTTAATTGTTGTTGTTTTTATCATCCTGTACGTGTTGCATTTTTTAGAGCTATTCTGAAAGAGATGGAGCTGAGGGGTGTGGTGACACCTGCCCGGGCGGCCAAAAAATGGGAAAATTAAAAAAAAACATACAAGGTAAGGATGCATCATAATTAACTACAGCTCTATTTTGTGAAAGCATAGATGAAAGTACAGTGACTTTTACCAGTAATTACACATATCAAATGTGTGTATATTGCAATGTGTGCAGGAGCTGAGGAAGCCACCAACAGGGAGTGGCACTGAGTCAGGGGAGTCCACTGCCAGAGACTGGAAGTGGTTCTCCCTCATGGATGAGGCAATAGGTGGGAGGCCTTCTATTCGGCCTCCATGTCTTATTGCCTCAGCCTGGAGGGAGAACCCACCAGTCTCAGCATCAGCCTCTCCTGATTCAGTGCCACCAGAGCCAGAGCCAGAGTGTCAGGGTGCTGAGCAGGACTCAGAGTCTGAAGAGCCAGCTCCACCAAAGCGACAGCGGTGTGACCCAGTTCTAGAACTGTTGGAGAGGCAGGAGAAGAGGGCAGAGGAGAGGGAGAAAAGGGAGGAGGAGAGGGAGGAGAGGCTTTTGAACCTCCTCGAAAAAATTGTGGAGAAAATGTAAATTAGATTAATAAATAACAAAAAGGAAATGCATGTCTCACTTTGTTTTCAATTGAAATACAGTTCTTTATCAACCTAACTACTAAATTATAACATATAAACATTTGAACAAACAAAATTACAGAGAACATATAAAACAGTTCAAAGGCTACTGAAACTATTTACATGAATCACAATTTGAACCAAGAAAAGATAAGAGGGCAGAGGAGAGTGACAGGTGAAATTAGGTTAGAGAGAAGAGAATTAAATTTGTGAGGAGAGAGAGAGAGAGAACATCTAAGCTTAACCTATTAACGATTGACTGTGATTTGATTTTTTTATCTTTCTTGTCTATTAATAATCGTGGTCTTGCAGAGCTGGAGGATTGTTAATTGCTGCTGAAACAGCAGCAGCAATGCGACCACGCAGCCATTCTCCGCATGCCAAATCATCTGGCCCTAGTGCCTCCTCCACAGGTTCCAGAATATCTCCATCCTTCAGGCAGAGATTGTGGAGAATGGCACAACAAGCGATGACTTTGACAGCAAAGTGTGGCTTCACCTCCAAGGCCTTGAAAAAAACTGAGTGCCACCTGGCCTTCATGATGCCAAATGCCCTCTCAACCACGGAACGGGCCTTGGCGTGGTGCCTGTTAAATCTGGCCTCAATAGGGTTTCTGACAGGCTCCCTTGTAAGGGGTGATGAGGGTGATTGGTTCCGAGGTGCAGGGATACCCACCATCTCCGAGAATCTGGAAGCCTTCAGGTGGGTATAACTTCTGGACATAAAGGGGGCTGTTCTTTAAAACTCTGGCATCATGGACAGAGCCAGGGTAGCCAACAAATATGTCCAGAAACTGGCACTGGTGGTCACACACTGCTTGGAGTTGTATGGAGTGTTTTCTGTTAAAATAACATTGGGCATCAGCACTTGGTGGCTTAATGCGGATGTGGCAGCCGTCAATACTGCCCACAACCCGCTGCAGATCCAGCCAAACGTTCGAACCCCGCACCTGTTGTTTGAAGCTGATCAGCTGAGGGGAAAAAGATGAGCCTGTTCTTCAGCCTGAGGACGTTTTCGGTGACCCTGTGGACGATGTCATGGACTGTGGATCGCGGGATAGCAAATGCTCTGGACACGACACGGTAAGATGTAGCGCTTGCCATCCAGAAGAGGAAGACCAAAACCTCCAGGTCATGACCCCAGCCATGGTCTAGTGGAGAGCGAAGGAGCCGGATAAGGTGGGCAACAGTTGGTCTTGAAAGGCGGAAGTCTGGGCGCAGTTCACTCTCACCGTCAAAATAGATGACCAAGACGGAGACGTGACGGTTCAGGCGACAGTACTGAGATGGGTGACCACGCTGGATAAAATAAAGGATAATTAAAACTGATAACATGGTGTCATGAAATTATGTATATTAAAGTTATGGCAATACAGTCACACTCTGTTGGGTAAGTGTTTATAATTACCATCATTAAAAATTATATTATATTGATAAAAGTGATGACAAAAGCCTTTCTTGTTTATCAATGATAATTGTTTTGTAAATCATCTATAAACATTATTTGGCTGTAGAAAGATGCAACTATCATTGATAAATGGTAAATTAATATTTAAACTTCAGTAATAGAGATGGTTGCAGCTTTGTTTAATAAGTAAAGCTTAATTCGCCATTTATTAATGATGGCTAGAACAGTGTGACTAAAAGCCGAGTGGAAAGTGACAATACCACAGACAAAAGCACTGTGGTAGGCTATGAAAAGCAGTTGGCTCTATGCTCAGCTCCAGCAGGGAGTCAGCAGCATGAGCTGATCAGCATTTATTGTTCAGAGAATTAAAGAAAATGATATCTACTCTAATTAACAAGGCGCTAAAAAGTAGGCTATCACTCACAATTTGACGACGTCTTGCTAGTCTTAGAAGAGCAGCGCATCTTCTCCTTTCTCTCTCTCTTGCCATTCTGATTCTCCTCCTGATCATCAATAATTGAATTATGGACAAAACAAACACAGCCAGTCTTACAGTAGACGGCATTTCTATAGCGCTACAGGAGTTTTCTAGAATGATGGTAAGTGCTTTTCCTGGGGAATTGCTCGTAGTTAGATGGATGAGAGGATGAGAGGCGCGGAACAAATTCATGAGTTGTGGAGCAGTACTACAGTCAGTCAGTGTTTATTCTATAGTTTATTTTATTACACATTTCAAAACAAGGCAATTTAAATGGCTTCCTACATTCATTGAAAAAAAAAAGTGTAAAACGAACAGCATATAATTAAACATTCCAGTAGATTACACTGTAACTTTCTGTTACTAAAGAGCCAAGAGAATAAAATATGAAAATATGCTTAAATAGAAAACAAAATACGAAAATAAAAAGTACAGGACAGTAATCAAAAGACTCTAATTTAATGAAAATGCAGTAGTAAATGGACAAGTATTATGTGAGACGACATTAATGTGGTACGTTTTAATTGTGCGACAGCGATGACGCCAAGAGAAGTGTCCGAAAGTGTCCGAAATTTTTTTCTGTTGAGCTCACTATATAGTCCACTACATTTATTTCCCTATGTAGGGAGTAGGGAGTAGGGAATGAGTGAGTGATTTCGGACACAGCCCATGTCTCCAACAGCCTGCTGGCAGGAAAAGTGTCTTTGTCAGGTTGAGCATCACCTCTGTTATTCTTGCATAATGATCACATGAGCACCTGCAACCTCCAACACACATTCACCTCCTATAAATAATGTGTGACAGCATATTAGGCACTTCCATCCATCTGTTTACATGGTCACAGGGTTTGGAGTCTATCCCAGCATATCTGGGGTGAGAGACAGTTTGTCACAGTCCATCACATATTGAGTGACACTTGTAAGCACATCTAGCATCCTGAAGAAACTCAGGACATGGTGAAAAGATGCAAACTCCTCACAGTAAGGTCAGGGGCACATCAGGGATTCAAACTCAGTTGGGTCGGGTCGGGTCGGGTATTGGTAAACCGCTCAACGATGGAACTTCATTCAAAGTAGAGCTCCAACAAACAGCCTGCAATCGTTGGTAGGTCCGTTGTATATTTTCCTGCTTTTTTTGTCCTTTGCCAATCACACTTATGAATCACAAGCAGCTGACCTCTAACCACATCCCACATGTTCTTGTAAATTATACCTTTCATTATCATGATTGCAGGTCTGCGTATGCATTTAAACAAGGGCAATAGTGATTGCATTTATAAAACAGAAGTTTAATAACAGGGAAGGTTATGAGAATTTACATAAAAGGCTCAAATAGTAAAAAAAAAAAAAAAAAGCAAAGGAAGCAATAAAAAGTACAAGAAGTCCCCTGCAAACCCTGGGAATCAGGTCAAGTGATCAATTGCTTGTGTGTTCCCACACAGCAGTGCTTTCTGTGAGAGAAGAAAGTGGGTAAAGAAACACAGAGAAGCAGATGAAGTCTAAATAGAAGTTATAAAATCTGTCATTGTTGAAGCAGAAAATGGATCTTTGGATGGGCAGAAAGGAAAGAGGACAATGACAGACTGTATGACTGGTGGAATTTCTGGCTACTCAGACATAAAGAAACCCTATCACTATCACTGCATTATGTTTTATTTCTTCTGTCCTGATATGATGCCTATTCCTAAGCCATCCCACTGTGCGCATTAAACACAGTCCATTCAAACAGACTAAGGCACATATTTCATGTCAAAGTCTACCACTTATCACCACCAGTATCAGGGAGCTTTTAGACGCTTCGAGCAAACTTTGAAGTCAATGATGAAAAAGGGTTGTCTCAAGACTGGGTGGGACTGGGATGAGATTATGTTTTTTTTGTTGCTGTCGTTGCAAGAGAAAGTGTGCAAGAATCAACTGTCAGTCCTGCAGATCTGGTGTTCAGACGCACTGTCCGTGGTCCCCTTCAATTGCTCTGAGAAAAGCTCCTGTCTGAATCCACTAGTTCACCCTCAAATGTCTTTTATTTAGGGAGCGTTTGAAGATGTTTGATAATTCTGTTAAAGGTCCAGTGTGAGGGGAGGCCCTTGTTAGCCAGACACATGAGTGTGGCTTTCACCTGCTGCAGCTCCTCACTGGAGGGGGGCAGCAGCCCCAGGGTTGAACAGACACCACCTAGGAGACACCAAACAGATTAGAGGACAAGGACCACAGGAGATCCTGTCTGATGTTGTCTCTGCTCCACCAGTCACTCAGTAACACTTAAGAAACCTCTCATGTAGAGCCCTCATATGACCTGAAACTAGACTGAAATAAACAAATCACAAAATTAATTAAAAAAAAAAAAAAACTATTGTATTTTATTTTATACTGGTTGAAGAAAAGAATAAAATAGAATTTACATATATTTTCAGTCAATTATACAAAATTATTTCCTGTCAAACTCTTAAAAGGTTTATTACTGACATATTTGAGTAGTGATGATACAATCTGATTAAGTCTCATAAGTTCTCATACAAAAGCTTCTCACTGTGGAGTGATGCAAAGTCAGATCTTTGAACTCAACAAACTCAGCATCAGCACTTCCTGTTTTTTAAAGAATGAACTATGTCATGTCAAAGAGTGTTCAGAGTTAGTCACATTTTGACATACATAGTTGTACATCTGTCTAAAAGCCAAAGTGAAATTGGTCTTGCATTAAATGAATGAAGATGAAAGACGTTCTTGAAGAAAACAGATCCACAGTCATCGAACCAACGCCATCAAATGATCACTGACTGCTAATCAATAATCTGATAAAGTGACTGATCCATGTTGGAGTCAGTCAGAGCATTTCCATAGAGAGCCACTTTGCATGAGCAGCACCATGCTCCAGTGCTCTGGGAGAGTCCTGAGAGTTGAACACTGGATGACTGACAGCTGTCCTTCATGACAACAGAAGCCACAGAAATCCTCCTCATCAAAAACATGACTTTGATGCTGCTGCTTCACAGGTAAAGTCCAGAGAATCAGTCTTAGCCTGGTACCAACAGAAAGATTTCTGTCATTAGTCAGCGAGTATCAGGGATTCCAGCTTGTTTTTCAGGCAGTGGATCAAAGACTGACTTCACTCTGACCATCAGTGGAGTTCAGGCTGAAGGTGTAGCGGTTTACTACTGTCAGGTTGTCACCACTTTCAACAGTCAGTGGTTGTTCACACAGTGAAAAAGTGTCAGATAAAAACCTCCCTCAGTCTGACTGAACAGAAACTGAAGTGATACGGCTCACCGAGGACCTAGCACAGCACTTTTCACCTCCTGTGCATCCAGGGTGTACGTCGAATGTACATCAAATGAAAATGTACATCATACTAAATTCATACAGACAAAATGTAAACATGGGGTAACTGTTTAGTTTGCATAACGGGTCAGTAAACGGGTGCTGCATGATAATTGTTCTTCAGAGCTACAACCCAGAATATCTAAAGCATAATCACAGGAACTGTGCAAACCAAACCTAAAAGATAAAATAAATAATAAAAAGAAACAAAATATTGACTCTTGTTCAGGATACGCAAACCTCTTCCTGGGTCTGCGGGGTGGTCCACCAGCACATTAGACTCCACAACGTAAACAAAAGATTACTAATGGGGTCTGCACTTTGCCTCTGTGCCTTAGAGTGAAGAAGAAAAGAAGAAAAAATATGGAACGTCTACCATCCACACTCTTTGAAACTACGATTCTCAGTCATCCTGATGTGCGATGGAGTGATATTTGAACTGAGGAGGTGGCCCTCAGGTGACGTCAATGCATGAACAAACTGACAGAGAAAGAGAAAATGGTGTAATCATAAAATCTAAAACAGCAAATCCATTTAAACCTGAAGTGGAACAGTCTATTGTTTTTTACTGTAGATGGATAATGGCATGCCTTTGTAAGGTATGGTGTCAGAAATATTCATACACAACGTTATTGTTTCTGTTTGTGTGGCTGTGAAACAGAAGTGGAAGGGAAACGACAGTCATTTACATTATAAATTCTGAAAACAGTGTTAATGTGCAACACATTTCACCGCAAACAACCGACAGCCAGTACCTGAGATTCAGTTTGATGCCAAACAAAGGACGTCATTGCCGTCTCCACCATCCAACAACAGGCCAACAGGCCGCTCCACCCACACGTCAGGATTTCACATATTTATTCTGTGAAAGTCACACTTGTGATTTTAATGGAACTGTTTTTTATTAAATGATTTCATAAATCATTTCATTTTTTTCTTAAGATTTAGAGCAACCCCTGCCCCTTGTAATATTTTTATGTGTGTGATATTAGTTGTATCAGTCTAAATTTGAGGTAAAAGTGTGCCACGCACAGACCTGACTGAAATGAAATTCTGACCTACCAAACTAGGAAGCAAAAAACAAAATAAAAAAATATATTATGAATTAATACATTTATAATTATTGTATTATTATAATATGTAAGTATTCAGAGGTCCAGGTACATTAGAAAAAAAGCTTTGTGAAGATTCCTTTGTAAAATAATAGATTGTAAAACCCTATTATGAACAAACTGTGGCCTTTTACAGTATTACCAGTATTCATGAAATGTAGGGTTTTTTGCATGAGCACACATTTTCTGTATCTGGAGAAGAACTGTTGGACAGGTCAGCAAAGACTAGTCTTTTGCAATTACAAGGTTATGACACGTTTGAACTATGTATTATTTATCTATATAGATTTTTTCTTATAAGAAAACAAACTAATGCACATTGATGACCTACGTTGACCACAGAAAGCACTATGTTGCTCTTTCTTAATAGTTATTGACACTCAGAATCAATATGATCTCCTCTGAGAATAAGCTAGCTTTACATATTTTTGTAAATGGCTATAAATCTGTCTCAATGTAACAGGACGTCTTAAAGTGTGACACCATCTGACCAAAGCTGGACTGAATTTGGGAATATTCCAGGTCCAACTGTCATGTGTCTTTTGTTGTTTTGTACTCAGGCATGCGAGAGATGTTTTCATGGGTGGGGTCACATTTAATGGGAACATATTTGCATCAAATTGCAGCCTGAAGCAAACAATGAATGAAAATGTTGCCAGATTAATGGCTATGCATGGTGACATGATTGAAATGATTATTTATTGAGACCTAAAGGATAGGTGGGACTCAAGGGTTGCTGGAGAATCCGTGAAGTGTCTGATTTACTCGGGACGCAGTCATAATAGAGGCCGGTGTCAGGTGTTTAAGACAGCAGGACATGTCAGCATCAGAGTGCTGACACATGGAAGCAAACAAGAGGCTCGATGTGGCACGTTTACAAAAGGCTCAGCAAGACAATGACATCCATGTTTCAGTAGCGAGGGAGCATCGCTTCATTAGTGTCATAGCTCCAAAAAGTGCAAATTCTGTGGTAATTTTTAAAAAAAGATGTTGGTGCTGACGGTCAAGCATGTTGCATTCAATCAGAGACTGTTATAATGGAGTAATAAACAAGTGCTGGTAGGTCGCAGGGATACATAGGGTGAGGTCAAGATGAACCAGCCCACATTTCAATTACTTCACTATGAGCGAGCAACATGTTTTACCTGCAGCTTCTTCAGGTGTGCTCATAAAGTCCCAGTGCAGTTATGTTAACATGTTTGACTGGCGCATCCAAGAAACCTGCAAATCTTCTGTAAAATACACTCAAGAATCAGCCAAATGGTTCCCAAAATCCCAGGCTGCATACAGCCAGTTGCAGGAAGTGCGGTTGCACTGGGGACAGGCCTTTCAACAATATGCTGTGGGTGATTCACTTGGTTATGCATGACCCAGAAAAAGGCAAACCCATCTGCGTTTGCGTATTTGCTGTTTTCCAAAGCCAGGGCTGGGCAAGCAGGCATGCTCAGAAGCCTCTATGGACATAATGACAGAGGCTTAAAGACTAAAACAAACAGAGGAATCTACAAAGAGAAATTAGGGTGTGAGCAAGCATGACGAGTAAATTTGGGACTGACTTTTAGTCGTTGGTGAGAGCTTGGTGCTGGGCTTCTTGCTGTTGGACTACTACAGTAAGTAACATTAGCTGGCTGCTATGTCTTGTGTTGCTGAACTTGCTTGACGTTTGGCTGTTAGCAAAGTTCACATCACTCTATAAAATTAGAATGAGAGGAGGAGGAGGATGCTAGCAAAGCTGACAGCCATTATGAACAACTCATTGTGTGAGACTGTGTGAGGTGGGCTCTTTCAGCAACAGACTGCTACTCCCACCATGTATGAAGGAGCTCTACCACAGGTCCTTCATTCCAACAGCTGTCAGACTCTTCAACACCAGCATGACTTCCTTGTGTATATGAGCCCTGGGGTCATTAAAGTCTACCTTATCTTATCTTGAAACCAGGCAGCTGGGCCCATATTTGCCATATCTATCCATGTTTCAAAGAAAGGCTAAGCAATGTGAGTGTGATACATTTTTTTATTGTGGTAAAAGTATTTTTATATCACCACACTGATACATATACATTTTCTTGTAAAAGCCTTTTCAATAAATAACCATAATGGAAATCTGTTTGGTTAGTCCAATACTGCAAAAATATTTCTCGCTCAGAGCTGGTAGAAACATTTCTGATGGTTGATCATATCGTCATCATATAAAATGCCAAATCGCCCAACCCCTCAGAGTATTACAATCTTAAAACAACACAATTCAGCACGTTCTTTTACCCATAATTTGGCAAATCAGAGCATGTAGAGGGTGTGAACGTCGCAATGCTGGTTTCGGTACATTACAGAAATTGTCATTTGGTCATTGTCAACCATCTGCCAGGCAGTTCTGATGGAGTGTACTGCAGTCTTAACCATAACCACATCTCAACTATAGTCACTTTCCTCAACGGAAAAACTAACTGTGTGCCAGTGTACCCCAGAAGTGCACCAAATTTGGTGCCTTTTACCAAGTCCTTTAACTCCTGGTTGCCAAAGACTTCTTCAGCCCCAAAAGCCTGGAGAAAAAGCAAGGCAATGGATGGCAAGGAATGGTAACCTTAACCATACTGCAGTTACCACATGCAGAATGTATGAAAGCAGAGGTCAACCAATATTCAAGGTTGTTGATGTTAGTGACTGCTTGACTATAGTATTGACTGAAGAAACCTGTATCACAGAACTTAATATGGATTCATGGCCCTCAGATCTTCACTTGACACATGAACTTGGTGATTATCACACTCCTCTGAACCTGAGCCACTTTGTTCTAACTGAGTGCTTTCATTAGGCACAACGCTGAACCCCCAAAGTCCTTTGATTTCATGCCTCCACTTTAGACATCGAGACATTAGACTTTCAAACCCCCCGTGTCCTTTGATTTACCCTGATGCTGCCTCTTTCTCTTTGACTTCAGACAGGACTGTTCCCACTCCACCAATTTCACTCCAGCTAACCCAGCCTATGAGTGTCAGTATCAGTCCTCGTTATTAACTTCTTTCCTGACATGACATTTTAAAAAGCTTCACATTAGCACTCGTTTATTATTCATAGAGTGAAGGTGCGCGAGACAGATGTGCACAAATTTCAATAAGCAAAGTCCATTTTAAAGAAAAAATATTGCTCGTCTTCATTCCAGAAATGTGCATACATGAACATTAAACATCAATAAAAGAATATTTTTATGAATGAGATTCCAGGTGTGTGCAACATGGAAAACATTCAACAAGTAAATCATCACTTGATAATTTGGGCAACACACCGCTTGACCTTCTTGCCAAGAGAAGATCAGTCAACTGGATGCTACCACCTGCGAAGCAACAGTCACATGATGAAGGCAACGTTTCTTTCTCCTGGCATATTATGTTGTTATGCTTAAAAAAAAGTGAACACAGTATTATTATAAAACTAGTAAGATCTCTGTCCAAGGTAAAAATGCTGTAAAGCTGCCACGTTTATTTATTTATTTTACAACTTTTACCTTCGTGATGAATTGAAACTTGAAAAATGCAAAATTATTTAAATTTAAACTCCAAAAAATATATATTACATAAATTCTGAATATTCCACTTTCTGCACTGCAAGCTCAAGTAGGCAGAAAACGGTGACGCCAGTACTGCCCAGCTTTTGGTAGTTACCCCTGTCGGTCATGTGACCCTTGCCTTGCTGGTTGTAGCAGAGTTATCGCTCTCATCATGTTTTTCCAAAATGTCAAACTATTTCTTGAATGCATCATGGAAACTTTATGGCAAGAAATAAAAACACACAACAGACCAACAATAAATAGATTTTTAAAAATGGTTCAGGAATAACTGCCACGCAATTTGCAAAAGAACTGTGTGTACCACTGCAAACTGAATGGTCTTCCAGGTAAAGTGCACCCATCCTTTATGTGTTTTCTTGTGAAAGGGTTTCGCTCACTTCAGAATCCTCGTCTCCTGAGCAAATAAGCTTAATTGGCTGCTAAATGTCAATACCCTGTGAATGCAATGTGTAATTAAGTCTCGCCTTGCCTGTTTAAAGTTACATAATACTTCTTCTTTGTGTGCAGTTCAGTGATTCAGTGCCTTCTGGAGTATATCTCTGGTATACAAACCACAGGTGAAGAAGTACGAACGACAACAACCTGTACAAACAGTAAAAATACAACTTAGAGCTTGACTGGTACACCCAAACCTGATTTGATACGACTTATGTCACGTTGATGGTTTTCTCTTTTTGCAGTAGCATTTGCAGTTCAGCTTGTGGAAAATAAATTCAGTGTTTGTGCTGCAGTTTCACAGAATTTTGATCCACAGAATGTCCTAGATGACGCGTGACTTTGATTGCAAAGTTCGAGCTGTATTAGTGTAGTTTCATAGCATTGGCAGAAAGTGCGTCACGAAGCTCACACAACACGTCACTTGTATGTTATAACCACTGTAAAGACAACGCAGCTCCACGGATTAAGGAAAACCTCGCAGGGAAATGACGTGTTTCCGAGGAAGGGGAGGTGAGGAGCTGCGGGAAACGCACAGATATCCAGCGCGGGTGCAAAAACAAGTAGCGAGACTCTGAAACCACCACGGTTGATGAAGTCATAGCAGGTGACAGGCAGCGCGTGATTGTGTAAGTGTAGGGCACGGAGGACAGGGAACGAGGGAAACTGTCCAAAGCAGAAGAGGTAAGAGGATCATAAAGTCTAAAGTGTCTTGTCTCACATCTCACTGTGAGCTTCTTTGGCTGGTGGAGGGTCCCTTAATGATCCAGAGATAGTGTAGAACCTGCAGAGACCAAAAACAGGAAGAGAAAAGGACATTGAAAAAAAAAGTATATACAAATATATATAGACGCATTGACATCACATTCCTCACTCCATTGTTCACTGATTTACTACATGATACACTATGATGATAAAATATGATATATATGATGATACACGCAGTTATGAGTCATCAAAGACAGGGGTAATGTCTACAGTGCAATCCCTGCCCCTGATCTCAGCTGCAGACACACTTACCTTTCCGTTCAAGTGTTACTACTACATAGTCCATAAAATGAACACTCAGGATTCAGATATTGTTGGTATATTGAAAAATACAATACTCCTTCCTGAGTTTTGCTCCAGACATATAGCAGACTGTTTTATTGTATTATTACTGTATTAAGTCAGACTCTACAGAAGAGGAACTTAGAATAACAGACAAGCTGTCTGTCAAGCAATGTCATTGTTGCCATGGTTACTTTTATGAAACACTAATTAAGGTGAGATCGCAAAATATGCTAATTAGGCGACATATCCAGAATGACTTCTAAATTGTAAATGTAAGCGTTTTCACAGCTATGCAGAAATACTGACATTTGATGAGCGGCACTAAACATGAACGATTTGCAATCTAAATTATGATGTTTTTCGTCACTTTTATTTCTGCTGAATGTTCTGTTGAAGTTGAAGTTTTGGCCCCACAGTTTTCATTATGCTTTGACTGATGGAAACAAGAAGCATAATGTTGCATGCAAGCCCCCAGGAGCAGCACTGGCTTGTGAGGGGATTTTAGTGCAGTATACTCAGTCTGAAATGTCGCTCTTGTGATGCACACAAGCCCAAAGGGAAGTTCCCCTATCATGCAAACATTACAAAAGAAGCAGCCAGTCAGCCAGCAAAGGACTCCAGTGTAAAAACGTAGAACCATCTTGGAACATTCCTGTATGTATAAAAATGAATGTGAGGTGAGAATGTAAATGTAAATTTTAAAAGTACTGAAACTCAATTTTCAAAAAAAAAAAAAAAAAAACGTAATTATGTCCACTGATACATCATAATAGTTTGATCATTCACGTGAGCATCTTGAGTTTCCATGTCAACGCCAGAGGCAGGCAGATAAAGAATCAACTGCCTGTTTCCTCACTGCAAAAAGATCCTCATCTTTTGTCTTTGTGTGTGTGTGTGTGTGTGTGTGTGTGTGTCTGTCTGTGTGTGTGTGTGTATTTTCCCACCCCATGCAAACTGGTGGTCATAAAAACAGCTAAAAGGGAAACAAATTAACTCCATAGCGTATTTACACATCTAGAAGCACATCAACCAAGGAAAATGACCAAATCAGAGCAAGTAAATGAGGATGGACCAAAACAGTGTCACGGCCGCAACGTGACAGATGTGCCCGGTGGGGTTTTGAGGCTAATGAGGGGAGGCTAAGTTAATACTGTGCTTTAGTTATGTATATTCAGAAACAAAAAAAATGACAATAATCTAACTGTCGCAGAAGAAACCTGGGCAGTACCTGTGGAGTTTTTCTTGGTTGGTGATGCAGCCTCAAATATTGCCATATTGTGTGACACAGAGAGGTGAAACGTGTCAGCTGGGTGCTAAGAGTTAGTTAAGTCAACTCATATTAGTTAGAAACACCTAACTTCATGGAACTGACCATTTTGGCAAGTCTTGTACAGCATAGTACAGAGTCTGCTCTTTGACGGAGCTCTTAAAGAACTCAAAAGGGTTCTACAGAGAGAACGACCCACCCTTCTTGAATAAACAGACACAGCAACTTTACAGGAATAACTTCTAGAAAGATAAAACTGTCCATTGACGTTACCTTGACGTTCTAAAATGCCTGCGTTCCTTCAGGAACCTAAAACAGGAGGACACTGTGGAGGAGTTTTTGAGGTCCACGATCTGGTAGATGATTGGGTTGTACATGGCTGAGGACTTTGCCAGCAGCGTGGGAACAACAGACACAGGGATGGGGACTGAGTCTGGCTCACCAAATGCCGACACCACTGACACCACTGCATAAGGAATCCAGGCTATCAAGAAGCCTGCACAGATCAGCATTGCCACCTGAGGACACAAAGCAATAGAGACAGATTTGTCCTTTTTTTGTGCGATTCACTACAGAAATGTTTTCTTCTTCTCCTTCATTTCTCTCGCAGACTTGCTCTGCCTTTCCTCTCTTTCTTTCTCACAACGTCTCTCCAACCTCTCACCAACCTTTGTGAGTTTCATCTCAAGGTTGTGGTTATTTCTGAAGCGGGCGTCAAAGTGGGAAATCTCCTTTGCAGAAGACTTGACCTTGAAGATGATCATGACGTAGGAGAAGACGATGATGCCTGTGGGGAGGATGAGACAGAAGAAAAGGATGGACAAGACGAAGCTCTGGCCGGATACTGAGGCCTGTGCAAGCCACCAGTCCAATGTGCAGGAGGTTCCAAAGGGTTCCGGGGCGTAACTTCCCCAGCCGATCAGGGGCATGGTGGCCCAGAAAGCTGCATACAGCCACACAAAGGCCAGGCACAGGAAGGCATGGTGGCGTTTTAGCCATGTGCCTAAGAGTGAGGAAAAAGAACAGTGTTGAGAGAGAATAAAAATCCAAGTTTTAAACTTAAATTCAACCTATTTTCTAACTCTGACCTCAGCCTCTGTACCTGGATCATAGAAATCCGGACTACCAAACTAATTAATTTTCTAATTTTCTTTATGATTGCCTGTAGTAACAATTAACACAGTAACCCCAAATTCACTCTTATCCAACAGAAGCTACACATCACAGCACTCCATCAATCAGCAGTCAATCATACATTTTCCACGCTAAAAGCAACACACGCTCACATAAATCACATCTGTCAAATTCACCATTTGTTTGAACCAAAGTGGTTGACTATGTGCAACCATTTGTGACATTCTGAACAAAAAATAAAAGAAGGCAGTTTGAAGGAAATGAATCCTTGTTGAAGCTGCGTGTGCCTACTTTCTGCTGCTTTTAGTTGCATGAGAATGATGCTAATAATAATTGCTGTACTACAGTTAAAGAAAATGACAATATTGGGGATTACTCTTGCGAGTCTGTTGTTAAAGTCAAGAAATGAAATTATTCACTCACTGGAGAGTCAGGAGACCACCAGGAGTTCTTGAGGCAGTTTTTGGAATCATGTTACAATAATATTGGATGGGTCATGGGTTTGGGTCTATATTGCATACAGTTACTAATTTTTATTCAAATCAAAGCCTACACATACATATTTGGGGCTACTGGCAAAAATCTGTTTCAAGATTTGTTTGTATTGGTGTAGATGGAGTACAGATGTTCAGGAACGTACCATAACTGAGATGGCAGATCTTGAGGTACCGGTCCAGACTGACCACAGTCATCGTGAAGAGGCTTCCGCAGCCGAAGAAGAAGCCCGCCCAGCCGTAGAAACGACAACCCTCCCAGCCAAACAACCAGCGGTGGGAGAAACTAGATACAATGAAAAAGGGCTTTCCTGTAACTGCGAGGACAGAGAAGGGCAAGGATGATGAAGAGGAGGATGAGAAAACAAGATGCGTCCAGGTATGGGAAGGAACAAGAGTATCAGAGAGAGAGGAAGAAAGAAAGGAAAACAAACAACAAAAAGAGAATGGAGTGAAATATGTTACCATCAAACCTTCGAGTTAAAGTTTCCCAGAAAACTTTCAATTGAATCATGAAAACACTGTTGACACACATGGCACAATTCATAATAATAAATAAATGAATAATGAACCATAACATTCTTCTTGACACTGCAACTAAAGATCGAGCACAGTGTGCTTCATGTTCACAATTTGAATTAAGAAACGTTTGGCAAGCTAATTTTATTTTTAAAAATGACTAAACCCGTACTTCTAAGAGAATTGTGTGCTTTACTCTTCATTCATATATTTATTTTTGAGGTGACACTATGTATAAAACAAACATAATGATCAATAAACACAAAAATATATTTCTAGCTGTATTAATATTTTGACAATTTCAATCAAGGACACATAACAAAATACAAAATTACATCTGGAAAATAGAAAAACTGGCTCCAATGGCTAATGCAAAAGTTGACATTATTCCAAAACATTTTGTCACTTTTGCCTTTTGATAGGAGATGATGTAGAGACGGATAACACAACAGTTATGTTACATAAATCGAAACCAGAAAATGCATCATTCATGCCTGCATCAATACAAGCATACAGTATGTGCTGTTTAGATGACATGAAGTGGGTGTCTTTGTTTTGACACCAAATAAAATGCAGGTGATAAAATTCTAGTCGGTGCTTGTGGTGAACATGACAAAAGCCCCTTTCTACTGTACGAGTATTTCTGACTTAAAAGATAAAAAGTTAGATTACACGTGACAGCTCTTGTGACAACTTGTGACAAACAGTGCTTCACTGAACAGCATAAAGTGAAGTGACAAAGAAAAGGGAAAGGACTGCTGGTCTTTGACAGTAACAACAGTGTTATGGTAAAGCTTCATGGTCCCATCTTGTGAAAGTTAGAATGCTGCAGTAAATTCATGGCTGACTTGCTCCAGCCTTGCCCTTTAACTCTTCTCATTATATTGTCCATGCAAACACAGGAAACACGCAGCTTCATACTGTCATTAGTTTCTTGCCACAAATTAAAAAGTTAAGTAACTCTTGGCCCTGGACCTCGACTTTTACTGTCCACACACAACAAGGTTTAATAAGCTAAGCATGCCTCATTATTGGTGTGTGTGTCAGATGGCCCCTTTCCCTGGTGAGCCAGACAGGCTGTAGCACACAAAGCATAAGCAAAATAAAAAGGGATAAACATCAAAACCTCTAGAGGCAAGGTTGCATGAAACATGATGAGCCAAACGTTTTCTTGGAATCACTGAAAAACCCAGCAGGGCAAGTACACACACATGGTTGCTCACATGTTCTGGGGCTTAACACCATTTACACATTCTGCTTACGCTCATTAGGGTCACGGTGGAGCTGGAGCCTATCCCAGCTGACTTTGGATGAGAGGCGGGATACACTCTGGACAAGTCGCAAACAAACTTTTAGCTCTGCAAATCAGACAATTGTTATGTTTTCCCTTCGGCTCATTTAGCCTGACGATCGCTGTTATCTGGCTTCCATTTCACGTGGAAGCAATTCTTGCTGGATAATATTTACAGAGTTGACTCTTGGCATCGAGGCTCTGTCACTCCCCAATCCTTCCATATGAGTTTCATTTCCACATTGTCTTCTAGAGTAACTTGAGGGTTTCTCAAAACCTTTTCAAATCACAGAAAGACTAAATGATTTCCTGGGCACTGCCATTTTTAGTAATCATTACTCAAACAGGGATGGATGGATAGCTTTTGGTCTTTTCAAGCCATTTGTTGACAATTATTAACATAAAACAAGCACACCAGACCTATCCTTTAAAAGATAAAGTCCCATTTTAAAAGTCAACAGTGGGCTGATTTATTTAGAATGCTACACAGTCCAGAAACATTGCTGGAAGCCAACTTTGGGAGTCAGGAATGCACAACACACCTCCAACTGTATAATGACTCCCCTCTGTGCAGAGAGAGGAGACTCATTCTGTAACAGATGATTTCATAATTGCACTGTTTCCAATTAAGTTTTCACAATGCATATTTGCACAAGTTATTGGAGAGTCCATATGTATATTTTTCATATGTATATTTTTTCTTATGTATATTTTTATAGGTAGAGCTATATGTTCTTCCTCCTTAGAGTTTCTATTTGATTTATACTTTCACCAAATTTTTACCTCATGCCTGTATATAGTGCAGGAGTGTCCACACTTCTTTTAAAGAGGGCCAGATTTAATAATGTGAAGATGCCAATTTGCCAATGCATTTTCAAAATGAAAAAATTAAGACTAAAAGTTACTGTTCTGTAACAATTTTATTTTCATCATCACATTTAGCTTTCTTTTTTTTAATGGCAATGGAAAGTAATATTTTGTGTCATATCTACAGATATATAACACCAGCAGTTATGTCCTTAGAGGTTCAAATGCTTCATTATGTCAACCAAAAAAGTCAAATCTTCCAGTCATACAGTATCTGACAATCTTAGCAGGCCATAAATAATATTATATTATAAAAAAGAATGGCCGTCCTGCAGAAAGCTGCGTCTACATGTACTGTGAAAACCTAGGGAACCCTGAGACTAGAAGTGATTCTGGACTACCTACTTAAAATTACTACGACAGTGACCACCAGTCTGACCATCTGAGTTGATGGGCTCCTTGAATTAAATATTTTGCTTGTTGGTGGAATAAGGGGAAAGCTGATGTGTCACTCCACCAGTGATTCATCTTCTAGGGGTCGTGAATGTACACTGAGAATTTCAACAACACAAAATGTGACTTGGCATTGATGACATGTGAGTAGTTATTGTGCTTAAAGAGAGATTGTCACCACGTCACTTTGGAAACAACCTTTGGCAACCATAAATATTAAATATTAATATTAAAGTTCATGGTAATCTGCCGAGATGACTTGCTATGATGACTAGTTTTTAGTCTATAATCAGTCTCAAGATGATCAGGGAGAGCGCACCATGTCCACATATGTCCCTTGAAAAGGCTTAATTAGAGAACAGGCCACATCAGGGAGGATTAGTGAGGATTACTGCAGAGGATGACGTCTTATGCAAGGTAAAAAAAAAAAAAATGTAATTACATGACAGCGCTCTTCGATTAACTTATATTTACAGATTAACAGAACATTTGTCAGCTTTGACAGTTCACAATCAATATTTGTGTATTTCATTAAGTCATAGTGCTGCAGAATTATAATGTATGACATATACTGACAGGAAAGAAACTGCCATGAGGCAAAGGCCTTTTGTCATCACCAGTAATATTTAATAACTTTTCATGAATTACCAATCCTCACATTCATTTATCATTCATTGTTTGATGTTAAATTACACTTTCCTTTCTGTTTTGTACTTTTTTTTTCATCATCAGTACAGTGGTATTCATTCAGCAGGAGAGGATGTCTGTCCTCACACTTTAAATGTATGTGTGATGTAATAATTTGAATAACTTGATATATTCATACATTTATACTTTTTGTCTTACTGTACTGTATTGTTACCAGCTGCGTCAAATCCAGACTTATGATACATTCCTGTACCTATACGTTGAAAACAATGCTATGCTTCCATCTCTTAGGTACAATGGTGCTTCAAGCAAAATGCAAAAACAGCAGGATGCTAACATGCTCAAAATGGCAATGCTAACATGCTGATGTTTACTGGGTAATAGTAATGTTTACCATGTTCACCATCCTCAGTTACCATATTATCATGAGTACTTTTGAGACTGATGTTGATGTCATTAGTTTAGAAAAGAATAAAAGTCAGGTGATCACCAAAGTCATTGGGACCATGGGTTTCTCTACCAAATGTCCAACAGTTGTTGAGATATTTCACTCAGAAAGTGGTCACTGACCAACCAACCAGCCCTGCCTGGCCTAATCCTGCGAGCATGGCAAAAAAAAGGAGGCTTTGACGATCTGCAACAGCCAGATCTTCTGCAAGATGCCCTATTACTTGCCCTATAGACTTATATTGCTTCATTCTAAAATGAGTAGGAAATAGCAGATTACTACTCAAAAAGGACACATATTTGGTTGTAGATGGGTTAAAATGTTAGTATTTGGCAGTTTAATAAGAAGAAGAATTGTGAATAAAAACTGGCACCCTGTGTTCAAGTACTGTATATGCAGAGACACTGGACCTGGAAGCTGAAATATTCCAAGCAATGTGGAACTGTTTCAAGGAAAACATGAAATGCAAAGTGAATCCTGCATCATAAAAAATGGATTATTTGACTTTGATCTTCCGTATCAGCATTGAAGCACCTCATACTGTACTATCTCCACAGCATGAGCTGCAAGACAAAACAGACATCACTCTCAAAGCTTTGCTGCAGGACTCTGAAGAGATCATTTGAGCAAGAGATGGACGAGCCTGCATCTTTCATCATCTCCACAAAAATCATGTCTTTGGAGTAACAAGCACTACCAGAATTTCATACACATACATTAAGGGAACAAGCGGTACTGAAGCAAGTATACACTGCCTTGATATTAGAGTGGTCTACAAGAAAATAAATAAATAAATACTTATACCCTATCTAATTTGATAGGGATAACCCCGCTGTGACAGACAGATATAGATGTAATATTTTCTTCTTCACATACATGGGTCTGACTGCATTCACCTCATTCAAGTTAGGTGCAATCAATAGAACCATGTTTTCAGCAGAGATCCATTGAAACACTCATCTACACCTTCATCACCTCACGACTCGACAACTGCGACATCACTCTGTACAGGACTGCCACCGATACACCAGAGCCAAAACTCACCTGCTCACCCAGTCCTGCACCAGATATCACACCACCCCAGCCCTTCAAAAACCTTCACTGGCTCCAATATATGACATACGCCTACCTGCAAAAATTAGATCGACTAACACCAGCCTTGTCACACACTTACCCGTTCCAAGCACCACACCTCGGGGAACGGGGCCATCTCAATTTCTGCCCACTCCCTCTGGAACATTGTACCCTAACAGGTCAAACATTCTCTCCTGCCGTAGAACTGCACTCCAAACCCATCTATTTCAATCAATGTGCTTCCAATCTATGCCTTTCTATGGGGGCAGGCTGAAAAACCATAAAAACTAAAGTTCACTAACAGACAGGGAACAAAGGAGGCGACCTGACTGATACAGAATCAACCACCTAGAACTGCTGGTGCGTCCATGACAGGCTTATCTGAAGGTACATATCCACCTGACAGCCAGTTAGGGATAGTTGGCACTAATCAACACTAATTGGCACGTGATGGTTGTTTAAGGATGTAAGGTTGATAAGGTGCAGTTAAGGAGAGGGCAGTGGCCTGTAAATAGTGCAGCACCTTCTGTCTATTCCTTCAAGAACTGGTTAAGAATCGATCATGAATCAAATCGTTATATTCCAAAGGTTTTTATTTTTGGGTTATCAAAATGGTGTAGCCTAAAACCACATACCTTTGTATACATGAATACTGACAACTATTTTCCCCTCTTTGATCATGCCTCTGTGCGATGGTCATCTGTACGTGTGCAGAACTCGAATGGATTTCTGTTGCAGACAATCACCAGCATCCAGAGTAACAGTTAAGGTAGTGCACTGATCAAACGTCAGTGCAGACATTCAATCAATGAGCTCGCCTTACCCCTGGATCCCACCAGGCACAACTCTGATGTCAATGTGATGTGATGTCGTAGTTGTGATGTTGTTATGCCTGCCAGGTTTTGTTAACCTGCTCAGATTTGGTCATTTTTCTTGGTTTGTCTGTTTTATTTCATTGACTGGATTCTCTATGCCACTTCTGTGTCTGACTTCCAGTCAGCTCAATCTGCTCTGTGCTGCTTAACATGGCTGGTCATGGCGTTCATCAAAAATAATACAGCCACATATTCTCTGCATTGCAGAGCGGAGAGACATTTTTGAAAAGTGCTGTGAAATGTGGTGAAATCAAAACTATTGTTAAGACCGTCTGTGTCATGGCATTGAGCTGTGCTTCACACTTGTAGTCCGACTTGTTTGGTTTGGACCATGGGGCGAAAAGTTAGATATTGTTGCATTTTAGTTCAGTTTTTCTTTTACAAAGGAACCATAAGTAAACAGGAAGTTATACAGGCTGACAGGTAAGTCATTGATTGGACAGTCTGGGTGATTGTCATCCTGGATCATTAGAACTCACATGGTGGAATCACTTCAGTGTTTTTGTGTATATTTATGTTGTTTCACAAAGAATAAATGATTATTAATTATTATCAGTATTATTAGACATGTTATAAAAAATGACTAACAGGTACAGACAGAATGAAAAGTACTGTAGGTGGCTTCTACTGTATTGACTCAGAGAAACTACACTGATGTGCTACCAAATGATTTGCATTGATATGTTTATAGCCTACAGATAAATTATAACATCACTTCCTGGACAGATTGAACCATCAGCAGATAATTTAACTTACGAAAATATGCTAACATCACTTCCTGGACAGACTGAACCATCAGCAGATAATTTAACTAACATCACATATTTGATAGACAGAGTTCTGATGTGTACAGCCTCACTGAGTCTGTAGAGCCATTTAAACATTAATCATACTTGATTGAGGCATTCTTGAGGCATTCACAGGCTGAGTACAAATGACCTTTACAGGTTGGGAAAATGTGTTAACCTATGTTCCATAATAAGACAGCATCCAGTGATGACAGAAGACAGGATAAAAATGGAAATGTCAAAGCATTCCCCTGAGGTCAGAAATGTGCAATTATGAGTCAGTCTTAAAAAAAGAAAAAAAAAAAAGAAATATCTGATTATTTGGTGAAATAGAAAAACGAAATGAAAGTTAGAGAAAATGCAGACAATAGATTGAACTGCATCTCATCAGGAGCAGAAACAACTATGGGAAATGAAATCACTTCATTCCTCTGACACACTGAATACAGGAATCAATAAAAATAAGCAGAATAACCATACATGATGAATATGAATGAAGAAGCCCTGAATGAGCCGACTGACACTTCACTATATTATTTATATTCAGGACTGCTGCATTTGTTACTGATAATGAGAATTAGTAAAAGCAGCTGCAGAGTGTTTCTCTGTTTGGCCATGTTATCTCCGTCTGCAGCAGTTTCTTGTCACATTGGTTGTTTTCTTGAGTTGCAATAGGCAGAGCTAGCAGCTAGCAGGAAAACTGAAGTATCAAACATCCTTTTGCTTTTCTAACAGTAAACCTTCACAGAATACAAGGACAGACATTTTACAGTGTTATAAAAGGCTCCATGTGCCTGGCTCAGCTTTTGTGTCACAACAAATAATCTACAAACTTTGTTGGTCGACTACACTGACAGCACAAATAACGTACCTGATATGCCAAAGTCAAAGATGGCGAGATTTACAGTCATGAGCTCAGGAGGCTTCAACTTAGTCTTGCGCTTGATGGTCATGTAAATGACATAGCCATTCCCTGTTGCAGACAAGACTCCTGTAAAACACAGAGAGAGAGAGACACACACCAGTCTGAAACCAGTCACAATTGTGGATGCTTGAATCGGGTATTCCAAGTTTTCTGGCATAAACACAAGAGCTACAACATTATAGGGGGCCCCACAGTGTGACTTTGTATGTTGCTCGCTCTTCGCACTTTGTACAGTGTTAAGATAACTGACTCGTTCACGAGCTGCATTGACTGTGAGACCCACGCTATTAACACTTCACTTGCTCTCACGTCATGTTTATTAACCTTCAGAATTATATTTCACGCTCTCCTCCTGATTGTCTGAATCACTCCCTGCTGCACGGTGAGTGTGCTGTCAGTGTCAGTTTCCTTTTTGACTGCGTCACAGACTTGTCGCTAGGCTAATTTATTTCTGCACATAGTGCTGCCCTTTGTTTCTATTACAGTTAGAGTTAGTTTTGTGGTTTGTAAAGTTCTTTCAAACAACCAAGTGCCAAAAACTGCAGAACTGCAAAACAAGTCAGTCTCCATAAGTCCCTATGTTAAAAACGTCACAGCAGAAATAAACATGTTTACAGCCTGGTACAAAAAACGGTCTCCATAGCTATTTTCCTGGTTCATGACAACTGTACTGAGGGTAAATTTTATACAACTCACCTGTTCAAGTTAATTAATCAATATCAAGGATTAAAGTTTTGCATAATTAAGAGCGCAGCCATTTTGATTGACAGGTGCTTTCACAAGGAGGCACCACACTGAGCTTAGACACTCGATGAAGTGACATCCATGTCTTATACAGTCTATGGAGGACACCTCCAACATCTTCTGTTGTGTGCTACATGTGTGATGCATTCAGCAGCAGCACAGCATCTCCTCTCACTTTCCTCTCACACCGTGACACAGGCAACAGTGGGTTACTATGGTTACAGCTGAGGTCTAACAGTGAGTTACTATGACTGGGGGCTTTGTCCCTCTGACTCTTTCTCATGATTCTCAGTAAGAGGTTTTAGGATGTTTTAATGATATAAAGTCATGAATGTAGCCTGCTGCTGAAATCTTGAATTATAACATAATTTTACATGTTTGATTATACAGGGCTGCACAAACAAATCATATCAGGAGTGTCAGGAGTTGAGCAGCGTGTTGAGTTAGGCCTGATTGGTAAGACCTGATTTTTCTGATGTTGTAAAGTGCAAAGTGGCATGACTGGGAAACTGAGGCAACATGATTGGAGAAGGTTAGTTGGTCATCATCAATCATGACCCCTAAGTTTCTCACCACCTTGGTGGGGGCAAGACATAAGGAGTCAACTCTGATGCTGATGTGATGGCTTTGGCTGGGAGGACCAGGGAGAGGTTCAGCTGGAGTTGATGTGCCTTCATCCATGTGACGATATCTGAGAGGAAATCAGAGACCTGTGCAGAGATTGAGGGGTCCTCAGGAGGAAATGATAGATACAGCTGAGTGTCATCTGCATAGCAGTGATAGGAAAAGCCATGAGAGTGCATAATTGGACCTAAGGAGGTGGTGTAGATAGCATATAGAAGGGGACCCAGCACTGAGCCCTGGGGCACCCCTGTGGTGAGGTGATGAGAGGTGGACAGCTGTCCAAGCCAAGATACACTGAACGAGTGCCCTGTCAGGTAAGATAAGCCAAGCCAGAGATGCCCATGTTTGAGAGAATGAAGAGGAGGATAACTGTGTCAAAGGCAGCTGATAATTCAAGTAGAATGAGGACAGACGACTGTGCTGCGGCTCTTGCTTCTTTCAAGGCTTCTGTCACAGACAACAGAGCAGTTTCAGTCGAGTGACCGCTCTTGAAACCAGATTGATTTGGATCAAGAAGACTGTTCTGTGAGAGGAATTCTGAGAGTTGCTTAGTGACCGCCTGTTCAATAGTTTTGGATAAAAATGGAAGAAATGAAACAGGATGATAGTTCTCGACCTGAGCAGGTTTGAGAGAGGGTTTGTGGTACAGAGATGCTGATACAGCACGAGTAAGCTAAAGTGCTTTTAATCTCATTAAATGGTGTGATAAGAAATAGTAAGTGTAAATAAAGGACCTCACATTCATGTTTTGTTGCACCTGTTAAGGTGAAATAAACACCGTTATCGTTTTTAACTCTACAACCTCCAACCTGAGTGGTGGTCCAGCTAGCTAACAACTGAATAGAAGGTTCCTTTGATTTTAACTTTTTATTTGAGGTGTAACATCACTGCATCATTCCTATCAAACTCCAGGATGCAATTATGATGTCTGAAATATCTTCCTAAGCAGCTCAGCACCAGCGCCAGCCTCACCACCAGTGCTTTCCTTTGATATGCGCTAGTGTGCGCTCCTCTCTTGTACCGCATGTCAAGGTTTTCTGAAGCTTTTGAGATGCACATAAAAGTTCAAATATTCTCAACTTTTCAATCGACTGCTCGTCAATGTCACCTTTGGCTCAGGCTGTCAATCAAAACGTGCCAGAAACTGCAATTAGATGTGGCAGACTTGCAAATGCAGAGAGGATGATATTATACATGACAACACATGGAAGAGACGGTTGTATTCACCACACTGTTTCCTTTCTTTCGGTGTTTTGTGAACCTCCAGTCTTCATTCATCCAGCTGCACAGCGACAGCCTAAGCTCAGCTTCTGCTTGAATCACTTTTTTCCTGTTAATCACATTTGATGGCCTTGTTCTATGCACAGCTCGCTCCACAGGCACACCAGCTGTTTTGCCCATTGCACTTTGCCAAGGGGAGGAGACGTGTCTGTGTGCGGTCAGCCTCTGATGTTTTCTTTGCGGCTATGCTGTGGTGGAAAGAAAAACTCTAGACTCTAATGTTCAGAAAATGTAGAGATTCAGCAGCTGTTGTACATCTGTGGTTATTAACATGTTGGAAATGGAACATGACAAGTAAAAGCTTCAGGGTTGACCTTTCACGTCAGCCAGTCAACACTAACTGGCATCATCATGCCATCAAATCATCCCTGAACAGGTAAGTATATGCATATATACAGAGTATGAATAAGAAAAAAAACTCCCTTTCTAGAGCACCAGACACTTACTTTACCATAATGATGATCCCTCCACCTCATCCACATTCTGCATCCATACTGTTCACACATCACCACCACCTAAAGGTCTGACACTCTCCATACTGACTACAGTTAGTTTCATGGCTTATTGCGTTCCCACTGACCATGCACAACAGAGAGACGCATGAAGAGGCTGACATCAGGCATTTCATTCACTTCACACTTTGTCAAACATTGTGTTTAATGTGGACTGACAGTAAACAATGACATGACAAGTCTCGTTGTCGAGCAACTGAGGTGTGAAACTGTGAAAAGCAGCACGTGACTGAAGAATGGCGGGCAGAAGTTATCGACTAGCTGGTCAAGAAAGTCACACATCGAGCAAGTTAAAGGATCAAGTATCTTTGTCTGGAGCTATTCGAGACAAGAACAGAGAGAGAGGAGATAGAATAGGGAAAGATCCATCCATCCATCCATCCATCCATCCATCCATCCATCCATCTATCCATCCATCCATTTTCTTCTGCTTATCAGGTTGCGATGGAAGCAGATTTAGCAGCATTCCAGATGTCTGTCCTGGGGTCTCCTCGCGGTTGGACTTGCCCTGAACACCTCTAAAGGGAAGCCCCCAGAATTTTGGTTCTGGAACAGGTGCTATGTGTGCGCTGGTATCGCTCCACCTCCTGCATCATTTCAGGTTCCTATCATGAGGTTCCAAGTCCCTAGGACCAGTCTGTGATGCTGGGTAGAAGCATGCCCAGGTCCCAACCCAAATGCCTCTCCCTGCAGTTGGTGGGCCCACAGAGATATGCTAACCCGACCACCATGTTAAGGACACCATTCTTTGGAGGGGTTTCTATGCCATGGTTCTGAAACTTTTTTATTCCTATTAACTTTTTTTTTGGCCTTTTCAAGCTTTATTTCTGACAGAGACAGCTGAAGAGTGACAGGAATGTGGGGAGAGAGAGAGAGAGAGACAGGGAATGACATGCGGGAAAGAACCACAGGTCGGATTCAAACCCTGGGCTTCCGCAGCAAGGACTGAGCCTTCACACATGGGGCGGCTGCTCTACTAACCGAGCCGGCCCCCTATTAACTTATAATATATAACATTTTTATTACATTTATTAACATTTTTATATACATTACAATTGTATTTATTTAAGCATTTAAGGGGCGGCTGCTCTACCAACTGAGCTAAATCCCGCCCCCTATTAACTTTATATAATAACATTTTTATTACATGGCAAAATTATATTTATTTAAGCAAATTCTATTCATTGCTGCGATATAAATAAATAAAGTTTGAGTTTAAGGTTAATGGATTGAAGAAAAGCAGCCACCTAAAGGGTTAAAAGGAAGAAAAAAACACCATCAGTCAGAGTTTTAACCCAAAAGACAGCGTACTGTTAATGTTTTGAGAAGCAGCTGTAAAATGACACATGCCGGAAATTAAGAGGCAGTATTTGAGGCTGGAACTTAATGAATCAATACTTTTACAATAACAATGTATCAAATGACATGAAAACTATGTGACAGTGTGAGAGAACCTACAGAGATCCATCATCACCTGAATCTGCAGCTCCGCTGAGCTTTACAGCGAGTTTGAGCTCACTGTTTGAGCTAACTGTCCCTTTAATAACCAGGTCACATTTCATATCATATCACAAATATGATCACAACCAGTGTGAGTCATAACAGGGACCCTAGAGTGCATGTGAAGATACTAACTGACAAATATGATGGGGATAACTTGACAGTGAGAGATGACATCACATGTGTAAAATGACTATAACTGTCATAAAATATTCAAAACATCAGCCACTTTAGGAGCGTCAGTGGACATCTCACCGAGGGAACCAAAAATATCCAGAACCAACCCTGCTCATAAAATGTGTTTATTATTGTCGGCTATGCACAGCTATATGTACATTATGTGATGAATCACCACAGTGCAGCGAATGTAAAACCACACATGAAATTAGCCTGAAACACGATCTCATACAGAATATGATTCAGCAGTGAAAGCAGCACACAGCGTCTCTTCTGTTGAATTTATTATAACGCATCATGACCTTTTTATGCACAGCAGCATGGAGATTAATGAGTCTGTCCATTAAAACAATCTGACCTCTGGCCAGCACAGCAGAGCTTCCTCCACAGTCTTCTAAATAAAAATCAATTGGCCCTGAGGTTTACTCACATCTTTCAGTCACAGTCCTGCTGGCCTGTCAGCTGCTTCACATTCACCGTGTGATCCTCACAAATATCTGTTTCACTGCTGATTCATTTGATTCCTTCCAGTTATTTATGGGGGCACTTGAATTAAAATGGAAAACTGAATTAATAAATAACACAACAAGTGTACTGTGAATCTGCTCATCCCCATGCACTCATATGATGTACTGCACCACTCCATAAATAAAGCAAGTACATGTAAAAGCTCTCAGACAAAGTTTAGGTCATGAAGGAAAACAGAGCTTTGAAACATTCATTGACAGAAAATTAATTACGAAACCACCACAGCAAAACTTCTCCAATCTATCAGGTCCTCTCCCTGTGTTTCTCTGCTCTATTATTTGATACTGATATGTGATATGGAATTGAAGCTTGGCACACAATAGAGAGGAAAACCAGTGGTTATTAGTTCATCATCTACAAACATCAGTCACATTAATCTCTTGATATTATCTGTTTTATTGAAACTTGTCCTGTTGCTGCACCTTTTTCTTGTTAAAGAGGTTTCTTGATCCAGGCATGGTACCGGCTTATTACCAAGAGGAACGCAAATTTGCATTTCAATGCTGTTATAAGATCTCCACTCAGCCCTTTACCAGATAAAGTATTCCTGTGAATGTGTTTTACATAGACAAGCATAGAAATGATGTTCTTGTGACGCTTTTGATTTGATGAGGACTCCTCAAGATATTATGTGCGGTTAAGTATTCCTTAACCGCACATAATATGAGAGTGAGTGTGTGTATGTTCATAAGAGGTGAACATATGAATGAATGAAATGATATATGATATAAACCACAACAGCACTGAGACTTAAAGTACTGAAGATTTTGTTTTTAGATTTAAAGTACCATTGCAATTAAAGAAAAGTTGTAAAGCTGCAGAGCAATTGTTTCTATGTGATTGTGATTTCTGATTCTGAGTAGGTAACATTTATAAACATAACTTTTGTCATATTTGCTGAGACTTTCACTAATAATCTGACAGTAATACAAGAGACATATAATCCATGCATAAAAATGGGTTTCCCTGGCTTTTCCTTGCAAGAGAACCACTTCTGAATGAACCAAAACCAATCAGATTAAAGAAAGACAGTTGGTTGTTGAGTCTCATTGACAGGTTGTCAGATATCGGCCGTACTTTTTAGCATTGTTGTGCAGCTATATGCACAGAGGTATTAGAGCACATTATGTTGCGATGTTGGAGATTTAACCAACAAAATATAGTTTAAATAAAGGTGGGAAATGAAATTGAGACCAGTTTTTAAAGACAGCTTGGCGTCTTTTATCACTTGCTGCAATATTGGCCAAATCCACACCAGATGATTAGTACCAAGAGTGTTCCAAGTGGAAACCCTTGGCCACCACAATGGCCCCACTGACCATAAATATTAAAAGGGAATGCTACAATGTATATTTACAAAGGTCTCCAGAGGATAGCCTTCATTATATAGTACCAGTCAAAAGTTTGGACACACCTTCTTATTCAGTGTTTTTTCTTTATTTTGTTTACTATCTGCAATGTAGATTAATACTAAATGGCAAACTAGATGTTTAGTGCAGCAGCAAAGCACCTCCATATCATCACACTCCACACTCCATGCTTCACAGTGGAAACCACAAATGCAGATACCTTCTTGGCATTTGCAAAGACTCAGCTGCTGGAACCAATAATCTCAGATTTCCACTAGTCCATTCTTTGTGTTTCTTAATCCAAGCAACTCTTCTCTTTGTCTCTCAATTGTAGTTTATTTGCAGCAAGTCAACCAAGAAGGCATTTACGTGGGCTCTTATCTGAAGTCCCATGAATTGGTAATTTCTCAGGCTGGTAAATACATTAAGAAGGCCAAAAAATTCCACTAATTAACTTTTCTGTTCATTAAAAAGCTTTCCAGGTGATTACCTCATGAAGCTGATTGAGAGGATGTGTGCAAAGCAACCATCAAAGAAAAGAACCTTGAAGAATCTGAGGTATAAAACATATTTCTGGTTTCTTTACCGCATAATTCCTCATGTTTTATTTCATGGATTTGATATCAACTTTGTCAATCTACTGTGTAGAAAGTAATAAAATAAAGAAAAAACATTGATTGTGAAGATGTGTCCAAACTTTTGACTGGTACTGTACATCATTGCTCACCACTGAATTTGTAATGGACCATAATAAACTTAAGCTTAAGTTTTGATTTCTGCTATAAAACAACACAGCACTTCTTCTTCTTCTTTTGGTGAAAATAATGCAGAATGAGTGTAACCAGGAACACATTACTCTACACAGAGAGTGTTACTGCAAACTTTACCTTTGGGTAAAAGTAATATGTACTGTATTCCATTTTGAAGATGGCAATTGTCTCCTATCAGTCTCCTATCAATCTCCTATCAGTGTTCACGGGTTAAATACTGAAGCAGGTCAAAGGGCAGCTGCTCATTGTGTTTGAGGGGCCTTTATTTCACCTCAAGGTTTATGTTCTCTTTCTATTCTGTTCCTCTGAATAAAAACTCAATTTCCTATAAATCATTTTAATTAGCTTTACATATAGGATGTGTACCTCTCTTCACAATGCCTCAATTAAATGTGTCATGTCATGATTCAATGAGGTTAAAATTAGACTGGAACAACCCCCTTTGTTCGCCTGTCTTCTGCAGTGAGATTAGATTTCCAGGAATGGTCAGTAATTTGATTTGCTGTTGAACAGTTGGCAGTCATCTGCATATTAAGACAATCCTCTTTTGAATTATACTAATACGAAGGGTATACTTTATTACAAGCAAATATGATACAAGTGACGCTGATAACTACATACTAGAGACTACATTTATTTTGTCTGATTGGTGAGTAATGTACTCTTCTCTCTGTGACTAGCTGACGCAACAATTTCTCCGTTTCTCTGTTTGTTGGCTGTGGTTTCTAAGCAGTACAGGTACTCTTATATGAACCCAGTTGTTTTATGAATAAAAAATGGATTCGAATCAACTGCTACATTGGCCAGGGTTTTATCAGTTAACTGTACACTGGCCACTGTTTAGCTGACTTTTAATATATTGTTATACAGTACATTGGTAAAAGCTGTCATTTAACCTAAATTAACATAACTCTAATTCAGATTTTGGTTAGAGTGGAGATGTAGTGTACATTTGGCTTGAAAATGTTGTATTATCTTTGACTTCCATAAACCTGTGTTAACCCTCATCCTACTGACTGATACAGCTGCAGACACCATGGGCATATGTTTTCAACAATTTCAGCAAAAATAAGATGGAGTGTGGAGGTATGAATTTAGCCAGTATAGCCAGTGTGAAGTATGAATACATGTGAGTGCAGATGCAAACTAAAACTAAAAAAAAGGTGTGAAGGCTATGAGGACAGGTTGAGGCTGCCAAGGGAAGCAGTAAAAAAAGCAGTTTCTATGTGCCTTTGGCCCCTCTCACTTCTCAGGTGCAGTAGTGGCTCCAATGACCCACCCAGGCTCCTGTAAGAACAGCAGAGCAGCACAAGAAGACAGATGGGTGGGCCATCACATTAGGCCTCTTTCAAAATACATAAATTAACTATGTTAAATATGTTGGCAGGATGAGGGTTAACAATCGATTGACATATGTTCATTTGTGCTCACAAAGCAGCATTTCTTTTATTAATTGTTCATTTATAATATCATTTATTATTAATTTGAGATTAATTGTCAATCTTTGTCAACTACCCGTCTCTCATATTTGCCCCCTGTGTAGCCTTTTGCCTCCTTATCTATTTATATACTGCCTCCATCTGCTGCAGAACATGATTAAATTTCATCATGTGTACATCTGAAAACTTCAGCCAACTATCATGACAAATGAAACACTGAACTGACTCTATCGTCGCAGAACACTGGAAGTAAATCTGATTGTGGTGGCATGTATTTATGAAGAGACAAAGACAAAGCATTCATCACAGCGACAGACTGACCTATGATACAGATGTAAAAAGCTGCAACGATATCTGCCTCTCTGGAGAGTTTTGAGGCGAAAGGGTCACCACGGAGGAGATAATGGGGGATGTATGAAGAGTGCGGCCACGTCTCGTTCTCCATCACTGTCATCAGCGGGGAATGTCCTGTGAAATGGAGGATAAGGCTGAAATAATGAAGCTGCTTCCACAAATTACACACGTATCTATACCCCCAGGCTTAGAATAAGCCTGAACCCATATGCACATGAACACATTTCACAAACCTGTGCACTCTATATTATGACTATAAAGCCAGCAATCAGAAACAGATGGCACAGGCATCAACAGGAGATTATCTTACGTCACTGTAGAAGAGACCCAACTGCACATTTTGCACGTTTCCTGACTGACATGATGGATGTTAGTGGTGTTAGCCCCTTTTAGGCTGATCCACCCCCAAAGTATATCTTTTTGTTATTCCCGGTTGTGTGACTTGATTCAAAGTATGGCCAACTTTGTTGATGAGTAAAAAGATCTTACATAATTTCACAAATTATTGTCTAATTTATAACATTTATTCGTGGAATGAGGTTATTTGAACTTTATTTAATAAACCAAAACAAATAGCTGAAAAGCACTAAACATCTGTTGAGAGTTTGTTGATGATTCTCTGAAGGTCACTGCAAGCAGCGCTATTTACATGTACAGTCATGTGATCTGCTGTTAATATAAAAACAAAAACTAAAAGGTCCAGTGTGATTTAGGAGGCCAAACAAACATCGCTCTAGATACTGTAGAACATAATGAGACATTTTATTTAAATGTATAATTTAGTCACATGGGTACGTACTTCTGAAGGTATAACTAGCATGAATACAAAATCCAAAGTACTGTTTAGTGTACTACCCCTAAGACCTTTTGTCAAAGTGTATAGTAATAGAGAATAAACATATAGTTCCTGTGGGAGAACACACACTAATGTGTACTGTATACACATTTAAACACTTAGTGAGCAACAATTCCTTCTTTCATTGCGTTCTAGCACCTCAGTACTCTGAACAATAACAGCAAAAATCTAATTCAATTGTGAATGCTGTCCTCAAAGTACTATATTACTGTCCATGGTACAATAGCTCGGCTCAAAGCACCAACTGCCCAATCAAAAAGTCATCACAAAGCAAAAGCAATTCCACTGAAGGAGCTGACAGGAGCCACAGGACCAAATAATTATGAAGAAATGCCAAGAGGATAAATGGTCCATTTTATAAACGTGTAACATTATAAACAGGACCTATTCCTATGTATGATGTATGGATATATGGATGGATGCTGCTTGAAGTAAATTGTCTTCAGGAGTTCAGAGTACAAAGAAGACTTTTATAGCACAAAGATTTCTGAAATACTGTGTCCAATACAGTATGTCCAAGCTGTGCACAATATAAGCTAAGGTTACAATCCATCACCTTGGTGTGCACAAAGCAATGTTGTATCTGGGCAGGGCTTTATTATTTTTATCTACACATGCAACTACAGGATGATTTCTGGGCTATATTGTGAATGTCAGACTGGTTAAGGTTAAGATAAAGTAAAAAAATAAATAAATAAATAATTTATCATTGGTTTGTGACAATATGCAATCTCCAGATTCTGGCATCATACGCACTACACATTCTTTCATGATTCGACTTCCACATCCTTTGTTATTGCCTCACTCCATAAAGGATACACTTTGTCCTGTGTTAGCACTTAAATCATGTGCTGCAGAGTTGTACAAACTGAATTCCCAGGGAGACTGGTCTGTCTGAAGAGCGTATACGTTAGCATTCTTATACTGACCTATGCTATTTGTGTAAGATCTATAGAGTTTACACTGGATAAGGTGTGACTGTTTATGAAATCAGCAGATGTGGAGTGTGTTTTGGGCTCCATCGGCCTGTTAGCTGCTAAATGCTTCAGTTTGTCTATGACCAGGTTTGTCTGCCCTTGTTGCTGGGTGGCAAAACTGAGGTTGATGACTGTGGCATTTGTGAGCTGTAAAACCAAAAAAAAAAAAAAAAAAAAGAAAGAAAGAAAGAAAGAAAGAAAGAAAATGTTGAAAGAAACTAAAATGCTCTTCAAAGCTGATGGAAACTGCTAAGTTGGGCTCATCTGTCAAGTTCTCATTATTAGCAGCCTTACAGTGATCCATTGTAGATACATAGAAATATAGATTAGAAGTAGATAGTAGTAGATCATTTATAATCACAGTTTGGAGGTTAACCCAATAAATAATAAATAAATCATTTATTCCTAGCCTAACAATGTCATATTTATAGCATTATTTGTATCTGTAATGTCATTCTTGATAGAATTAGGGGTTATTGATAAAGTGTAAAGTATCAGCCGTGAAATCCTGTGTCCAGGAGAGATCACAAGACCAGCATGCGTCATTCTTTCAATTCATTTCATTTAACCACAGATAAACAACCATTCATTCATTAGGAGCGCTCTGACCTCTTCAGTTGGATCTTTCTGTGTGTTTCAGACTCCCTTCTATCGTGTGGGTTAAGAGTTATTTTACCCTCTAATTTGAATTTCTGTATACTTAATCAGTTCAAGGCTTAAAAGACTTTTCTCCTCTGTTTGCTCACGCAGAGCAAAGAGCACCACATGCTGTGTATTTGCTTTCAGCAGATCTGTGCAGCAGGCAGGCGCCCCTTAAGCAATGTATCTTTCTTATCGAGACCCCTTACGCAAGACCAGTACAACTCTGAGTCGTGTGGCATTCAGGAATACTATGATGTGTGTAAAGACAGGACAGGGCCCTGATGAATGGAGTGATAAGAACTGTCCCTGACTGAACAACGCCATGAACAAGGAGATGATTGTGGATTTTTGCAAGACTATGCTTACTTCGGCTTATGCTTTAGTCAGTCAACATTCAAAGAGTACACATTGAGATGGTGCATACTTGTAAATATTTAAGTGCATCTAGATAATATGTTGGAGAGGCAGCTTGACAGACAAGGACACCAAGCAACTTGAAAGGCTTGTGAAAAAGGCTGGCAGGATGTTGGATGCACAGAGGACTCTGGTGGAAAAAGGCACATGAAGCACGGTGCAGGTCATCCTGGACAATGTCGGCGACCGCTCCACAACATCCCAGCAGGCAGGAAAGCTAGTTGCAGAAGATGACCCACCTCTTTTGAGCTTTTCAGCTCAAAATGCTTTAAAAACCTACGTCACAGATTCCATAGTATATATGAATCTTGTTCAAGGCGGAAATAGAAGTGAATCCTCACTGTGGTCATAAATGAGTAAATCATACATCACTCTGGGGTATTGTTTTTGAAATCTATTGTTCATTCATGCTGCTCAGAGTGAGAGGCAACACTTAATTAATCTCCTGTATGCAAACAGGTGGTTATTATGTGATGCTGTAATTATAATAAGGTAAAATTCATCCCTTTGCCACCAGGGACATGGCTGCTTGTTGGTCATTAGTCTGGGGTTAGAGCAGTGAACGATGTCTGACATTCAGATTTTCTTTTTTTCCTCTGTGTTACTGTCTACAGAACAATACCTAGAAAAAAGACTATGCTAAGCATATGCAACTAAATTAAACATAAATGTTAAAGAGTGTTTTGTACACAGGAGGAGTGACACCAAGATGCAAGATCTCATCATGTGTGTGTGGTTTCAGCTGTCAAGTTTTTAACGTCAAGTCTAGGTGGTTCTCAAGTGTAATGCATTTGGATTTGTTGATTGCAACCCCCTCATTTTACCCTCTCCTTGCGTGGAAGAGAATCTATGGTGTTGAAATGCGCAAAAAATTGTGCAAGTCCCCATTTGGAGCCAGTATTTAATCTGTCCATTATAGGCTACTGTAGGAAAAATGGTGGTTCAATATTGTGAAATCCATTAAAGCAGTGACTGTAGATATAAAAAGGCCTTTCTTAGCTAACAAAAACATAATGATCTTTATTTATTGCACGCTAATAAAAACATAGTTGTGAATATTATATCCTATTTTTGCCATATTCTGTATTTAGAGTCTCATAAATCTGGCACACAGGATCTTTAATTGGACTTAAAGACCCACAACAGTAACACTAGAGAATGGCGGCTTGGTCTATAGAATGGCATGAGACCCAATATGGCTCCTTGTGGAACCCCTTTATCAGAATATAAAAAAAGACAAAATAAAAGCTGCTAGATGCTTTTCAGTGTCCACTTGCTAGTTGCTAACTTCTATCCATCTGTCTATCTGTTGATTAGTACTGGGCAGGTAGCACGCCCTCCACCTCCTGCCTTTTTGCAGAAAAACAGGAGTCTGCTGCTGATGAGAACACCGACATTAATTCAGTTTACCAGAACAGACTCTAAACACAGCTGAGGAGAACTGCAAGAGGCAGGTGGTAATTATCTGTGAATCCGTTTCTCCTTTCACATTAAATATTGTAATTTGATTTATTATAAATAGAAAATATGAATAGATGCAGCATCGATGACAACCTGCGTGCAAACAGATGCTTTTTTGATTTGATGCACTTTTCCTCCAAGCAGACAGGCAGGTAATTACAGTTTAAGACGTGTACTTCAGTAATCCATCACAATGAACAGCATGTCTTCTCTAATTTCTGTCAAAACTGTGTTATTATTGTAGGAGGGAGAGCACAGACTCTCCAATTTTAGTGCGTGTAGAAAAAGGAACCATGTCTCTGTCTCTCTTTCTTCCTAACCTATCATTCCAAAGGCAAAGTGTGAAGCCCTGGAACTGTCATTGGAGGGAAGAATTTAATCTGCCCCAGCTATCATTAAAAAAACGTATATGTGCTGACAGGCACACAACTAGAGCTGCAATGATACATTTCAACTTCTCAAATGTGAATTGACTGCTTTCTTGTCAATTATGACAGAAGTCTTTAAGTATGAATAAAAAGTGCATTATCTCACAAGAGGCTTCCGTTTACTTCAGAAGGAGTGCTAGTGTTATTAGACAGACAGGAAACTCTATTTTAACGCACAAAAAAAGGAAATCAGGGACTGGTCACAGCGCTGTGAGGTAAATACGTAATGATCTGAACACAGTCATATCAAAGAAGCTGGTTTTGTCAGAGGTCAGAATCTCTTTCAAAAAGAGAAAAGCTCCTCTAGAGCGCATTTAATTAGTCTGTTTAGGAGGACCGCTCAGTACTTTGTGGGTGGAAATGACGGAGCTCAGACAGCTCAGAGCAGAACAAAGACAGACACTGCCTACAGCACTGCATCAAACATCTGAGGAGGAACATATAGATAGACAGAATGACCACGATGCAAAGAGAATAATACAGAATAACTGATGGATAAAAACATCTTTATAACGTGCGTTTATGCAGCGCTGTAGAATTGTGAATGTTAAGTGCAGTATACGGTATAAAAACAAAGCAATATAAAAAGAGTGATAAGATATGATGATGAGGAAGCAGAGAGGTGATGCTGAAGCGCATTTTATTTATGCAGGTGAGATTTATAACAACAAAAGAGACCTATGACACAGCAGCTGGGGTTCACAGAGTGAGAAAACAACATCAAACTGAGTTCAGATAAGTGATGTAGTGAAACAGAAAGTGCAGTGATTACAGTATGTTTGATTACAGTGCTGGCAAACGTCATCTTCATCTTATACCTCATACCTCTCTGTCTCACTGTCTTCAATAAATAATTTAATTATTTAGCCACACAATCCTAATCAAGATCTAGTGAAAGCATAAGTTTAATTTTTAGCACAATTACATTTTATTTACAGAGAGCCAAAGCAGGTCTAGACTGTACTCAACAATACTTTTCATATTGTGATCCTCTCCAAAGCTGCAGATTTAATATTGTGCCCAGAAAAAGCGCTGTTGCTTCCTGATTGAGTGGTTGACAGCGACCAGCTGCTACATGAACGTACCGAGCCTTTTTATAAAAATGTACATGTGTGAGCTGTGTCTGAAAGATTCATGTCTTTGACGGGAACCACGGGGAAGGTAAGGACGTCAGAAAATATAAATAACAGAAATATAGAATATTACCAGAATTATCCTCCAAGTCTGTATCCATGACCCCATTTTATCTTCAATCATTTTCAACTCTAGATAACTCCTGCTAATGAAGCCCCTAGTGAGGTTTAATCACTTTGTAAAAAAAAAAAATCCATAATGTTGTTCTCTAACTTCTTCTTCACTCTGCTATCTATCTGAGGTATTGAACATGTGATTAAACATTTAGAGCAGCTCATTTAACATGTTTGCACACTACTGACTGCAGTGCTGGTTTAATCAGACTTCTACACCTGTTCTGTTAACAATACTAACAAAGGCCGCAGTAAGCTTTGAGGACACAGAGGACATGTCAACACCATGTTTGTGTGGGAATATGCAACCTGGGGACATTCACTCTCTTTTAATGTCTGTTTCCAGTGCACACTTGATGTATGAAATATTTCAATACAGTAATGAAGAGCTTTTCACAAACTTTACTTTTCTTGCCCGGTCCAATTTTGCAGAAATTCACGTGGCTCTGGTTAACACTGTTATTTCCAAAGTAAATAAACTAAAATCCTGAGCTGTCTAACTTCATCACATCAACAAAGAATGACTTCATCCTCACAGCGTATCATCAGTCTTATCTTACCAGTGCAGTTAGCTTGCTTTAAGATATATGTTCATATGTTTTTTTTAATCCAGGCCTGGAAGAAATATTAAAATTAAAAGCAATTACATCCTAAATCAAACCACTCAAATGATGAAAGTCGATGTAAGGGATGAAACTTAATATTTATTCAGTTCATTAACTAAGCATCTCAGTGAATTCTTTTTATTCTCCTAAAGGGTCAGATTGATTTATATATGTTTGTTAATACATTTAACACAGACAACCGCAAATATGTCTCCCCTATTTGGTGGTATTTGGTGTGGTGGCGAATAGAAGGGAAACTACCTCAACGCGTCTGTTTTAAAAAGAGCAGGAGAAAAAAATATTTAAACCCAAATACCAAAAATTAAAAAAAGACAAAACAACAAAAGGCTTCATAAAATAAAATATCAGCTGTGCCTCACGATGTGATAGATTAGTCTTTCCTCAAACATATGTATGATATGTATGTAGATGTGTGTTCTTCTTTCTAAACAGTTCAGGGTTTGGACCGGTGACACGCTTGACGCCAGAAATCTGCGCATCTTGCAAATATTACATTTGCGGCTTTTATCAACTTTATAAAAATCACACTGGCCTTTTTTCCCGTCTGCATTATGGAGACGTGTTTGCAGACACGATCACGTAACGAACGCCGCAAAAGTAAGAAGAGCATTTTGAAAAGTGAAGAAAACGACGCTTAATAACATTTAAAGTGGTTTAACTGGGAGTTTCTCAGTCATATGAGAGATTAAGCATATGAAACATCTTCATCACTCACCTTTTGATCATCAGTCATCCCGAGCAGAGTTTAATTCCCACAAATAAAAAGTGCTCCAGAAGAAGATGAAGATGAACCTCCTGCGCTCCAGCTTCACCTCCTCCTCCCCTCCACCATCAGCTCTGTCAGGCTGCCTTCTGCTCATTTTCTTATATATAACCAAGAGACACCGCGCGGCAAAAACTCACAACAACAAATCACAACTTCCGGCCACCTCCTTCAAAATAAAAGCCTGCCAATCTTGTTGATTTTCACGTTAACTCACCTCATTTATCTCAATGCGGCCTGATAGACCTCCGAGCATGAAGGTCACTGCAGATAAGACTGTGTTTGTGACAGTAAGCAGGTCTGTGTGCGCTTGAGTGGTTCATTGATCAGCACTGGAGCAGATACGACGTCACGCCCCTGCATGTCGATGTCAATTTGTTTTCAGGCACACGTTTAGGATCACATGGGAGTTAAATCTGCAACTAATTCAGTAATATTAATGGTTTTTAGTTTTTCAGGTGACAGCGATTTGCTTTTCTCTGCAAACTGAACATCTTTGGGGGACAAAATGAGCCATAAGAGGCGGCACGTTGGACTCTGGGCTTGTGACAGGCATTCCTCACTATCTTTTGACCTTTTATAGACTAAATGATTCACTGATTGATCGTAAAAATAATCAGCAGATTAGTTGATCATGAAAATGATTGATACTTAGATAAAGAAACATAAAGAATCTCATAATTGTATTAACGGTTTCATCTCAAGGTGGGTCCTAAGCCTTTCGGTTAGGGTTAGCTTTTCTAATTGAATTACAATAAACCAGTTAATATAGGTTAAAGTGGGAGCTTTCAAGGTCCCTGAAAGTCTGGGGCAGCTCCTCGTCTTGCAGTTTTAAAGCCTGCCAGGGTCATATAACAGAGGCAAGTACTCAGTCTGTTTACCTAAAGTACCACAGTGAAGAAATACTCACACACTGAAGTAAAAAGTGAAGTGAAAGTAGTAAAATATACTCAAAGTACCAAAAGTACTCATGATGCAGAACACACCTATCAACCTGCCCTCAGAGTATTTGGAGGGACACTCAGAGATGACTGATTCTCATTACAACAGAGTTCGTACAGATTGCACGTTATTTTGAAAAGGAAACTTTCCCATTTCCTGTCATGTCTGTGTCTCTGAATCCCGGGACAATGCATCAGCTTGAGAAATGGAAAAATATTCTAAGAGCCAGTTAAAGATAAGTCAAGAAATGCCTCTGACTCCTTCAACACGCTGGCCTGATAATAACAGTCTAATAATAATGACAGTCTGATGTTGATACAGAGTTAAAACAAGAATGAACTGACCTGTAACCAGACAGCAATGTTTCTGTTTGTTTTGCTCATAATGGAGGGACACATTTCCTGTTCATGAGCACCAAGCTGAATAGAATATTGTTAAGTATTTAAATTATAGTGTTTAATTTAATGCATTTAGATGTGAGGCAGTAGATGTTACATTCTCTTTCCCTACAGCACACCCACAGCTTATATCATATATTATTCTAACAGTCTTCTATAGTCAGAGTCAAAGCTTAGTGCACCAACATCCTGTGTGCAGCCTCAGTAGTTTCAGTCCCACCCAGGAAAATATTTACCCACTGTTACTTTGCCCAAATGTTCTAAAGTAGTATTTGATTACTTTGACAGACAAATTCAGATTATAATAACACTATATCATCAAGTCTGATTTTCATGTCTTGATCCTGTAGCTGAATCCGTCAGCGAGGTTAAATCAAGCCAAAAATGATGTGGGGTAAACCTGATCATTGTCAATTCAAAGGTGCTGAAAACTTATTTTCTCTACTTGTTGCTCACATAATTTGGATATTTCCGTTAGTACACTACTATGTAGTACACTGTGTACACTATGTACTTTCAGCAGGGTAATGTTGTCTTAGTTCAAGTACAGCTGTTGTGTCCTTAACAGAAATGATGATGACAACATTATCAACCGCACGGCGCATTACAGTAGCTCCATCTGACTGTCCAACGTTTCCAGCATTTCACACTCAAGTGTCTGACTGTTATAGGAGCACCATCGGAGTACTTACGGTACACTGCATTTTGCTATGATAGATCTTTTTCACCGTAGTGATTCTGACATGAAATTGCAGGGTCAATGCAGGCGTTTCCAATGATACTAGTTAGGTTCCATTCCATTTATTGCAGCAGGAGACTTTCCAGTTAGCCAACATGTACCACAGTAGCACCCTGACTGTTTGATCCGAATGGAACGGAACTTTAATTATTTCAGATAAGATTGACTTTAATGATCCCACACTGGGGATTGGTGTTACATTAACTGGCGACACCTGTGTATTGACAGTGTTAAACGCATGTGTGTACTCAGTATTAAAGCAAATGTAAATCTGGAAGAACGTGAATTCAGACACAGCATAGGCTTAAAGGTGCAGTGTATGTGCAGGTGCAGATTTGGGGAGTTTATTTTCAGAATAAGGCAAACATGGAATATAATATTCATGACTAACGTAACTTTTCATGCATCTATAATCACCTTTAAATAAGAATCTTTCTTTTTGTTACTTAAAAATGATCTTTTTTACATTGGGAGAGGGTCCTCTTTCATGCAGGCCACCATATTGATACCATGTTTCTATGGCAGCCCAGAACAGAAAAAAACAAACTGTGACTCCTTAAAGTTTGTTTCTCCTTTACACCAGGAAGGTGAGGGTGATGTGAGGAGATTGCGATGTAGTGATTAGTCCACTAAATGCAACTAAATTCTACACACTGGACCAATTATTAATGTCAGCAAGTGAGCTAAAAGGACAGCCCTGGTTACCTGGTTACTGGTTTTGTGCTCGTTACAGTGTGCGCGAGACTCATCTTAAAGTGTTGCATTCAATACAGTCATACAGTCACAGTTCAGTCAGTCAGCCTTTATTATTCTCCTCTTTCCTTCTCATCAGCTGCCCTCCAGCTGCCGTCTCTTCTGTTTCTGCCCATCAGAAGATCCATTTTCTGCTTCAACAATGACAGATTTTATAACTTCTATTTAGACTTCATCTGCTTCTCTGTGTTTCTTTACCCACTTTCTTCTGAAGAAAGCACTGCTGTGTGGGAACACACAAGCAATTGATCACTTGACCTGATTCCCAGGGTTTGCAAGAGACTTCTTGTACTTTGTTTGTGCTGCTTTAGTTTTTTTTTCACCTCTTGAGCCTCATAACCATCCATGTTATGATAATGAAAGGTATCATGTCAAGGACATGTGGGATGTGGTTAGAGGTCAGCTGCTTGTGATTTCCCCCCTTCTGGGGGCTGACTGTGCTTTTAAACCTAACTGTATAATGAGGTTCAGTTTGTTTAGGCTGTCTTGAATGGTGCTGTCCTTCAAAATCTGTACAGAATAAACACTGGAGCCAAGTTTCCATCTAAATTTAACACACATTTCCAGAATATCTGCCAAATATAATATGTCTTCAAAGACGTGCAGGTTAATTGGTGACTCTAATTTGCCCCTTTGTCTCTATGTTTTAGCCCTGCGGTGAACCCATGACAAGACAAGCATGTAGAACTATCTGATGGATGGATGTGCTGCAAATACTGGAGTACTGACACGATTAAACTAGGAACACCTCACTCCCTCTCCTGCACAGCAGGTACACCAACTTAGAGCCAAGTGCACACTAACTACATTTACCTGTGTCTCAATTAGATTTATAGTACAGGATCACTCAAAGCCAGCAGCACAATAAATTCACTCGTATCTCAACAGCACAGGATTTATGGCATAGATACGCTTAATGTTGCTCTCAACCAGAAATAAGAGACCTCTAATATATAAAAAACTAAAAAAAACCTCACCAGCAAGCTATGAGTGACATATGGCCACCAAGACCTGGTAAGGTCTAAATGAATCATAAGCTTACCTTGTGCAAAATAGTTTTTACAGTATAGTTTTTCATTTTCAATCCTGGCCAAAAACTGATTCTGTTGGCCAGTTTATATCAGTGTACAGCTGCTTTTCTCCAGATCAAATGTCATAACTGATGTCCGTGGTAAAAACAAATGTAGGTTTTGGTAAAACTCGGTAAAAACATTTCTTGGAACTGAATAATCACAACCGTGGCCAAAGAAGTGTTTGTAGTTTAAAGATTCAGTTGACTTAAGACCCAAACGCAGACTGATCTGATGCAGATCAATGATTTATTTAGCAATAGTGGATGTACAAAAGCTTGTGGACTGCGAAACAGGATCAGTTAAAAAAACAGGAAAGGCAAATCAAACAAGCATGCTAGTCCGTAACGGCGCTGGGGAAATGTAAAGTCCATGAAACAAACAAGGACCAAGAAAACAAAGTAGAAGTGGAAATTAGCGGGAAACACAACAACAGCAGGAACTAAAGTTACAGACACAAGGAGAGGGGAGAATTCACATCTGAGTCACACCCGCACTTTAAACACCTGAGGGGTGCATTGGTGTGATTAATTACACTTGTGCTTTTCCTGCCAATCTGCTGTGAAAAACACCTGAAGGGCTGAATGTGTATTACCTAACTGTGCCAGATGGTTTGTTACATAAAGTCACCCGAGATGTCATGGTCTAAAAAATCTTTGGCTGAAGTTCACCTGTGATGAGGAATCCGATCACCTGCCAATCAGGTCAATGTACCATATAATGGGGTGTCGTTTAGCTCAGTTGGTAGAGCATCCGCCCCATGGGTTCAAATCCGACCTGTGGCTCTTTCCCGCGTGTCACTCCCCATCTCTCTCCCCACATTTTCTCTCATTCTTTTCATTCTTCGGCTGTCTCTATCAAATAAAGCTCAGGCCAAAAAAAAATCTTAAAAATAAAAAAAATGTACCATATAATGTAGTAACCCTAACTCTTAGCAAAAACAAATGGAAGAACAAAAACACCTGTGGGAAAGCCTTTGTGATGTTCTTTGTTCTTGTTCTGATAAATTAACCTCTTTAGCAGTCGGCATTGTTGTTTTTTGAGCAAACTTGTAATCTTGTGAGTTGCCTCTCAAGGTTAAAGGGTTAGTATCTAGCCTATTTCTGAAAGGAAAACTGCAGTTCATCTGACAGTTCTATACAGTTTAATCTTTCCTTGAAGTTGAAGTACTGTATTATAGCACTGTATCCTTTCCTGCAGAGGCTAAGGAAAACTGTCAGTCGTAATTGTGGCCTTTCTAAATATTAGTTATGCTAACTTTGCATTTGCCACTTACATTGTAGCAATGCTGGGTTTGTGATTCTGGAACAACATATCTATCTAGTGCTAGTCTCCCAAATTTGCTTTGCAAATAAACTTTAATTTTAATATTAATTTTAATTTAACACTTTGCAATGTGAAACATTTCAAACAGTTGTTTCTGAGATCCCCCAGATGTACTACTGTTGCTAACTGCACCTCTGCTAACTAAACTAGCTGCCTCTTCAGCTGCGTAGCAAAGACTTGTTGCTTTTTGTTTCATATATAGCGTGATTCTACATCAACAGAGGTCAACAGGTATTACAAAGAAAGTATGTGCTGAAAGGACTCATCCCCTTTCATAGCTTATGGCTAATGTTGCATGTGCCCCGTCCCCACCAGGTGGTTAAAGAACTGACACACTTGGAGCAGTGATTAAACTGTATGCCTTTGAATGATGGTAGTTCTGGTTTTGAAAGGCTTGATTTGATTCCTAGAATCCCTCAGCGTCACATCATGCTGGCTGTCCCATTTCCTTCTAGAGGTGCTGTTAGCTGGGAGCAGGTGACAGAAGTCTTATTTCCCCTGTGAATTCACTGGTGCATCAGACAGTACAGCATTTGGCCCCTTCTGCAATCACGCTTTAGTCTCTCCAGCCTGCTTTAACACCTTTAATGGAACCTTTCAGAGGTTCAGTCTCAGGTTAGCTCGGAGCCTATGCATCATTTTAACGGATCTGTGAACTGTGAGAGAAGAACCCAGATAAAATGCCAGATCAAACTCTCAAACTCCATCCATCCATATGATGAAGCCCCCAGAGAGCAGCAGTTATCAGGTGAAGTTCAGGTGCAAAGATCAGACACATTTCTAAATTGGGCTAATTCAGAATGGCACAACTGGCACTACTGGCACAATGTTGCTGTATGAATAGACCTATGTGCTTTTAACTGAACAAGGTTGAGTACCTGTAGGGCTGTTCCAATCAAAAAGTGTCCAGTACAATACAATGATCAGGAGCTGAGAGTATCATAAACTCATGTCACACTGATCTAGGAGTAGTTCAAGTGCATACAGTCCATTGTGTATGGACAATGGATATTGTTTCTCCCTGTGGGAAATAGAAAATACTGAAAAACAAACTTGGAACATGAAATTCTAAAACACAGGATGTAGGAAACAAAGGGAGATCCATGAGAAAAGGTGCTGATCCCCCCTTTTTTTTTTTTTTTTACAATCATTGTCAATGATCAAGAGGTCCCATGAAAAGACAAAACTGATAATACATTAGAACAACTCTGAGTTACCCTGATCCACCCCGTCTTGACTCTCAACCCAAAGCCCTTTCATCTCTACATCTTTGGAATGGATCACAAATAAAGGCTCAATAACTGAATGAAACAGCTGGCCACTGTAGCTTTTAGCAGAAATGTGACAAACTGGTGGGAAAAGTACATTTGTTTAGCCTTCTTTATCTCCAGATTAATACAGTGGGTATTGGCAGGGTGGTGTATATGGAATTGGTTCGAAATGAATGTGTGTACTGGATGGCGAATGGATGGTGAATGGATGGACTGTCTACTGACCCATTCATTTTTCATGACAAGAGTGTTCGAGTGTAGCCTCCCTACATGGTTTCAGGTAATTGGTTTACAGTTGTTCAGTGAATTCTAATCTTGATGTGTACACGAGGGTCAAACACAACACAAACACACACAATCAGACACACTCATCCTGCACTGTTTTGCTCTAGATGTCCTTCTGTGCGGGCTATGCAGTGTCTTCCTTTGTCCATGTTTCTTTTTCTCTACACCCTCCATAGAGCTGTGGTGATTAACTGCTCAGAAGAACTCGGGGATACAAAGTTACGTCACCATCAACACTGTGGTTCCAACAGCAGCCCACAATAAAAGCACAGGTGTAGTTTCCACCTGCACTTCACCACCTTGTCAAAAAAAAAAAGAACACAGCATAACTTCATATGGCCTGTTATTAATTGTAACTATATTTACAGCTGCTACAGCTGATGTCAGTGCCGTAAATTCAATATAAAGATGGATGATAGGTCATAATTTCCTCCCAGTGAATGAAGAAAAAGAAGACAATATATCCGGCTATGCCTTCTACTAGTTCTAAAGGACTCAGTGGATGCGCTGATACGTTTTTTTTCACAGCTGTTATCACAAATGAACACAACCATATCCCAAGCACCAACTCTGCCACACAACCTGATTTGATCTGAAAATGCTCACAGTATAGTTCATAGTCATAGCTCATAGTTATGGTGCATAAATAACGTTGCAGTGATATTTCAGGCTGGCTGTTGAGTGGTTTTAACTTTTCTGAACAGTTTGGGCACCGCAGTGTGACGTCAGATTGTGTTTCTCCAAAAGATGAATCTGGCTAAACTTTGTCATTTCTTTGGTAGCGCTGGCAGGCACCAAAAGATCACAGCCAAAATGCAGTACCCTGGGTTAAATGAATCTGCCCATCAGCTGGCTCCCACTGTGACGTGAATCACAACGTGTTGTGACGTGCACAGTAAAAGAGTAAGGTACTGAGTTTTGGTGGTCGTGCCATCATTGCATGTGGAAACCAGACTGATGCTAATTTATAATAAGAAAGAGAAACGATGACTTTGTGTGAAGCAGTGAACAATGGCAGACATGTTTGCTGCATGGTTAGACATCCAATCCTGAACCTAAATAGGAAAATTACTGTTAATGTCTCGTCTCAGTCTGGATAACATCACGGCATGAGAGGCGTCATTCAGCTTTACATTAGCTTCCAGCTCCAGACTGATGGAGATTTATTGCATGACTGAAAACATCAGAGGCCAATTTATGATATATATATATCTATATGTATATAGATATATATATATATTTTTTACATCAGCTGCCTATTTACTCCAAGCAGCGATGTGCTGTCACCTTCACTTTTCCACTATGACTTCTGATCTTCCAAGCGAGCCACTCTTTTCAGATTTCTCACTGACATTTTTTCTTGGTTTAACAATCTTCCACAGAGCCTGTGATGTCCACAATGCTCTGCTTTCTCAGTCTTCAAGTGCCTCTATAAATATTAAATGGGGTTGAGGTCATGTGACTGTGGAGGAAAGTCCATGACAGTCAGGACTCCTTAGTCTTCAGGTAGTTCTTGCTATTTAAATCTTCACTGAGAACAAAGTTGATCCAATAAACTTATCAGCCTGTTAACAGAACAGATGATACAGTTTGCACCAAACGTAGTCTACACATATTGTACGTTATTTGCACCTCAAGTGTTAAAATATAAGACCAAACAACAAATTATTGCCAGATGCTGCACATCAACATGTTAAAGTGTGTGAGAAAGAGATAATTTTTCATATTAATCAACAGCCACATACTACCTATCTAAAAATTGCAGCAACTGTTGTTAAATGTTGGCTGTAATCGACTATGCCATAACTAATCATGCTTTAGTTACCAAGGCAACGGCAAAATGTAAATGCAAATGAATGTGCATGTAGTGTTATCTCAAAAAAACAAATAATAAATGACATAAATAAATAAACAAATAAATAAATAATTTCCCAGATGGACAAAGTGAAGAAAGTTGCTAAAATTGTAACAAACTAAAGAGCCAGACATTTTTAATGTTAAATTGGAGGAGGCAATAGAGCTATAAAAGAAAAGAAAATATTAGACCTACATTTTTCAGGTGCCAAATCCAAATGGATGTCAGTTTTGCTCCGTGTTAGTTGGATGTGTATAGCTAGCATGCTGACACATTAGCCAGATGTGTCATGGTTTAGGGTTTCTGGTTCAGCATTTCCTTAAGTTTTTCCCAAGTGGCACCCTCTGTGGCTGTGAACTGAAGCAAATGCAGAAATGCTAAAAACTGCAATTCCTCAAATGGCCACTTGAGGCTGGCTACAGAACGAATCTCCATAAGTTCCCATGTTAAAATGTCCAACTTCACAGCAGAAATAAACATGTTTACAGGCTGGTATAAAAACAGTTAGCCTTTAGATTAGCCAGGAGGTGGCATAAGAAAGACTGGCAAGATAGTGGTGGTCACAGATGTGACGTCTATATGTATACTGTCTATGATATTTCTTAGGGTGTCTTGTGTTACTACCTACCTGTTTACCTATTGTTTTTGTACTGTCACCTCACAGCAAGAAGATTCCTGGTTGGAACCTCGGCTGGGGCCTTTCTGTGTGGAGTTTGGATGTTCTCCCCGTGTCTGTGTTTGGTTTCTCTCGGGTGCTCTGGTGCTTTCAGGTGCTTCCTTGCACAGTCCAAAGGCATGCACTTGCAACAGGTTCATTGGTGATTCTAAATTGCATTTCACATTGTAGGTGTGAATGTGAAATGTTGTTGGTCTCTATGCGCCCCGCCACTCGCTCAAAGTCAGCTGGGATGGGCTCCAGCTGTCCTGTGACCCTGATGAGGATAAGCGGTGACAGATAATGTATGTATGTATGTATTTTTGGCATCAAAGAGACTCTAGAGGACTGCATGGATGATGATGGGGGGATAATACAGAAATATCTTCAGTAAAGAATAAAAGCACACAATTTTCAAAGTCGTGAGCAAAGCTTTTAATAAACACAAAGTATTGTCCCTACAGCTCGCCTAAGGCAGGGGGACACCTAAAAGGCCCTGCTTCCCAGAAAAACAAAAACAATACAGGCCCTGTGAAGGCAATTGGCTTTAAGTGACAATATATATATATATATGTGTGTGTGTGTGTGTGTAAACGGTGTGCCAGCGCACTTCTTCTGTAACCCATGGTGGACTGACTGACCTGAAACAACATGCTATCAGTGGTGGGCACATGTGAAGCATAAGAGACAACAAAACTAGGGGAACCCTGGACCAATTTGTTGTCCGCCAGACAACGCCAGAGGCAGATATGGTATGTAAAGAGCCACAGTTAATGAACAGATGAATAATAACATACTGTGTACACACATATACAACCTTACACATATTTTTCTGTTTTACTACTGCAGCCTACAGTCATGGCCTTTGAGGCACAAATATGTTTTACAAGTTTTCTACAGACTGTTTGCTCTTTCGTTATTGCACTAAAACTGTGCACTATTACAGGATGAATGTTCTGCTTTCTGTGTATTATTTTACATTAATTTATACAGTTTTAAGTTAAGCAGGACAGGTTTCTGTTTAAGAGAGATACTTATTTTATTCAGTTCATTTTGTTATTTTGTATTAAAGTGAACTGGGATCCCAATTGCTGGTAATAATTGGTTTTCCATGTGTTCCAATATGCATCTCATTCAATTCAATTTGAATCAAATAGTTAAAAAAAATCTTTTCATTCAAAAAAGGGGCTAAAAAAATTGACCACGCCACGAAGGGTGAAGGCAATCGGGTCGGCCGGCCCTGCCAATGAGGTGTCTCTTATTTATTTTTCAGGGAGTTGGCAACCCTAGATTTGTCTGTAGTCTGTTTCATTGTTAATGTATGTCGATGAGCTGTGCTTAGTTCACTGGTGGTGGACAGCTGGTTAGCTGCTGCAAGTTATAGGACCTGGTGTGGCATCCAAAGTCACTTCTTCTAACTAGCTTTTTTCTTTAGGACATTCACTTTGTGACTGTCATTTTATTAGAACTGCAAATTTTACATGATATTCAGAAGAAATCTTTTTCATAGTGAGTATTTTCCAGTGTTTGACTATTTATTTAAAGACCCTACACACTACACTGCTACTGTGCAAGCTCCAACAAATAGCGCCTCTGCACAGATGTTCAGTTCAATGTAAATGTTAATCTTTTGTGGTCTCTTTGCTTCTTTTCAGATTTCATCAACTGCTGAGGAAAATCACCATGTCGGAACATCCAGCACAGAACAATGCAGAGTGTTCTGCCAGATCAATGCAGATGCCTGATACTCTGCATATTGATCTGCCGCATGCTGATCTGGACGACGTCTGTTTAATCATCGGTGAATGTTTGATACAGCTCACAGCATCGTAAGTTTCTGCAATTAAAAATATTACAGTATTTACAAGTATTCTCTTGAGGACATGGCCGTGTTGTTCTTACAAAAGTGACAACATGGCAGTTAGAGACATTTGTGACAAAACTCCACTGTGTAAAAATGTGAATACAGAAGTTGTTTAGATGGAAATTAACTTCATTAACTTTTCTTACAGGAGAAGGGGTCAGCAGAAATTTGAAAAGTGGCTCTGCATGTCTTGAAGTCTGCAAACCTGTCATCAAATTCCTCCTGTAGCTTCACATTAGCATCAGCATACTTCTCACCACTGAATGGTGTGCCCTGCATCTGTGACTTCCTTGCATGCTGGGAAATGGCAGAGGTTTGTCTGAGAGAGCTGGGATTTCCATAACACAAATTATGTGGAGAATGCTCTCACGTTGTCATAGCCCCCCTGGCCTTGCAACTTCTTGTTCAGTACATTCAGCTCCTGTGTGATGTCAACAAGAAAAGCTATGTCCATGAGCCATATGGGATCACTTAGCACAGGAACAGCAATCCCATCCTTCTCCATGAAGGCTTTCACTTCTGCTCTCAACTCAAAAATCCTCTTCAAGACGTTTCCCCTGCTGAGCCAACGTACCTCGGTGAAGTAGAGCACATCCTCATATGCTGGCTCTATTTCCTCTAAAAAGGTGCTGAACTCCCGGTGCTTGAAGCCCCTTGATCTGATACGGTCGATGCATTTCACAACGACAGACATTACATTGTCAAACGTCAGGCATTTACTGCAAAGGGCCTGCTGATGGACAATGCAGTGCAGAGCAATGGCCTCCTCCACACCCTCCTCTTCCAGTTTTCTTTGAACACGTGCCACCAGTCCATTTCTCCTCCCTGTCATGTGATGGCGCTCCGTCGGTTGTTATTCCAGCAAACCTCTTCCATGGCAAACCGGCATCCACAATGGCATCACACAGCTGGCGGAATATCTCCTGAGCGGTGGTCTGGCCATGCATAGGAATCACTGTGAGCGACTCCATCACTTCAAAATTGTCGTTAACACCGCGGACATACATTGCGAGCTGCGCAGTGTCAGTGAAGTCTGTGCTCTCATCAAGAGCGACTGAGTATGCACAGAAATGTTTGGCTTCCTCACGCAGCTGATCATACGTATATGTTACCTGACAGGTCAGGAATGCGCTCTGCTGTGTTGGCTGAAAGGTTGACGTTGCCAAATTGACCCTTCTTTTCCGGACAGACTATACTTGCAACCTGTAACATGCACTTTTTGATGAACTCGCCTTCTTTGAATGGCTTACCAACCTTAGCAATCATCTCACTCACCACGTAGCTAGCTTCGACTGCTGCATCATTCTCTTTGCTTACTTTCTTGAAGAAATCTTGTTGCCTCAGTAGACCTGGTTCTCTCTCTCATCTCCCTGGTATTTTGCATGCTCCTTAGCATGTCTAGTTGAGTAATGACGTCTGATGTTGTATTCCTTGTGCAACGCAACTTTCTCTGTGCATATAAGACATGTCAACCTTTCTCTTCACGGCAGGTTTTGAGAAAGACATAACTGTGGCTGGGTGACAGGATATATTTTCTTTTCACTTGGTGTCGCTCCAGAATCACGTTTCAACCAAGTGACTAACGTTGCTAATTTGTGTTGGCTAACTTGACAACAAACGCCACCGGAAGCTGTCAGGGCAAGCACGGCCCACACAACGACTCAGCAAAAAGGTGCGTTTGAGAAAAACACGCGGGCCGCACTAACACTAAACTTTGATGTCACATAGAGGGCCACAAAATATCGTCCAGCGGGCCCTCGAGTTGGCATATATATATTCTATCAAAACATCTGGATGAAAATAGACGCTGTGGATATCCGCAGGTTTCCCTTTTGCAGACATGTCCAAGTTCAAATCATGCATTTTTTGTTGTTTTTGTTGCTCTCCCATAAAACCTGGAAGACACACTGTTCATACAGAGGAGAGTAGTTTGATATTTGGAAAATGGACTATGGGTCAAATTTGATTTTGATATTTTATTTTAAGTCTGATTTATGTGACCTGGAACACCCATGTTAAAAAAAATAATAATACATTAATTTAGTAATTAGTTTACATTTAGCAGTTTGCTGTTATAGTATGTCGAGTTGAACTGAAGTGTAATTTGTGCTTTCTTGCAGCATCATGCACTGTACCACACTGGATGGATGGACATCGGTTGATAAAACTAAGGTCAAAAAGTGCAGCGTTAGGGCTGCAAAGACTCCTGATTGATGAATGCAGCAGATGTGAGGAAAGGACATTTGTTGAGGTGACCATGGTCAAAAAAGCCCTCATACACAAATGCTAGTCAAAGAGCATGAGTAAGCAGTCGAGTGGTATGCATTGTGGTGCAGCTGAACACTTTTACATGCACTGTGATTAAAGATATAGTGTTGCTGAGAAGAGGCAAATGTATAGTTGTGATTTTCTAAATGATGAACACATTGTTAAGCTTGCACTGTGGCACAGCACTGAACCCACAATGCACGCCACAAACTGCTTTCGAAGGTATTTATTTCCAAGACACGAACAGAGTCCGGGGGGAAAAGCTTCAAGTCAGGACCACAAGGACTGTTGAGTAGATGAGAGCAGGTGAGTGTGGCAGGGCTGAAGACCAAGCAGATGAACAGACAGAAGAAGCAGGCATCCAAAAAAATATACATCAGAGATTCTTCAATTTTTTTTCAGGTTTTTCAGACCTGATTCGTGAATTGTTACTGTGAAAGGTACAACAACAAGGGTGAACCGGAGTTAAATACTGCAGGAGCTTGATGAGACAATGAGATGCAGGTGTGAGAGCAGAGCAGGTGCGGGTCAACAGGGGAGTGGTCAGAGAAATAGGTCAGCCATGCCCAGCCTGCACAGAACACGAAGGGCAGGGAAAACACAGGAAAACACAGGGTTATAGACAAACCTAGCAAATCCTAACACACATGGGACTAGCTGTTGTATTACAAGTTGTAACCTGTTATTCAAAGTTATCAGAAATAACTGTTTTTGGGCCAGTTAAAGCAATCTGCTGTCATTTATTTGTGAAAAGGTCCATTTTAAAGATGCAGGTTTTTAGATCTTGTGTATTATCAGCTGTTCGGAAAACTGTTACAGACACTGAGAGAAGATTTAAAAAATTTACAAACTATAAAACAGCTAGCTAAAATAGATATTTTTTTCTTTTTCTTTTCAGAATGTTTAAATTTCCCTGATGAATATGTGTGTATGTGTGTGTGTGTGTGTGTGTGTGTCTAGAATGGCTTAATCTCAATTTTGTCTCCCGTGCCACAGAAGAGCAATTTATGAGCAGTAAAATTTGAATGGATTTTTTTTAACCTGTTCAAATGATATTAAGGCTAAGTTATACTTTTTATATTATTATTTAATTCTAAGTGTGGCCACTTTAATTGACAGGTAGGTGCTGTTACAGATGGCTTATTAGAGCATCCAGGCGTCATTCAGCCTACATCCAGAAACCTGTGGGTCACTCAGGCGCTGTCCATGCCATGCCTGACCAAAGCGTAGCTCCCTTGGAGAATAGGACAGCGTGTAAGGTGTGTGTATGGCATGTGTGGTGAAGCGAGAGTGATCAGGCGACAGACAAGCTGCAACAACAAGTGAGTCAGTGTGTGTGTAACTGTGTAGCAACAGGAATAGAGAAACACAGTCCCACTAGAAACTACACAAAGACATAACCAGAAGAAGTATCTAGACTTCCTGTCAGACACAAAGAAGCCTTTCAAGTGTAAACCTTCAAGACTCAAGAGTTGATGCTGGACAGGTCATTTGACTTAAATGGACTGCAAGTGCATGTGCTGACGCTGGTCTTATAACTGACACATTCACATCTTGTCTTTCACATTTTGTCGCCATTTGCATGTGATTAAAAATGACCATTAACCAACAAAGACATCCTGCTGCATTCTCAGAAATATCAACAACCAACACCAAACTCCTTAGAAATGCATCGCAGTGTAAAAACTCCAGCGAGATGGACATCAGAAGACGACCGGCCAGTTTTCAGCCTGCTGATTTTCTGGAAATGTCAGCACTCAGTGGGAGTGAGATGATTGGTGGACAGTGGTGTGCACCGACCTGAAACGGTGCTGATGTTGGGTCAGGATTGAATGCTTTGATTCAAGGTCCTGCTCTTTGTGTGGGCCACCTGAGATTTATCATTTTAAATACAGCTGTGTTTGGACATACGGGAAGAAACCGCACACCGTGCAGCACATTCGGTGATGAACGTGAACTGGTACTTAGGTGTACAGAGGTAAATGGCCTGTATTTAAAGTGTATAGTGCTCTCTTCTACCTTCATAGACGTTATACTTACTGGACTATAATGTGCTTTATAACATTGCCTCTCATTCACAAACCAGCAGACTTTGCAAACAATTGTGATTACACTACAGTACATTGTGTGCACATTGTGCATCCCAGAAGCAGCTCTCCGCTCTGTTTGCGGCCTCCGTCAAAAATAGACCAACCATATATTCTCCAGCCAACAGATCGAGCTGGATGGACATCCAACACAGAAACGTCTGGTGAATTTTCAAAATAAAACACCCTGTGCAGACTCCTGACCATACAAACAGACAATAGAGAAACACATATGCTACGTAGCCTACTTACTCATGGTGGACATGCATCAACGAAAAAAGAAAAAATGACCAAAACTGGAGTCTGGCAGGTCTGGGAGGCTCTGACAGAGGCAAGAATCAAACTTCAACACTTGAAATGACTCCTTCTGTCTCAGATGGTCTGATTTCAGTCAATCTCTACCCCAGCTGCAGTCAATCTGGGCATGAACGGGAACAATTCCTCTTTGATTATTGCTGCATCCTTCATATTGCTGCAAAAAAAAAAAAAAGAAAAAGAAAAAAAAAGAGCTTACAACTAATAACCTCATCCTGCATACTTCATTTGTGATGTTGATGTAGCTGCACATATGATGTTGATCATCAGCATACCTGAGGCGGGCTGAAGGCTCCTGGATGCACAAACAAGTCATCTGCAATGGCACCTACCTGTCAATCAAAGTGGCCATGCTGTGAGTTCTATATAAATTCACCCTCAGTACAGTTGTCATGAACAGGGGAATTATCTATACAGACCAAAACTGTTTTTTGTACCAGGCTGTAAACATGTTTATTTCTGCTGTGAAGTTGGACATTTTAACATGGGGACTTATGGAAACTTTTGTGATATGCACACATTTTATGATCACCATAGTTTCCTGTTCACACTAAGGAGAAATCCTACACCCATCCTTTAACAGATCAAATATAAAAAAAATTCCCACATTCAAATGGTACAATACTCAAACCTATCACAGATTATAAAAATATCACCAGTGCAGTGTGTAAGATTGCTACTCTTTTCCCTGACAGAGATGCACTGTTTCTGCTTCAACAGGTCAGTAAAGAACCGTAACAAGCTTGGTTTGACGCATATTTCTTGGGGCGTAGTAAATGAAAATAAATTAAACTGTTAGACTGTTTGTGTGACAGAAATTTCAGCTGTTATTAACTGTGGAGATAAAAAATATTGAGCCTTATTATGTCTGCGCTGGGAGCAACACATGAACATATTCAACTTCAAGAGAGCGAGTCAGAGAAATGTGTTCATGGTTGATTTGTGAAGTGGGTGAAGAGTTACACACAATCACACACCCATAATCTTATGTCCATACGGTTTGATGTCAAACATTGCTTTAGGGTGAAAGGCAGCACTGTGCTGTATGAAAGAGAAATGAGCATTAATACTGTGTGTGTGTGTGTGTGTGTGTGTGTGTGTGTGTGAGTGAGAGAGACAGAGAGAGAGAGAGCGAGAGAGACTGTAAACAAGCTTAATGCATGACCTAATAGACATTTGATTCCTAATAAACATTTAGACATGTAACCAAGAGGCATGGAGAGCTGGCTTTGCGGATCCACAAGTTTTTGGCCTAAGAAGGCAGCAGTCTCAAAGATATACAAATTTGCCCTGTGGCCAACTCTGTGATCTACGGCCAGCTGTCCCAAAACCTTTTGTCCCGATTTGCTCCATATTCATGATCCCCTGAAGATGACTCATACTCGTATGATAATGACTTGTAAAACTAGATCAACTCAAAGTGGGTTTTTGAGGGTTGGTTTGGATTAATCCTGGATTTAGCCTAGTCTTCAAAAGAGCCAAAAGTCCAGTGTCATCATTCTAACCCCCGAAGTTTGCGGACGACACCACCTTCATTGAGTCTGATGGAGATGTCTGCCTACAGGGGGGGAGATTGACCATCTGGTGACCTTGTGCAGCCTGAACAACTTGGAGCTCAGTGCTCACAGTGGAGATGGTTGAGGTAGTGGATTTTAGAAGGAACTCAGCCTAACCTGCCCCATCACCCTGTGTGACTCCCCAGTTGACACAGTTTACGCTTCCTGGGAACCATCATCTCATCAGAACCTCAAGTGGAAGCTGAACATCCCCCAGCAGAGGAAGTGCTTCCTGCAGCAGCTGAAGAAATTCAACCAGCCAAATACAATGATGGTGCACTTCTACACCGCCATAACTGAGTCATTCCTCACCTCCTCCATCACCATCTGGTACACTGCTGCCACCGCCAAGGACAAGGGCAGACTGTAGCGAGCGTATCATTCAGTCTGCTGAGAAGGTGATTGGCTGCAACAAACCATCTCTTCAGTACCTGGACACTGTGACACACAATCCTCTGGCAGGAGACTGCGGTGCATCAGGACCAAAACCTCACACCACAAGAACAGCTGCTGCTGGGCTTATCAACAAGGCCCGGGCCCCCCTTTGACACTGACTCTCAGCTAGAGCCCTGCGGGACCTGACACAAAGCAGTGCACTGCGGGACAAATTTTGAAAGCTCATTGCGGGCGCGGGCGGGAGGGGGAGTGCACAATGCAGGAGTGGGCGGGAGAGGTGATAAGCTGCAGTCCCGCAAACTAAAAATGTGTATAAAATAAAATGTATAAATGATTAATTAATGTCTATCATATATAATTTGTGCTGGATATTTTATTTGGCATGAATAAAAACATTTTAAGATGCCTAAATTTGCGGATGTGGTCTAATCTTGCGTACTTTTCAGACAATTCGTTTCCGCTCTTCCGTGTTTGAGATCTCTCTCATGGCAGAAACGCCTGGCACCGCGCACCCTCGTTATGTGCGCTAGGTGAAGGATAGGTCCGTGAATAACTTCCACATCTTGCGGGATTTGCGGGCGGGAGCGGGACAAAATATGGCAGGCACGGGCGGGAGCTGGACTGAAAATCATAATTCTTTGCGGGAGCGGGACTGAAAATTCTGTCCCGCGCAGACCTCTACTCTCAGCCACCCAGACATACATGCTACATTAACATAGGATCTCTGACTCATGGTGTTACATTAAGGCACACTATATTATACTTTGTGAACCACTTTGCACATGTAAATAATGCTTGGACCCGCTTCAGAACAGTATACCAGACTTCTGGATCTATCTCTATCTATCAGTTCTACGTGTTAAGTTCCTCAAACCCGGTGGTGCGTAAAGTATCCGAGCATACAAAGAAAACACAGTTGCTTTTCAAGTTGACTGCCTTTCTATGTGCAAAATTGGTGCTGAGATATTTTTGTATGTGTGCATACATTCAACATGTGTGAGCTAATCCCGTGTGTAAATAATTTACATCATCACCTGCCCTCACAGACCTTTTGCATTCATTATCTAAATAGACCCTCTCCATAAGACGTGAGCCCACTGTCCTTCCTGTGACAGCACAATTATCTCGTGCTGTTATGTCTTGTGGAATGTCTGGAATTTTCCTTTACCATTCGACATGACAGACTTCAGAGTTATTTGGGGAATGTGCAAAGATAATGGAAGCAACTAAACAACGAGCTGAAATGTTGCCACGTTGTTTTCATATTGGCATTGGATACATGGTTGAAAATATGGATTGTAGCAGCTTTAACCAAACAATTTTAAGAGCATTACCCACAAGAAACATTACTTGACTGTCATTTTATCCTGTTGCGCCCTTGAAAAAAAAAGAGTTAAAAAGGTTTCCCAAGACAAAGACAAAACAAAGTGAGTTATGAAAAGCTCAAACGTTTATCCTACAGCAGATGAAACAGACTTCATCCCGTACATCAGACAGCTTTGGACAAAGACGTGCAGGCTGCTGCTACTGTATGTTATCAAACCATCAGTGAGAAAAGGTGATTCAGACATCCCTACCCAGACAGATGGGTGCTTTCAGATGGCTCTGTCAGCCTGACCAAACCATGTGAACCATGTTGTGAGTGCCTTTGACTGCTACGAAGCGCCCCTGCATTTCATACAATACCATATCCAAGCAATGACCTTGTGCTTTTCCAGTCAGACAAAGACACATAATGCCTTGGTAAATGCCTTGGCAAGGTGTCAGGCAAAACAACTGCGCCCATCTAGATTGAAGCAGACGTCGAGCTCTTTCTGTTGCTGATGAGGAGGACCCAAAAGAAGTGTTTTGGGGTTCATGACAATAGACAGTATAAGACATGGATGATGTATCTGTCACCCACAGGTTTCTGAAGAGTGTGGTGGCTCTGGACGCCTCCCCACTAATCCAAAAATGGGCAAAGACATGTAGCGTGGGTGGAGCTGAGGCGGGATGAATGAATCCTGGGAGCTCAAACAAGCCAACTGAAACTGAACCATCTGAAGTGAACCACCATCGCTTCCATGAGTTGTGTCTGGATGACGAGCATTTCCAGTATTTCTCTGATATATCTACTGGCATCAAAACAGGAAGGAAGTGGTAAAATAGTAAAGCCCGCCTCTTGCTTGATTTGACAGGCAGGTTGGTGTGACTCCGTGGCACCTCAGGCACGCCGTATAATAAGAAAACAACTAGTTTTGCTGGCAACGTGTTTTCAGTGTGATTGCCCACTTAGGCTGCAGTAAGAGGAATGACACGAGGTGAATGGGTCACATTGAAAATGTACGTAAAAACAAAACAAGAAAAATAGCAAAACAGTTCTCAGAAGCTGACCCGAGGTGTTCAGTAGTGGCAAAATGAGGACGAGCAGCGAAAGCAAGAGGCTGAGGAACAGCAGGTCAGATGATACTGATAAAAGGGTCAAACCAAACTGAATGAAAGCTGAATTAAAGGAAAGCTACAGAAAGGAGAAAGAGGTGATTTAGATTTCACCTTGTGACTTCAAAAGAATCCTGACTGCTGCCACAGAAGGCCTTAATACCCCTGCAAGGTGGTTTCATTTACCGCTGGAGACCTTTGATGTGTCCAAACGGCGCCTTACAATCTGAACAAACTTTCCCCAACATGTTCAGATACACATTCATGGATGACTTGGCTTATCCCAATCCTGTGTGATCTTTTCAAAATGGAGAAATAGATACAGGGGAAACACTGTGAGGTTAAAAGTTGGTTAAAGGTTTCTCCTCATGTCAGAGAATGACCTTTAGAGAGAAGACTGTTGTGTTGCATGCAGAAAAAAAAAGTCAAGGGCTTCTCAGGATGATGACCGGCTCTTTTGAGGTAAGATACCTTCTCTCTTTAATGATGGACATATATTTGTCAATAGAAAAAGCTCTCACCTTTCAAAAACTTGCAGACTTACAACTTAACATTTAGCACCGGAATCTTCTTCAAATATCAATGTTGTGTCTTTCTTCACCAGTAATCTGCAAGAACAAGCACACCAAATACAGTAACACAAGATACAGCCTGAATACTCGAGTTATTTCGTGGCGGATCTGACCTTCACTGTACAGCTAAACTTAACGTTTCACAGCTCTCATCAACGCTGTCAAACTCACCGGATGTTACCCGCCCAGAACCAAACAATAAAGAGACAGAGTTAGCTTGGGTTTACAGCGGAGCATTTAGCTGCTAAAGGCCACAATTTTTTTCAGGAGTTGTGTCATGTCTGAAAGAGATTGAAACATTTTAGCTACTCACTTGACTGGTTTTTAGGACATCTTACAAGGGGACTGAGGCTGAAAATTAGCTGGCTCTCCAAGACATTTACAGAAATGTTTAAATAAAATGATAAAAATACCAGACTTTTATTCGTCAGGAGGTCGGAAACACAACTTGAAATTGATGCCAAAATGGATGCTAAAATGTTGCAGCTTTAAAATCGGTTTCCAAGTTTCCAAGGAGACCACATCTGTCTGAATGAATTTTGATGAAGGGTTAAGAACCCAAAACAAAACATAAAATACACGGTGCCTAGGTTTTAATATTTTGCTCAAACAACAGCGTGGAATAAGAATTTTCTTAATATGAGTAATGAAGTCCTACATGAACATGGCCTTCATGTTGTTGGCCTTAAACCATTTAGATATTCTACAGATGCAGAATACTGCAGCAAAACCTGGAGTCAGTTTGGATGTCTTGGGGCAGCATCATAAATCTACATTTTTATCCCTCATTTGTAAACACTGCACACACTCACACCCGAGCATGCAGAGTGCAAAACTTGGAATGTTAATATATGGAATGATTTCGGATTATTTAAAAGCAGAGCAAGCTCCTTCCTTACAGCTCTTCCTGGGGGACCTGATGTTCTCCAAACCAGATGAGATGTATAATATATACAGTGTGTTCTGGGTCTACCTTTGGTAAGTTGATGGAGGGTGTCCCGGAGGCATCCTGATCAGATGTCCCCAAACCACCTCCATCCAACTGCTGACCTCCATAACCCATCCCTGAGGCTGAGCCCAGACTCCCTACGGAGGAAACTCATTTCGACCTTGTGTCGTTGACCTCATTCTTTCGCTCACTACCCAAAGCTCAAGACCACAGCTGAAGTTTAGAACGTTGATCGATTGGCGAATCGAAAGTTTTGCCTTCCGGCTCAGCTCCCTCTTCATCATAACAACCCGGTACAACGCACAAGTCAGATAGAATAATAGATGGAACACATCACCCAGGTCTAATTTCACCTCAGGAACTCTCTCTCTCTTCTGAACTGTCCATATTTTCCACTCAATGTTTCCAAGAATTTGAAGGGTTTGAAGAATTCGAACGTAAAAACCTCTCAGTGGATGTCGTATATGAGTACATAAGTACTATTGTTTGTTGTTTATTGTTTGTTGTCTTGTAACAGACTCAACAACAGGCTTATTCTTTCTACTCCAAAAATTCAGTATTCAGTTTGTGACTTGAGCAAGAAGTTCCAAAAAGTGTGGGGACCTTTCTTGAAATACTTTGAGAACCGTAAGTCCAATTGAATTATCTGCTCCTCTTTCCTCTGTCTTGCTTCTTTGTCCGTTTCTGTCATTTACAGAATCTGTATCAGCCGACGTCTAAATGTGCCTGATCTTACTTATTTACATGTATTTATTCATTCATCCTGTTTGTCTGTTCATTTCTTTTATTTTTATTGTTTATTTATTTTGCAACTCAATTCTTGACCCCCAGCAGTTCCCTATAACTCTCCAGGAATAATACCCCTTTAGGAATCATGGTTCGTAGGTGTGGCTAATGGGAGGGGAGGGATGTTCATGTTTATGTTAATGTTGGATCATTCTGAAAAATGTACAATGTCTGAGTATGTATATAAAAATCAATAAAAAATATCTGAGAGAAAACAAAGAAGAGAGTTGCTGACAGTAAATAAAGATATTTATTCATTTTTTTTTAGAAGAAGAATCTCAGCTCATGCAAGGATACAGCTCTTGTAAACAAAATCACTTGAAAATATGTTATAAATGTGCACAGATTTCTTCTTTTCTCGGTGTCAAACTCTGGAATGTACAATATATGGAAGTTAAGCCGCATTACAGATATTACCCAAAGAGCTGTCACCCACACCCCCATGGCTCCCACACTGTGATTATTTCATCTCCCAGAGCTGCTGTGCTAAAAGGAAGTTGGTTTTTATGTTAGGCATCAACATATTGCATGAGTGTGACGCTCACTTAAGACAGTATCGAGCTCTCTGGAGTCCAGACTTAACATTGCGGACGCTGTTAGACTGTGAGCGGACGCCAACCAAAACATGCACGCACGCACACACACAACGAAACACATGCACCGAAGCCTGAGGACGACTTAAAAGCAAAAGTAATACTTAAGACATTTGTGAGATACGTAGAAAGATATTAAAAAAAAAAAAAAAGAAATAAGGAAGAACAGTAGCCAGTCCGTGGATTTGTGCTACACAGTAGTAGACGTGAGACAGTTCTATAACCATTACGGAGGGCTGAAACGTTCTTCTGACCCATATAAAGGCCAGACGTGCATCTCAACACCGAGAGCTCGGGCCAACAGATCAGTTACTTCAACAATGTTCTACATTCACTGTAGCTCTGGACCTCCACCTTCGGATTTTAAAGACTTTTGAGAAGAAAAACAGCAATATGCAGAAAGTAAGTGGGCCATTTCTTTTTCTGTTTCTGAGCTTCATCTTCGAGGTCCAGTGTGTCAGATTTACGTGGCTCTGTTTACAAAATACAGCAGGAATGACCCGCCGTTGTTTCTCCCACATGCTTGTAAGCGGAGGGTGAGGTGAGAGGGATGCAGTTGTTTGCAATCTGCAACCTCACCACTAGATGCCACTAAAACATTCACACTGGTCCTTTAAAGCCCCCCTTGTGTAGGATGAAACACTAACATGCAACAACGAAGATATATTGAAATGCTTATCAAATACGTTTACATTGTGTGTTAATATCATTTTTGTTTTTACAGAGGCTAATATATTATTTGATTTTTGAAACTCTAATTTCTGGTATTAATATAAAATATAAAAATATGGTATTAATATTAGTTTGAAACACTAATATTAATACCATATTAACACCAGCCTCAAAATTTCAGCATAGACGTTGATGTTTAGCCATTACCCATGTACTCTTTGCAGGTATTTGGTGAAATTTTGGATCTAGAAAAGTGACACCAGCCGAAAATCGTATTTTTAGCCCGACCTCCAGGGCATCTCGCTTTTCTGCCGTGATGCAAAGGCGTACTCCAGGTTGAGTCAGTTCACTGTGACATCAGAGTTGGATGCGTGAGGTCAGGCGTGAACGAGTAACATTGCTTCCCAGTTTGGTGTTCATTTGCTCTGAGATTTTAAGATGATGGCACTGCATGAAACGTGTTGGTATGTTAATATATTTCATTGAATGATGTTGGTGGCGTTCAGGAGATGATGGACATGATTAGGATTCATCCTCTGGGATCATCAATCCATCCACGAACTCTCTGCCCCTCAAACAGAGTTTGAATAAGACGGTGAATGTGAGTTGATCTCATGATATCGCTGCTCTCTACTGTGTGCTTCCAGTTAGTTTAAGTTGCATACTTGGAATGTGGGAAGATACGGAGATGAGAAGAGAGTAAAATAATGACGGGACAACTGATGCCTAACACGATGCCTATCCCATGTGATTAGCTCTGAATCAAAGAGAGATGGTCCACGACAGGGATTAGAGGGATTGGTGGCCAGATTAAAAACAAGAAAAGCTGCATGAAATGATGAGAATGAGGCAGCTTTGTTTTTTTATGTTAATTAAAGAACAGTCTCTACTTCCTTACTTTGTCTTCAGAGTTTGTTTTTGCATGTAGATTCTGTCTGCATTACCTGCAGACTGGAACTCCAGCTAAACCTGTTAGGACATTCCCAGCGGGGTGAACCAGTTTGACAAAAATAGAAGAGACCAGCATAGAAGAGGCCCTATATATATATATATATATATCTATATATATAGTATTTGACTAGGCGTGTCAGTAGACTTAAAAAATATAGATATACAATATCATGCTGCAAAATTTCCAGACACCATCATGGTATATGTATGCTCCCATTACAAACACTTAATATAATTTTGTTTTTAACAGGCACAGTAGTGTTACCCTGGATAGGAATGCTAGGAACCATATAAAAGACGAAAAACAACACGAGAGCAGAGCTCTGCGAGGCGCCCCCGGAGCGGAGAGTTCTGCCAATGGGCGCCGCGAAAAGGAAACGAAAATAAACTGATGTGAGGATCAAAAGATGTTAACTGAAATCAAAACATTTCTTTCTCTTTTTAAAATCAACTATTTGTGCATCATAAAAATAAAAAAAATAAAAAAAATACAAGAAAAAGAAGAAAAATCAGGCGAGGAGAAAAAGAAAGAACAAAACGAAAACAAGCGCCCCCCCCCCTGCTTTATACAAAGTCAGTAGTACTGAGAGGGAACCTCCTCCCTGAGGGGTTCGAGGAACACCGGAGTGACGGGGAGAGAGCGTGAGCGGCAGGGTCGTCCAGCGCAGTAGTTTGAAGTAAGGCCTCAGTTTTGTTTGTTTTTTTGTTGTTGTGTGTTGGCAAGATAAAAAAAAAAATGAAATAAAGAGAAACATATACATCTGTAACTTAATTACATCTAACTTTGAAAAAAAAAAAATGATATGTGCAAAATGTAAATCTTACAAATGTGGGGAGAGCTGATTTTTGTAGATCACCGGAAAAGGATTGTGTTCCAGGTGGTTTGTCTGATTCTCCACCCTCTCTCTCTCTCTCCGTTCATTCTATCCCCCCCCTCCTCCCCTCCCCTGCTCTCTGGTTGGTCGACAGGTCAGCGGTTGACCTTGAGGCTTGCTGTTGATTGGAGCGAGGGCTTCACGTCGAGTGCACAGTCCGCTTTAGTTTTTCTATCTCCATCTGCGAGGACACACACACACACACAGAATGGAGATTAAGACACGGGGGAAAAGGAAAGCAGAATAATACAAAGAGCTGGATCTGTCAGGGTGTCCCTTCATGTGAAGCACGGTGCTGGAGGCGTCCCGCTGAGGCAGGGATTAGAAAGCTGCAGTGAGAATGAAGCCACGTGCTGAGGAGAGCCTGACGTCTTTGATATACCCTTTATGTTCAACACGAATATACGAGTCACTAATGGACTGTTTATTACCACCAGTGATGTGGTTATGTCTTTGGTCCTGGGTTTGTTGGGATATCTCAAACAGCTCATCTAAGGACACCAAGTCTGTAAATTATTACTGAACCACACAGTCAACAAACTGAACAGATTAGAGACACAGAAAAATGGAAAAGACAGAGTGCAAACTGATGAAGAGATGAACATTCTTCACATTAATACACCAAAAACTGTTTATCTCCATGAACCAGCTCCTAATATTAGTGGATGGAAACACCTCACTTTGGATGTTCTTTGCCTTTTCTGGAAAAGAGGTTAAAGGCTCTAAATTTGATGTACTTGCTGCCAGCACACTGTCAATCAAATGGCACAGATTCAATCTAAAACCGTTAAATAACCAAACCTTTTATTTGACTTGCTCATTTGTTCATCCCTGATGCCCAGAAACATTCAAGAAGTTCAGTCCAAGGTAAAAACACTTTGTCTACTGGCTTCAGTTTACAGCAGAGATGTGAGAGGTATTCATCTTAATTCTCAAGAAGACAAGAAAGAAGGCAGTTAGCATAGAGACTGAAATGGGATAGAAAAGCCTGGCTCTGTCCAAAAAAAGTCCAAACAGGTAAGATGTGATGTGTTCATTAGTGAGCTTTAGTCGTGCTGGTAGGTGGATTTTTTTTTCCACTTTTGGACAAAGCCAGGCTAGCTGCTTCCCTATAGTTTCTAGTCTTTATGCTAAGCTAACCACCTTTCTGTTTGAAGGTTTTCAGTTGCACACTTTTCTTCCACAGATTATGGATGGAAGAAAAGCTCTCTCTATTTCTCCCATGCCGGCAAAGATAAGACAAGATTAAACCAAAAGATTGATGCACTGTTTCAAATGGATCCCTCTGGTTATTGACTAAAGGGAGGTTTTGACTGGAAGGGCAGCTGTGAAAAACAAAAAGACTCGTCGAAGTCAAAGGGAGAAGATGAATCCTCCATTCTCGTCGTCTCCTTGCAACTCCTCCAATTTCGACTGGAAATATCTAAATAAGAACCAAAAGGAAAGCTTCAGAGTCCTGGGGGACAATAAATGTGGTGGAAATCATCTTCTTCATCTCTTTCCACATATCTGTGGAAGTCGAAGTTAGCCGTAGGGGGTTTTAAACAAATCTGCACTCATGCTCTGTGTGTGTGTTTGGACTCTATAGGCCTGGAGCTCTCTGCAGGGGGTCTCTCCTCCTCTGATGTGTGATTTAAATCGGTGCCCTGCTGTGAAGAGCCGTGCGGCGTATGCCCGTGTTTCAGCAGATAGAGCTAATGGTCAGGCTCCTGATGATGGATCATGGTGGGGCACACAGAGGTGGAAGGAGGGAGAATCTCAAAGGGACTGTAAAAGTGTCTAATGGGAGCAGCTCACCTGACACTGTGCTAACTAAAAACAGCAGCTCTGTGTTGTTTTTCTTTGCAGTAAATGTAACAATATGTCACTGTGATGTCTAGCATGATGTCTTGATGTTTAGCAGCTGTTCTGGAGCTTTCAAAGATCTCACATGATCTTCATGAAAAAAGGACCAGACAAACCGAAACTATTCCACGTGGCAGAGTGGAGAGACGCTTCTGAAACACTCTGCAGTCACAAACATTGTCTAGAACAGCTGAGATCCAGTGGCTGCTGTGCAGCAGGAAAATAAGGTGGTGGCCAATAAATCCCGACTCTGGTCTCTAGGGTTAGGCGTGATCCTACAATTCCCACAATGCATCATTAGACCCTCTCTAAAGCCCCACAGCTTCAGTTTGTAACACAGGTGTAACACGCTGCTTTGGATTAGATGGGATGACCCTGATGACACCACTTGTAGGGCTGGGTCTGATCACTGAGTAAACCCAGTGTGCATCATGTGTGAACTTGGACGAGGTTTTGCCCTCTGGCAGCAGTATGGAGGTGTCTGTTTATCTCGAGCATCAGGATGCACACGTGCTCCGTTCATCGGTTAGTGGCGAAACACGTCGAGATGCTGCATTAATGTGCCGGCAAAGGCAGTGAGGATGAAACATGAATGTGACTGTTGGATTTAGTTTTTGCGCATGGACACGTGTTAGAGCGCAAACAAAATGTGTTCTGGTGAGTAAGACTGAATGGAAACAGAACTTTTGTTTGTTTACAAGAAAACTCAACAGGGCACCTTTAACTAGTGAGACTTATTAAGTGTTCAGACCAAAAAAAGAAAATTTCCATGACGACTTGGCTGGCTCCGCGTGCTAATGAAGCTCATGTGACAGGTTTGAAAGCTACTAAATGGAACCAGTCAAGACTGCTTGTGTGTGTGTTCGTTTTCAGGGCTTTTTTTGATAAGTGCCAAAAGAGACAGAGTTAAAGGAACACTGCAGCTGACTGCAGCCACCAAGTTGCTCTGAAACACTGGCAGGCTGAAAGGCTGGCAGAAATCACTGCCTGACGGCACAAAGTGCTGAGACAGCATGGTGTGTCTCCGGCAAATTCATGGAACAAGACAACGGCTTGACCCTGAACTCAAATGAAAGTCACACAGCATGGAGACAAAAAGCCCAACGTAGGTTTCTCTGTGCAGGAAGTAGCTAAGCGACCCTGTCTTCATCCACCCACGCCGACTATTCTCACCACAGACGTCTCCTCAAGCCTCTCTTTGCTGCAATTCACTGTCAGTTGGCAGCAAAAGTCATGACTGCACTACGTTTATCGTACGAACCAATAACACCCGGACAAATTAATGCCACTAATGAATATGGACAGCCCAGCATGTGTTGCTGTGGGGGTCGATGTTACCTGCAGGGCCACGCGCTTTAGCCTCTCCTCATCCAGCTCTCCTCGTAGCTCCGCTATCTCTTTCCTGGAGAAAACACACACACGCAAACACACTCGTGAGCACGTGTCTACACCCCTGCAGCATACAGAAAAACTCACGATGTAACTATTGTGTGTTCTTTGGAGATAAAGTCCCAAAATAAATGTTTTTTTTTTTTTTTTTTTTAAATTCTTAATTAATTTAAAATGAAGCTAAAACGCTAAAATCTAAGTATTGGCATGAAGCGCTGCATTAAATCACGAGTCATGCTTAATGTTCAGTCATTTCTAAAAGCTTGCATCCTTGCGTGACACATTCAGTTTGCAGGTTTCTGTTTCCTTACATTTGCTGGGCCTTGAGGAGCTCCACAGACAGCAGCAGGTCCTTCATCTGGCTCCTCAGCTCTTCCAGCTGGGAGTTGGGCTCATCGGGCTCCAGTCGGGCCTTGCCACTGAGCGATGCACCGTCTGAGCTTGGGGCTACCACGGGGCTCGGCTTGGCCTCAACGCTGGTTACAGTGGGCATGGCGGGCTTGTGGAATGACGGTGAGTGGGATATGGTGTTCGTGGAAGGCTGTGGAAGATAAAACAAGAGGAGAGCGTAGGTTACTCAGTGACCTTTCGGGTATTCTACATCTAGGACAGAAAGGTGTCATCACAGGATGAAGAGGATCACTTCGAATAACCAGAATTGATCTGCAGAGACACTTTCACCTCAACAATATATGCTGCCTTCATGTGATCAGACAAATGTCTTGTATTGCATGCCAGAGCAACACATCCAGTATATGCTTTTGACCTCAAACCATCCAGCCAGGCACCTGCCAGCCGAGCTCCAATAATGAACCTTGATTCAAAAGCAATGTCAACTAGGCTGACTCACTATGACATATGCCATGATAAAAACTTTAGTTTGGCAAAAAAAAAAAGATGAAGCGTGTGGAATGTTTGAAACGTTTGAATCTTTTTTCAATACCGCATTAGGGAAAAGAGTCGATAAGATTTACCAGATACCAGTGGTGTTATCAATTCTGCTCAATCAATTGTGTTCATTAGTCCAATTCTTTATCATTTCCTTTACTGATTCCAGATCAGTCTCCTGAGAGGACAAAATTAGGCTGACAAAGGTTTTCGGGGGTCAAGTTTGACTTTTGTTTTGCACTTTAAAGATAAAACATGCTGGCACAGATTCTACATTCCCATCACTACACGATACTACATGCTACATGTGCTGTATGTAAGTGTATTCCTTTGTGTCTCTACAGGCCATGAAGTAAGATGAGACAGACAAAATCCATGTACGTCTGTGCAAAACTCAGCCACAGCTTTCCAAAGTTACTGTGTTGGTACTATAAACTCCTCTCTCTGGACAGTGTTTCCTCATGGAGCCATAGTGAAGGGATACATTTTGCCAATAGCATGTAGGTTTGGTGCTGGTTCAAGATACAAAGACACTCTTTATATTTGGCGAACTCTCTCATATTAGCTTCTGCTTCTCTTTAGAAAACATGTTTGGACAGAGGATTGTGGATTTTGTCCACCATCTGTTATGTTGTTGTAGCACAAGACGGGATCTCTTCAGGCCAATGTGGGGGGAAAGAATGATTACTGTGATGAGTACCTCTAAACATTCATATGTGGATGTTGTTTTAGGATAGACTCGAACCTCAAGTGCACCTTTATTATGTTTCTTGACGCATGTATTCAGGTTTTTTCTTGAATTCATCTCCCCTGTCTCATCTCAACTGTAACACATATTGCATGTAAAGCTGCTATGAACCATCCCTCTAATAAAAAGATGGCAGTTGGTCGTTGCCTGTACTGGGGAATTTATTTTGCTCCACCATTTGTTTATCCTGTTATAATGCACCTCTTCCACTGTGCCTCAGCTGCCAGTTATTCAGCTGTGACAAGGAATTCAACGGTCCTCCTCCCCCAGAGGGCTCACATACTCTCCTTAACCTTCACTGGAGTAAAGGTCACAAAGGTCAGAATCTCATTTTGAAACTAAATGAGGGTGACGAGGAGGACAGAGTGCATGCCCTGAATTTCATCTCTGGAAGTCTGAACCGCTTGGTTATGAGCGCTGCAAGCTAGGCTTAATCCTGACTCTGTGTGTGTGTGTGTGTGTGTGTGTGTGTGCTTGTTTTTAATGATACGGTGGCCTGATGCTGTGTACCCCCAATTGGACTAATTAGTCTTGGCTGACCATGACCAATCCGGACTAGATAGCATCTGAGGCAATTAATGAAATGCTGCGCGGCAAGAATGAGCAGCAGGTGGTCGTCCTCCCTCTCTCCTTGTTTACTTCTCACACTCAGACTCACACTCAGAACTGGCTAACCATCTGGAATGTGCCTATTGTGTTTGTCAGGTCAGCTTTGTGAGGATGATTCTGGATTAAAACCTTTATTGTCTTCCATGGTGTTGACTAATCGCCCTGTAAGTTGCTCTGAGGAGAAGACTCTGCACCGCTCAGTTGAGGGGTTAGGGTCTATTTCATGCTTTGAAGGTGGATAGCACTTCAACAAGATATATCATAGGCCTGCGCATCACTGAAGTCATTCCTGACCATGTTACAAATGCAGAGCCTCAATAATTTCTCTGAAATAAATGATGTTACCTGCATGAAATAAAAGAGGCGTCTAAGGTTCCAGGTCAGACACTAACTTATTTTCTTCATTAATCGATGCCTTAACATATTCAAACGGCTTGTTCCTTCCAACAGTCAGTTTAATATCAGAAGACAAAGAAAACCTGAAAATGTCACACACTGCTCCACATTTATTCATGTTGTCCTTTTAATGGTGCACCCATCACTGTTTAGTCTATAATATTATCTTAACGCTGGTGAGAGATCCCACTGTGAACCATCCCACTCGTTGCTTCCAAAGCTTAGCAGGAAGTTTTCCTTTGCTTTGATCTCTTGCACAAAGACGGCGACACTGCAGCGTTTCTTGTCCCTGCTGATTTGTTAGCTCAAGAGAGAGCAATCTTTGTAATGTCGTTACTGCTGAAGCAAAGATTTTAGAGAGACAGTTCGGAAGCTGCTGAAAAGTTTTGCTACTTTGACTTTTTCCACTCGGTCAACAGCTCCAAAAACCAAAAGACATTCAGTTCACTGTCAGGTATCAGTATCAGAGAAGCTGGACCTGCATTTTAAATAATGAAAAGAATGATTGGCTAATCAATTATTTAACTTGTTGTTTCCTCATTACAGTGTTAGGGTGTCATTCTGATTTCTGATATAAGTTTAATGGTGTGCGACTAGAAGCAGCAGGACAGGTGAGGGTTTAAATCCTCTGCTGAAGTACAGTGAGACAGAACACAACAGACGCTGGCCAAAGTTTAGTTTAAAGAGTGAAAAGGGAATATCCAAAGATTCTTTCAAAGACGAGAGATTTAGGTGACTTAAATATTAACGTGATGTGCTTCAACATATATGTGAGGGACGGATGTGGGGGCGAGTGATTATTGATTTTCAAGTTGCCGTCATCTCATCAATATGAATCTATATCTGCCTCTGATTTTAAAAAAAAAGCTTTCATGAAGCCTGCTTTGACTGCGGAAGTGAAGTGAAATGAATAGATTCAGATACTAGAATAAATTCACTCATTCATTTAGGACAAAAACAAAGGCGGCAAAGCGGACACAGAACGTTATAGTGAGGAGATATTTCATGTTTTAAGAGGATCATTGTCCCGATGACGTGTTCTGTGTTTTCGTTAAAAGAATATGACTGAATTAAAAGCAGTGACTCACCTTTCTGGTTTCTGTCAGCTTTGGTTTGGCTGGCTCCTCTTCGTCCATCTTCAGGGATTTCTCCACGCTCACGTCCTTGTTGGGCTGCGAGGGAAGAGTTTGATTTGTTGTTTGATTGACAGGAATATTTTCATTTGAATTTCAGTTCACAGTTTCCTGACTGGCTAACCGACATGATAAAAACACATTTGACAATCTGCCAACATTCAGCGACTTGCCTGTACACAAGAACATGTGACAATAATCTCATACGGTTATGTGGCCGAATGCGGCTGACTGATAACAGGAGTGACTGAAAGGTGATTTGAGGACTGGAAAGGTAGGTGGTTAGACCCCTGAGTGGAGGGGGGGGGCAGACAAAGAGGCTGTCAAAGTGCAAACTGTGCATTCATATTTCAATATATGTGTCACTTGTCGCAGGGAAAAACAACATGGGAAAAGCTGTGTCCTCACATAGCCTTGTGTGTGTGAATGAGAGTGAGGAGCTCAGGGTCACAGATCAAGGAGAGGCACACCAGCAACAGATTGAAAATCTGCTGCATGTTGTAATGCGCTGCGTATAAAACCTGAAATATGTTTGCAGCATTAAATACAGACTGGCATCAAATATCTCAAGAGGTTTCTGTTCTCTTGAATTAATTGATAAAGAAGGTTTAATAGATAACATTTCTTAGTGTATGATTTTAAAAAGATGCCTGGCTCTACCACCTGTTCGCTCAAGGCAATCCAAACTTCTTTTTTTTTGTTGAAAAACCTCAATCGCAGTACAAATCGCATCTTTGTATAAGCCCTATGGCTCAAAGTGTGGGAAAAAAAGTAGCGGCTTATAGTCCAGAAAATACGGCACCTAGCCAATTGATAATGGATGTGGGTTAATGAGCTAGTTAACTGGCGCTTTGCTCTGTAGCAAAATCCTGGCTAACTAGGTAGCTAATGAATGATGTAGATATGTAAACTCAATTTAAGGTGTGACTATATGCAGAATATAATGTCAGCATAAAAAGTTACAAAGAACTAAAAGTCAGACTCCACTGGATGGAATAACTTTTTGGGGCTAAAAAGAATTACAGTACAATTATATTTTAGATGGCACTAACTAAAATCTGAAAATAAAATTAGCAGCATTAAATATGAAATTATAATTGAATGCATTATACACATTCAAGTAACAGCTGTACCCTCCTGAAAGCTAGATTGAAATTTTACACATTACACAGCAATTTCCCACATTTCACTTATTCAAGACCAGAGAGAGACATGCACAGATGCAATCTGTGTGTACGTATGCTGAGTGCTTATGTGTGCTCACCGAGTGTCCACCAAACTGGGCAGGCAGCCTCCTGCCAGGCATCTTTGGTCTGTTAGCAGTGGGGTGAGAGAGCTTCTCCGAGGTAGACGACAAGTCATCAAAACTCATCAGATCTGTTGAGAACAGATGAGGGAGGCAGAGAGACAGAACGAAACAAGGAGAGAAAATTAGAGAGGAAATAATTTTTTATGAGGAATATTTCATCCACGACTAAAGGAAACAATCACTGCTGACCTGACATTAATTTAATTTAATTCAATCGCTGATAAGCAGCTTCTGAAGCTTCAGCTTCAGCTTCAGTTGTGTATTATCTGCCGGCTAATGGTATTAGCAAACAAAGCAGCAGGAAATACACTGTTCCAAATGCTCATATATTTTTTTTAAAGGTGGAATAACATTTTGCGTTATCTATGGTTATGTAAACAGACCTTAATGCTCAGTAACTGTGAGCATGGACCTCCAATACAGAAAGAGGGAAACACCTTTGGACAGCAGGCTAAAGCTAGCACCGTGTAAGCACCACTAAAGATTATTTCATCTACCAAAGAGCTGTGTTGTGGGGAAGTTTGTTCATCCATGTTCAGTTCATTCAGTGGAGAGAGAGTGCACAGGACTTCAAGATGCCTTAACAAACATTTCCAATTCCATATGTGAAGAAGAAAACAGAATTCCCTCACAAGCTGTTGCTCACAATGGCAGCCACTATAGAGAGCAAAAGAGTTAAACAAGGCAGAGATCTGTGGGCGAGATTCCTCTTTGATCCTGTAGCGCCTCTGTGAGCTCCACTAATCTCCATCTCTTTAGGTTGTATAAGGCCATATTCAAAGCGTTCGTGGTACCTTGGGAGTGCTGTCCATCACCAATGTTCAAAAGGTTTTAACGCTCATGACTGGCTTCAATAACCATCAACTCTGCACACGCATAAAGCCCGTTTACAGCTGGTATCAACGTGTCACGCAGTTGATCTTATCGCAAGCAGATCTCAGCCCCTTCTCCATATACAATCAAACAAGTAGATCATTTCAGCCTGCAAAGACTAAATGCTTTGTTCTATTTTAATCTAACTGAATCAAAGGTCCAATTAATTAAGAATTGGTAGTAGACAGAGTTTCACAAAGTTTCTCCTAATTCAACATCCCACAAAACTGAGATTTCTTTTAGAATCTGGGGACTTTCTCTGCAGGCAATGCAGAAGTAGCAGTAGTATTGATTAATTTTGTACTGTATTTGTCAAATCTGCCATGTTTTCTGTCTATAAAATGTCTTCTGAAATACATCTGAACTTAAATGCTGTTCAAACACCTTTCTGCTGAATGTTGGCAGCACTTCAGACACGTAGTAGCTACTGGTAACATTGATACTGTGACAAACTGAAGAAACAACAAATTGTTGAATGTTTTTTTAAAAGGACTTTGGTGATACTGCTGCGCGTTCACAAATATTTGCTGATCTGCTGATAAAAAAACCTCAAATATGTAATTCTAGTGAACCAAATGACGATCGGACAGGCCGCTTCAGCACGTGGTTTGACTGATCTGATCATTTATAATTAGAGCTGTCCACTTGTGATCCAGTTACCCAGGATGCATGTTCATGTGAGGTCAACATTCCTTTACTATTGATCAGGTGGGTTATAGCCTGTGTCATGTAGCCCGTCTGGAGAGGAAGAATTTTCCTTTGCTCGCTGCAGGGGCAATAATGATTTCCTGCTCAGTACACTAAATGTGTGCCTCTAGTATGTGCTGATATTTAGGGTGTGTTGGTGCACTGGTTCTTTGGACGTATTATCAGAGTCAGCGATAAGAAGGTCAAGATCGATAATTTTCTAAATGCTAAGTGGCAAATTCTTGATTTGAAGCAGCACCACTGTCGGGCATTGAAAGCTGAATTTCTGTTAAAAAGAGGAACTTTACTGTGAGCTGACCAGACATGCTATAAACGTGACATAAAACTAAGAACTTGGGAAATCTGAGAACGTGGACAAAAGTAAAGGCCACCATGAGAATTAACTTCAGGGACTGTTGTGTAACAGCACTTTGCAGCTGCAACGAGGGAACGATTGAATCTTTGTGTTCTGTGGGTCCATGCGTGTCAGACGGTCTTCTGGTGTGAAGTGTTTTAGCAGCTCTTTATCACCTTTGTGAGGCTTTTGTCACAAACTGACTGGGGATTCACACCGAGGACGTAAGCGCTGTGGAATGGCTGCGCCACGGTTTAGCGCCGTCCTCTGCCCGGCGTCAGTCCCCACCGGGTGAGTGACGGCAGCGTAATGGCAGCATAGTGAGCCAGCCGTATTCACGCGAGAATCCTGAATGTACGCACGACCCCATGATAAACTGTGTATAAAGAAAACAACAACAATAAACAGCTTACTTTGCTTCTCCTTTTGATCGATTGACTGCTGACCTGGTGCCACCGGTCATGACGTAATGTTGATATGAAGTTGTGAAAGGCTACATGAACTGCGTATTGTGTTTGATTTTGAAAGGGGGCAGAAGTGTACTACGTTGATTCTGTGTCGGATTTCCTGTCTGGTGCAATCTGCTCTGTTGAAATTGACGCGGTTTAGCAACGGCTCGTGTCAAAAATAGAAGTGCTACAGAATGATAGCGCTGCAGCGCGGAGAGTCGCTGCTGAGACGTTCCGCGGCGCGCCCTGTGTGAATGGTTTCATTGATTAGAGTGGCAGCGATCAGTTCCGGTGAATGCAGCGCAGCTGTTCTGCAGCGCTTACATCCCCTGTGTGTATAGACATAATGGCTGACATAGCATCCTGTTGTCCCAGGAATGGATAAAAATTGATAAGTGGTGATAAAAAATAAAAATTCTATCAACTTGTCTTAAAGATTTCTTTGTTTTTATCATCACTTGGGAGTGACATGTTACTCTGGCACAAGTAAAGCGTGTGGTATTTTCTTGTCGTTCAGATTTGCCACAGTACTATGAGATGGACTGGATGTTCAGGTTGCAGCTTAAGGCTAGATTCACACAGGATCAGGCGCTCCGGCAAACACAGAGGTCATTTCAGAGGTTGATCCAGATTCAGCTTTTGGGAAAACAGAACACGATCAGACGCTCAGATCGGCCAATCCTCCACAGACAGCCTGAAATGTCTCTGAAGCAGAGACTATCCAGGTGGATTCACGGACTAAACTCTGATAATCTACCTGTGTGTGTGTTCTCACTTTGTTTATTTCATGTACCAACTTCTAAATCTGAGTCTGACTTGGAGAGAAAGGGGGGGGGGGGGGGGCAGAGAGAGACAGAGAGAGAGAGAGAGCGAGAGAGAGAGAGAGAGACCACGCAGGCCTCGGTTGCAGTTTGTTCCTCTCTCTGTGTGTGTGTGTGTGTGTGTGTGTGTGTGTGTGTGTGTGTGTGTGTGTTTTCAGACAGTCTATATTATGACTTCCTGTGAGATGAGTGTGAAGACTCTGACATTTATGTGCCAAACAGAGAATGATGGATGGATATTTTACAGACACCACAACCCCAAATTTTCAATGTGGTGACCAATACGATGCAGCATTTTTATAATGAAGCATTCAGATGCAAACAAAGTCTAAAGTACTGACACAGGGCAGATCTGGGTGCTACAAACTGAAGACTGTTACTGTAGATAAAAAATATTTTTTCATTTCATTTCAAAGAACACAGATATTTTATTTCATCCTGAATGTTGTTCTAAAATAAACCAGCACATCTTATTAGTATAACAGATCACCCTGCTGTTCAGGGCTCAGGGTCGGCCATACTGTACATACCCATATCCGAGGACTTCTCCCCCCAGTCTGCAGACAGTGTCTTGGGTTTGGTGGGTAATGATGGCTCGAAGTCGGACTTTGGTCGTGTGGAAGGCACCTCTCCATTGTGCCTGCAGGTAAAAGGGAAAAATCATTGATTGGCGATGAAGCCATTTCATTTTATTGTTACTACAGTCATTACTGTCCACTATATATAGTAGACACTTTCCTGTCCTTTCAGTAAAATGCCATTTCATCCTGAGAATACCGTCACGTGCATGTTTTGAACACACTGCGACAGACAGGCTGTACGGATGCATAGATGTTCGACTTACTTGAGGATTGGCGAGGGAGCGAGAGGCTTGTCTGGCCTCTTCGGTGGGAGGATTCCTGGTCTGCCTTTCCCGGGAGGGGGGACCGGCTTCTTGGGCGGGACCACAGGTGCTGCAGGCTTGGATGGTTTGTGATCTGAGAGAGAGAGAAGGAAGACAGTTGAGACGAGAGTTTGGAAAAAGAAAGAGGGGCAGTCAACATGAACCATGAAGTCTCCAAGAGAGGACGGAAATGAAATCCTCAAATCTTCTTCCTGTAATGGAATGTAAACTTTACAATTCCACAGTAAATAAGATTAACTTCATTAATAATAAGCATGTTTTGATGCCTGCTGATAAAACTGAACTTTTAGTCATTCCTGTTACCTTGTTTACCCTCTGATGGCATGATGTTCTGCCCACAGTATTTTTGCACAGTGATAGCAACTGTCACAACTGATCATGCGGTTCATTATTTCTGTGAAACTAAATGTGACATAAAAAAGAGAAAGGGCAGTGTTCCTGCTTCTTTGTATAAACAGACCTGCAGTCAGTGTTTGATTAAAGTAATGCATGCAATGAAATCTGCTATGGTGTCGTCACGGAAACAAATAAAAATGCTGTTCACAGCTACAGAAACTCAGATTGGGATTATAGCATGTGACTGTCAATATTTCATTTTTAGTACCGTGTCCTCTAAATGTTCAATCTAATATATGCATCTGAAACACAAGCTGAGTATATACTTGTTTAATAACGGAGGCGTGATAAGCTTTGCTGAGGTTCAACAGATACTCAGTTAAACTACATGTTTAGAGATATTTAAGGAAAGTAAGATGCAACTAGCAAATGTAAGGTTGCTCAATGTTCTTAAAATCTTAAAATCTATTTAATCTGAAGATTAAACAGTCAAATTGACAACCACAGAGTGACGCCGGGTTGTGTTTCTCAAAACTTTGATTCAGTTTGAACTTTTCTGCCACAGGTCATAGTATTTTTGGGGGTTGGCATAACCTTACCATAACACAGAATCCATGTTCAAATCCATCCAAGAAATCCAAGAAAACGTCAAACCATAAAATCTGATTTGGTCTGAATCGAGTCAAAAAGCTTCATTTCACAAACAAAGTTGACAGATTTGGCTGTGATGTCTGAAAAATGACAATTTCGTTTAAGGGTTGAAAAACCAGCAACACACTGAAACTTCTTTCTACACAACATGGGCTTCAATTACACGACTGGCATGTACTTGACACTTTATGTACGAGTGCCGCTGATTGACAGTCGAAGCTGAGCTGATAAATATCTAGTTCTAATATCAGCGCCACGCAGTTTTACAAACCTTAGTCACTTAAATGGCTTTTTTTCTCTTCAGACTTAAGTGATTCAATTGTTTTGAAGTTCTTGCGAGATACATAGGATGTGGAGGAAGCAGTACAGGAAGCAGTACAGGAATGCATTACTCATCGATTAATTATTGATCTGACAGCTAGAGTTAATAGTTCCTTTTCAGATGAAAATTATGTGATCATCTTAAAAAATTAAAAAATAATAATAAAAAATTTCCATGTTTTTTTGGCTTTTGAAAAGATCCAGTCCACAATATGAATCAGGTCAGTGTTGCTGTAAAATTTTGGTTTTTGTTCTATTGTCTTTTGTTAATCATCTTATGGCCTCTCAGATTTATCTCAGGAGTCTTTGGCTGCTTACAGGACTTTAATGTTTGATACCTTTAGTTCATGTTACAATCATACTTCTGTACTTATAGACAAATATTTATATTAATTTACTGGGACTTTTAGAATCTTCTTCCACCACTGTGAAACAAACAGGAATAGAATTTTCCAAGTTTGGAAAAAAATAAATAAATAAATAAATCAAATCAAAAATGTGTGGCCCAAAGGTGTGAGCGACCCCAGGGTGAAGCATCCTACCTCTGTCCTCTGGCCTGATGGGATGAGGCTTCTTGTCCACACTGGGCACGTCTGGCTTGAGAGCTGTAAAACGAAGCATGGCGCACAGGAAGTCAACACGTCTGTCTGTCTGTCTGACTGATTCAAGACTCAGCAGATAAATGACAAGGAAGATGCGCTCATCCACAAGTACAATCACACACACATAAAACCACTGCTCTCTGATACACACACACACACACGCCGCCCACTGCAAGGTATTGAGAAACCATTTCTCGCACACTGATCCATTTTTTTCATGTCAAACTTGCACATGCCAGAAAAATACTGTTCATAAATATCTGCACACACTTATATGTGTGTTTGTTTGTGCAAAACATGACCAATGACACACAAAACAGAACTCACACAGGAAGTTGTGTACAGACACACATTCCCTGAACAGAGAAACAGAGAAACAAACACACACACACACACACACACACACACACACACACACACACACACACTGGTAGAGGCATATGACTCCAAACTGTGCCACTTCCTGTGCAGACAGGAAGACAATGATGCAAGTGTGCATTTTGCAAACTGCAGCTCTTCTGAAGGTGCTGAAGTGAGGCAGCACTGCTTTTACAGTAACATTCAGACACCACAAAACTCTGCTGCATTTCATGTTTGGTGAAAGGAAAAACATTTTCAGAGTAAACATCGCGCCAATCTGGAAGACGAGTTACTTTGGACACTTTCCAAGTATCAAGTTGAATTGTGACTGCGTTTTAGGGCTAGTGTCAGGAGAAACAAAAGCAGAAGGAAACCTCTGTGCGGCTAACCTCAGTATGTTTAAATGCACTTAAGTAATGTGATTACTGACAGTTTTCAATGGTAATCCAATTTCTGAAGCATCATGCAAACAAGAAACGCGCTTGGTTACTCCACGGCTGCTGAAAGGTTTTAATCTCGTCCACCTCCTCTACAGAAAACCTCAAACTCAAGGACAGAGCACACTAAGTGCATTAAAAACACACATTACATTTTACATTCTTTTCTTTGCATGCTGAAGATGTGTTAGTTAGAACATGTTTCTGCATCAGACTGGAGGCAGTCAGACACAAGCTAAAAGGGCATTGTTTAGTCAGTGGACTTTAGTTAGTACCACAAACTTTTACATGTTTTTTATTGGTTAATCCAATCATCTCTTTTCTGCAGCTGAGCCAGGTCGAGGATGTATGCAGTTAATAATATCACTAGGAAGGAATTACTGCTATATACTGCTGGCAAGTACTGAAAAAACATGATATAATAAATCATTCTCACTCATATGGTCCATACTGTTCTTCCATCCTACTTTTGGCTGGAATGATCATGAAAAAGGTTTTAGATCTCATTCCCTGTGGGATGAAGTCCTAATTAGTATTACTGCTTCAGTTACTGTCATCAATTAATCTGTCCATCATTTTCTTTGATTAGCTGTTCACATAAAATTATGAAAAATGTTGTTTCCCAAAGCCCAAGGTGACATCCTCAAATGTCATGTTTTGTCCACAACACAGATATTTAAGTTTACTGTCATAGAGGATGAAAGAAAAAAAAAAAAGAGTTTGTGATGCAGCTCAGCTATGTGATTTAAAAAAAAAAAAAAAAAAAGTGACACCGTTTATATTTAACAACCATCAGACAGCCACACACTGTTTCCTTCTTTCAACATCATTTCTGAAATACTCCCAGCCATAAATCATAAACACCGTCAGGGTCTAAACCAGGGTTGCCCGTCAGTGTTGAGTTAGAGGTTTCCTGTTTGTTTTGGAGCGTTCATGTAACAGGGTTGTTTTGTTTTTTTGGTTTTTTTAGAACTTTTTATCCTTCTATAGTCTTGCTCTGTTTGAGACATTTCAAAATGAACCCATAGTATTAGCCCTCTACAACACTCAAACATTGTGAAGCACTTCATTATGCCTCGCCTGGAATCATCCTTGATGTTTCAGGGTGAGTGGAAGCACATTTTAATTGAGAGACTTAATTACTGTGAAATGTGCTGAGACTGAAACTAACAAGTAATTAAATAGTACAACTATGGATGGCATCGGTGCACCTCTGCATATGTTAAGCGGTGTATTGTAAATGTATTCAATGTTAAGTGAGCTTTCGCTGGTAAACCACTGCAAGTACCAACCTATCACACCTACTGCTGCGCTGATAGCATTTAATGAGGCAGATGGTGTCAAGTGTTTCTTACCTATGCTTTTTGATGGTGGGGGTGGCTTCTTCGGCTTCTGACAGGGAGAGAAAGGGGAAATAAAAAGTAGGTCAGTGACATGAATGTGAATGATGGTTCATTAATACACTCTGACATGTATGACTTCAAACACACAGTCCTGGAGCAGGAGGGAAAGAGAAGGAACAACAAATTAGATTTAGTCTCAACTAGGAAAATCTAATATTCAAGATGAGCCATTACTTGTTTGGAACCTTTCATGTTTGCAGAATTGTAAGGGAAAACTGGTTTAGTAATTAAATATAATAACATGAAGATCCTGTTATATTGTGACGCCCAATGTTAGAATGTTTTCTTATTTGATGTATGACTGTGTTTCGCTGTACCATGTAACCTATGACCTAGGACATAAGCATAATAGTCAGGAGCCTCCATGTCTGGAACAGTGCGTAGATAGGACACAACATGTTGGCGGCTATTGATGAAGAATGAAGGGAGCCCTTAACAGGTGCTTACATCTGATACAGCATAAACTTCCTATACAAGGAGTTGTAAGGACCATAGTCTTTGTTCATTCTGCAGCATGTGGGAATAAATCCAAGCTCACATTAAAGTGCACTTAAACTTCAGATCTTGGTCTCATCTCTTCATTGAATCTGCAGCTTCAGAAAACCACCATTACGCCCAATTCTCATGTCTCAGTTCACTTTTTTAGACGTTTGTGTTTGTTACGATCGAACTGAAAATTGAGCCAACTTTTAATCCAGTTTAATCATCCAATAACTCAACCTCAATTTTAACATCCAAATGTCTTTACTATAAATATGTCATCATATAATGCTACACATCAATACAATACAACATCCTGATCATCTTAGGTGACTTTAAACATGCTTTCTAAGATGTACTTGGAAAAGCTACTAAATTAGCCTTCACTGTATCTTTACAACTATCACTACTTTGCTACTTGAATCCAAATGGCAGACAGAACGAGTCAGTTTCCTTAAGTCCCCATGTTAAAATGTCCAGCTTCACAGCAGAAATAAACATGTTTACAGCCTGGTACAAAAATAGTTTTGGTCTCTATAGTTAACTTTGGGTGAATTTTTATACAACTCGTCTGCTCAACTTGAATTAACGCCTAACATTATTCATAATTAACAGCGTGGCTGCTTTGATTGACAGGTGAGTGCCCTTGCAGTGCTTGCTTGAGCACCCAGGCTTCATTCAACCTGCCTCAGCTGCACTGATCATCCACATCTTTGCCCATTTCGATTAGAGGGACTGTGAAGATGGTGGCAGCCAGAGCCATCACTACAGGCACACTGTCTGTGTTTGAATCCAATGCAATCCAATGTTTGCTCTACAATTCAAGAATTAAAATTAATGTTGTTGTCTTTTTTTTTTGTAGGGACATTCCACCAGACAAGGATGGCAAACTGACAGGATGTGTCTGTACTCTAAGAGCACTTGGAAACGTGAAGAAAGTTCATTTCCAGTCAGTCTGCTGCATTTCCTGTTTTTAGTTTTTATAAAATCATTGACAAGTTGAACCTTATCGGTCCTAAACAACTGATGTCTGATGTTTTCCAGCCAGTTCTTATTTGTATGTCTTATTTATGTCTCATCTTCATTTTTCGTTCCATAATTGTCTTCTTTTAGAAAGGTACTATCCAGATACACTCGCCTTTCCTTTTGTAAGTATGTAAGCTTTTGTTGTATGCTAGGTTGGAGGGTAAGGGTGTGCGTGAGTGGGGTGAAACTACATTGAAAGTCTATTGCAAGGCTTTTAGGGCTCCATATTAAAAACATTAAAAACAGATACCGTTATTGCTGTTAATAGCAAACACAGTTGGAGCCTGGGTCTTACTGCAGTACTGCAGACCAGAAACTCAGGGGGTTCTTAAATTAAGGGACCTAGTGTGGAAAGTGGTGGGAGGAGAGGCACAGTACAGAGAATGTCATTGTGTAATGTACCGGGCAATGCAATTCTGCACCATGCAACACATATCTACTTGGGGTAGGCAGACGTTGGTGGGCGCTACTTTCAGGTTCAATTTTTTTTCAGCACTTAAACTGGTGAGAAACAGTCTCATAAATCGGTCTTCGAAATCCCTTCACTTAGATACTACTACTACTACTACTACTACTACAAGAATTTAGACTTAAATTCTTATAGTAGAATTCCTCATCTAACATCTCACTTTAAGCGCTTTCTAAACGAGAATGTCCGAAACTCACCAGCATCTCATATTCTCAACACCATATATGGATGAAAACCTTTGCCACCATCATCTGTATTGTCAAAGTGTGACTATGCACTGTGGTTAAGCAGCAGCAGGCATGCACGGTATGTCTGACAAAAGTCGTGCCTGAAGCATCAATAACAGTAGATTTGACTGTTCATGTAAGTGTCGGTTAAATCTCATAATGGACTGACTGGAAGCTTTTGTCACAACAAGCACAACCCAACACTTGAAGATCACACAGTAAATGGGAGTTTATTCGACTATGTGCAGCCTATAATGTAACCATTATAGATTTTGATGCTATAATTATACTCTGAGGAAAACTCCCTGTTTCCTTATTACATAAATTACATTTTAATCTATATTCTATGTATAAAGTCACATGAGCACACAGTAGTTAATAGTGATAGCAGTTAATCACAGAATCCCTGTTGCTGATGTCCATTAAATAAACAAGCCATCTATAATCCAATCATATTACAGAATGTAACCTGGCGGGGTCTCACCTCACACACCTATTATATTACATTCAAGAACAGGCTTTCTTTATAATTAAATGTCATTATGCCAGAAGGCAAATCTCTCTTTTTTTTTTTTTTACACTATCACACCTATAAAAAAAAAAAAAAAAACACTTTCAATTATTTCTCATCAGCATTAGAGGAATGTGTCGGATGTGGAGCGCCTCACAGCTTGGATCACCGAATCACCACAGGTTATATGGAAACATGATTACATCTCTGCATTAAACAGTGTTAAGTAAGAGAGAGAGAGAGGTGAATGGGAATGAAGATAGATATGTGGGTATTTGAAGGTGTGTGCACATACTGGGCCTCGTTTCTGTCCCTGAATATCTGATCTCTGTTTAAAAACCTCTTTGAAAAGTCACGTGGATGTCGGCTCTGTGGTTAAAAATGTGCCTGAGGTATAATGAGGAGGGCCTGTGGTGTATGTATTAAGTTTTATTCAGCAACCTGCATGAATCTGTGAAATCACACACACATACTGTACTGCTGATGTTCAGACGTTAGAAGACTTAGCTGCCTGACCTGTTGCACTGCTGTTAATAAGAAGTATGTTGCATTCAGTGACATTATCTCATCCTAAAGGCTCTTGGAAGAAACAGGCAGAACAATTAACAGTGTTTTAATGAACAAGAGAATGAATTCAGCTTCTGAATGAGTGGAAAGTGCAGATAATGCTAATCCGAGTAACAGAGAAGGAATGGTCCTGGATTTACTGAGAGTAGGGGGTGTCTTATAGCTGAACAGTAACCTTGTGATGGACGAGAACGACGCCTGAACTGCCGTGACTGAACAGGACATTAGTGGCGATAAGCTGTTGCCTCAGAATGCGTACAGGTCATGCAATTTTTAAAAAAATGCAAGCGATGATGACAGGCGCCGGCAGCTTACCTCTTCTGACTCCTGCTTAGGTGATGATTTCAGTGACCCTCTTGACGTGGGAGTCTAAAACATGGGCATAAGCACACAGAGTATAAACATCATCATCTGTGAAAATCACTGTTTGAGGACACATGGAGGGTCCTTTAGATGAACATGGAGAACAGGAAGGATCAGAAATCTGTTCTCCTACATATAGAACTGACACCCAGAGAGCTCTTACACAGTTCTTTGAAAAACTAATTAACATGACCTAAGAGCCTGTTTCAAATGCTGGTCGACCGATCATTAGATGTGCCTGCAAGGGAGTTTCTCAGAAAAGGTCTTTACACCAAAAGGCATCTGACTGATTATGGAGAGGCCTTATTATCCACAAGGGAAAGCCTTCATAAGAAATTCAGAGAGGATTTGTGCATTTGAAAAAGTTAAGCTGTTTACTGCTCCATAATATTCATTAGATAATGTAAGGTACAGCAGGCCATGTGTCTGAGTGGAGATGTAATGAGCAGTGTGAGGGCTGGATTCATGGTCTCACCATCAACTCAATGAACATTTCATTTTATTTTACATGTTTTGTTCAGCATCTTTAATATCTCCAGACAGATTTTTTATTGAAACAGTAAAAAAAAACCAAAAAAAAACCGACTGTTCTGATCTCATCTCGAGTTCCGTTCTACCAAATAACATTTTAAGACCTGCATAAAAATGCAGTTAAAAAACAAACAACAAAGTATGTGGGAATGTTCACTTTCATTTCCTCTGTTTGCAAGCTTTTTATACCAGTGCAGAGCTGAGGCACAGCAGGCACAACACCCACAACGACCACATAACATCTCCAGATGCACAGAATATTCATATATCTCCTCCACACACGGATACTGTTTGTCTGATTTGTCTTTACATTACATCTATTCATACTCCCCCCAGTGATGTAGTTCCCTGCTTCACTTCACTGCGTAGTGCACTCTGATTGGCTTCCAGTAGGAGGCAATCATAGCGTCCACTAGTTGTGATGTCACAAATCGTGCCAGCACGTCAACGCGTTGAACTGACAGTTTATCGAAGTTGACCCTCCATCAACAGGTGAAGGTGAAAAAACAGCGCTCTAGTGTCAAACTCTGCATTGTATGAATCATGCTGCAGAGTCAAACATGTGAGTGAAGTGACAATCAGTAAAACATGGTTTTGAATTACCTTATACCCTACATTCATATTCCATACTGAATCATAATTTACCATATTGTACTGTATTACAAGGGTGTCAAAGATCTGGCCCGCAGACCCCTCAAGGTCGCTATACTGTTGTTCAGTTTCAAAATACACTCCCTGGCCACTTTAGGTACACCAATGTACACAATGTGAAGAAGTGTATAGTCTTCGTTTTTGTTGACACTGTCATAAAGGTCATAATGATTAACCACTTATGGAAATAACTGCCAGCAGTTCATTGTATTCATTTTCAGACCTCACCTCTTTCTCTGCCTCAGACAGTATGGCAACAAAGTTATCAGGGAAGACGCCTTCTTTTCCCCCAATCTCCCCTCGCCACCAGCCAGGCTCTCCTGTGTCCTGTAAGGGGAAAAAAAAGGAATAGTGAACACTCTTTCTGTCTAATATGTGTGATTCTTTCTGGTGCAGCACGAAGCAGATTCAGAAGAAAAGAAATAAAATTTCACAATTTTAAGTCTCTCTACTTCATCAGGAAGGAAGGAACGTGTAAAAAGGTCTCTGAAGATTACAAAAAAAAACAACACGTCTGAGCATCTGACAAGCACTTCTCAACTGTGGCCACTAGATGGTGGTAGATTTCTAAAATAGTCTTGGCATGGTTACTTGTCACCAGAATCCTGGTGTGAAACCCCTAAGTCAGAGCCAGAGTCATCATAGCTCGACAGCATGTCAGAGGCAGCTGAGCTGAGCCAGCAGAGGCTGAGGATCTGTATGCGCTGGCCGGTTTCCTCCTTTCAGACCCAGTGTGATTTGAGCTGTGGCGAGTGAGTACCCAGGACGACTAGATGGGGCTTTCCAGAAACACAGAGGTGTGGCAGGAAGATGCCAAACTACTGACGTCGAGTTATTTTATAGGACGAACCATAATGTCACATGAGATAACTAAAGTGTGAGATGCCGAGTGAGAGACAGATTACTGAGTGTCGAGGCATTACGTCCTCACATATGAAAGTGAGGAAGTAATGGAAGTAATAAAGTGTCATTCAGTAACTGTACTTACTGTACTTACTGTCACACAATTTGGAAATAAAAAAAAGGAAGTGAAATCTTCCCTTGCAGACCGGCATTTTAGGGGAATGCTGACAGGGACCGGAGCTGGTGTCGTACTAGAACCGGAGCGAAGCAAGCAAGCAAGCAATGTAACTATGGACATAATGGCAGAGGCGAAAAAACTGAAGATGATGTTAACTGAGGAACCTAAGAAAAGGATGGGAGGAGTGACGAGACGAGAGGCTACTGGACAAGAGTAAATCTGGGACCGACTTGTTGTCATTGGCGAGAGCTTTGTGAAAGAAAAGGCTGAAAGACAGGCGCTGAGCATTTTAAACTTGTTCTGTTTTAGAATAATCTGTCTTATGATGATCAAAGCGAACTGTAAGTTTGTTCTCTTGGTTTTCAAACAAAATATAATACAGGGTAGACTCGACAAATAGGTCTGCTGGGAACCCTGAAGTCCTGTTTGGAAAAGCCATACCCACTACATCTCTCCATTTAGAGAGGCGATATCAGCTTATAGAGTCTGTGATTAAGTAAAGCTACCTATCAGTGTCTAAAATCAGTAGACACAAAGGCGAGGAAATATTTCTTATCGAGGCACAGATTCTTTTTTTAAGCCCTAATAGTGTTCCATTTGCTGAAGGGACTCTTGTGTTGAATCTAATGACTAGTCATGAGGAGACGTTGGAGAAGGGACTGTGTTACATGAAAACATTAAAGAAAGGTTTTGATTGTTCTTACACCATTTCCCCCAGAGACAGAACTCAGTTTCTCTTCTTCTTAGTATTTCGTAGTGGAGTGGACAGATATGTTGCAAATGAACTCCACTGGTAAAACAATATGATGAAAAGATATCGGGCTACGGTTCTCAAATGAAGCAAGATTCTGCCTCCATGCACTGCAAGTTGCTGACTGCCACTACGTTTTATCCAGTTAGAACACTGGAAGCAGAGAGTAAATGGATGCTAAGTGAGAGGCTTAATTCGTTCAATCTGGTGTAGGAGTGATACATGATGTCGAACAAAAGAAGAGCACTCTGAAGAATCTGTCCCGTTTGAGTTCAGACGAGGCTTTAAAATGCAGTTGTGAGCGAGCACACGCAGACACGTGAGACAACTGATCGAGCAGGTTAGTTCAGATTATATGGCTCAGTGCATTTCTTCCTGTCTATTAGGTTGAGATTCACTGCTGACATCTAAGAGTTCACTGAACCTTTGCGCTCTTCTTAAATAAGCCGTATTATCATTTAATTCCACAACTTTGAAGGACGAGGCGGTGAAAACGTACCTTGCTCAGGATGTGGATGATGTCGCCCTCCTTTAAGCTCAGCTCGTCCTCGTTCGTAGCCTCAAAAGTGAACGTGACCTTACAGTACTCTTTTGCTGAGGAAACACAAATAATGGGGTCTTAACAAGGAAGCAAACCAGACGTGTATACAGCTAGCTGTAGTTCATGTAACCACACAGACACACACAAATGTCTCAAAGCAACATTGTGTAACTTTTCCACCATAAAATTTTAAAAGATGTTGTTGCTACATTCACATGTTATCAGGTGAATAGTGTCTGTCATTCCCACTAGGTCCTTCTGACATCTTCCAGCTGCTCCACATCAACTCTCAGAGTGATAGACAGTAAAGTGAACTGTTACAAACTGTAGCGGCTGTTAGCTAATGTTAGCTAGCCTGTCAACATGTTTGTTAGCCAGGGCCGACTCGCTACTTTTTGACCATGAGTAATATAATCAGAACAAACACACGTGTACAGCTGTCCATATTTACCACAGTGGGATCACATTCTGAAACTGGAGGCAACAAAGCAGAAAAACACTAATTTCCACACAATGTTGCTTTAAGACACTCAACATATTTCTCAGGACTGTAAAGATTCTGTCTTATCTCACAAACAGACAACACATGGTGTGCAATTAATACAATTTTAAACATTAATATTAGCAAGTGATATTTCATCATATCCAAACTAAACAGAGAAACAAATCACAGATGCAAACCATGCTAACAAGGCTAACTTTAGAAGTGAATGTCTCACACAGACAATCTGGTGACATTAAAGGCACTCTCCACGTCAAAGCATCACTCTTTTATGCAGTACTTTTACAGTGTTTTACCTTTGGATTTGCTGTCTCCGTCTGCTCTCTGCGAGTCTGTCATGTTGGGATGGGCGGGCTTTGCAGCAGATGGTAATGATGGGATTGGCTAAAATGAAGCAAACCATACAGATGGAAATGATTTATCGTACATGAGTGGATTTGTGGCTTTGTGTTTGTGTCTGAACCAAATGAGAGGAACTCTGCCGTTAAGTATAAATGTTTATGAATGATGCCGTTAATTATGGGGTTAGCGGGTCAGCGTTGTAAAGAAAGAATACTGAAAGAAAGCAAAGAATGGAAACAGAAAGTTTGTTATCTTTTCTGCTTTACAACTGTCTGATGTTACAACTTAGAGGTGACGATTAGTGAGTCACAAACAGGAATAAATTTATAGCATTTGGTTTGAGCAGATAAAAGTACCAGACAGGCATATAACAGAACATTAAAAACAAACACAAAGACTGCAGACAGAAGGCAGAGCAGTAAGTGGATTATGTGGCCAAAATGGGGATATCCTGTGAAGGGGGGAGAAGATGTGAAAGCATGCGACATGAGGAGAGTGAAGGAAGCAGTGTTAGTGGTGAGAGAGTGAGAGGGCTGGTGTGAAGAGGAGAGAGTGAAAAAGGAAGGAAAAGAGAGGACAGTTTAAGAAAACTATTTAAGTTACTGTGATTAATTTACTGTTACACCTGTGTGTCTGTGCTATTCTCAACCTGCCACTGACCTGAGTACAGATGTCAATGTCAATTTTAGAAGAGTGAATCAGTTTGAAGACATTTCCTGCTTGAATGTAATGTTGTGCTGATGACAGCACAACAGGTGTATTCACAACAAACACAAGCCTTACATGTATCTGGTTTCAGGGTAGGGGTAAATCTGTGTCAGGCTGACCCGGGAAATAGCATCATACAGATGTAGTTGCGATATTTTACTGAGGATGACGGGGGTGTTTACTTAGCCTGCCGCAAATCAACATTTTATATTTACTAAAACTACAGATGTAAATAAGCACGGCTGACACTCATCTGATTTGCATAAATACAAGTCCTGACCTGAGGTCAGACTGGCATGTGTTGTATTCTTGCTGAGAGAAATGCTGGAAGGAATGAGTTATGAGGTTAAAAAAAAAAAAAAAAAAAGGATATAAAAAAAGATTTTTTGGCTGCTGATTGGATGTTTCACCAGATCACAGTGGACTGGAGCTGCTGTGAGCCATTAAAGAACATTAAAAATACTGTTTCAGGGCAGGAGAAACACAAGAGTGAAGTCATGTGACAGTGTTTTGAAGTGTGTTCTGAACAGTGACATTAAAGGGAAGGGGGACACACACACAATGGAGGTAACAGAGTGCATTTTCAGACAATCACTCCTGGTTGTACACAGGGAAAGAGACAGGAATAGCTGTGCAATAAGTGAACAAAAAAGCTGGAGAAATTCTGTCTCACAGATTTCTGTCTCACAGCTGATCACTTCATGAAGTGGATGTGAGTGTCAGACTGTCGTGTTTGGGAAATTTAGAGGTTGGAAGAGAGAGAGAGAGGAGGCGGAGGGAGATCCTGAAGCTGTTTAACGTTCCAATAATCTGACAGACTATACTGGCCCTTTAAGATGTCAGAGGTTTTCTATTTTAACAAGCAAAGAATTAGCATATGGAGTCGTAATCTCAAAATCTTTAACTGGTTTGGTAATTTTACCATTCAGACGCTCTAAAAATATTCTAAAAATGTATCTTTAATGTTGTTTTATGTCACATTTTGCAGTATTTTGCAGTGTTATGTAATGCAACAATGAACCACAGGCATTAACGTCTGTTTCACTGATGTTGCTAATACTTTTTGTCACGTGTGTACATGTACAAAACATTTCTTGTCCTGCGGGGTTTGCGTCACACTTACTCTCTCCTTCTTTTCCTCTGTTTCGGGGCTCGGCAGTCGAACCTTTAGTTTGACCGACCCTTCTCTGAAAATGTCTCCGAAGCCGACGCCTCGAATCTTCTTGTGCGGCCCAATAACTCCGTTCCCTGAGGCGGGTTGAGGCGATGTGGGGGCGGCGGTGCTTTCCATTCCACTTCCATCTGGAGAGGAGATACAACAGTGTGAGTTCAGCCACATGTATCTCATCTTACTGCTGCGATCCTTCATAGGACAGAATACGTCATTTGTCTTGGCAGAAATGCGTTTTACTCCCCGATCAGCCACCACGAGGTGCTAAAAGTGTGTCTGAAGAACAGACAAGGTCATACAATGTCAAACTCAAGTTGTGGAGTCTCAAATACACACACACACACACACACACACACACATCAATCATTTAAGTATCAGGTAAACGTTTAGAAACATCCAGCTGCACAGCGAGCTTCTTGTTCAGGCTTGTTTCAGTTGGGCTGCAATCACTCCTGAACAGTCCTATTACTACACAAACAATGAATTAATGGCCATAATGCTAAAAACATGTACTGCCTAAATACTTCTTTTATCTATTCTTTAGTCTAAAGCAGATAGTCGACAAAGTTGACACCACACAGAGCTCTTCACTGAACTGCAGCACCTGCTTTAACCTTTTTAACAAATCATAAAATTCCATTACACCATCTCCACTGTTTTTCCAGTTTAGCTGCACCCTTCGTGGTTATGAGGCTCTGCTAGTTTGCTACTTCTCTCTTACCGGGCTCGTCCGCTACCGTGTCATTGGACTCTCCGTCCTCGCCGGCAGTGTCCAGCTCTTTGACGAAGTTGGAGGGAAACAGTCCGGACTTGCCGTTTAAGCTGCCGCTCCACCAGCCTTCTTCCACCTGCACAGAGGAGATAGCACATTGAAAAGAGATCTGTATTTCCTGATGGCTATAACGTGTAGCTCAGAGATTAAACATTCTAAATAAAAATGTTTTATGTCTATTAGAATTAGTGTATCAATTAACATGCTTAAGGCCCATTTTTATATTGTAACACACAAATATGTTTATCGTTCCAAGGCCGTCACACACACTTCCCTTTAAACAAACTTATAATTAGCACTTTTTGCTAACGGCTGCACAGTTTTTTTCTCTAACTTGCTCTGACCTGCCGACACCACAAATAAGCACTTAACAGTTGTTGTGTCTTCACTGCTTAAATACATTAAGTGGTTGTAATATTACACCTCCACCAGCATGTCTCAAATTACACACCGAGAGACGAAGCCCGGTGTTTATCCTAAACACTGGAAAGGTCAGCAATTAAAAAGGCGCAGGCCGATGCTGAAAAGAAAACACGAGGTGCACTTAAAGGTTGGACATGTTTGCAGGCTTATAGAGTACCTCTTCGTTGATGTCGATGATGTCTCCGACTTTCAGCTCCAGCTCATCTTCGTTCAGCGGCTGATAGTCAAACTGCACCTTGCACCGTCTCCTCTTGGGCTCTGGGGAAATGGCGTGAAACAACAGTTAACTTAACCAACCTGCTGTGTGGCCTCACACGTGGCACGTGGGTGCTTTAACCAAACATGGAAGAGCGTTTTATTTCTCTTCTAGAATGCTGGGGGGACGGACTAAGACAGCAAGCAAGGTGTAAATGCAGGAGGTGGGAGGTTGTGTGTGAACCCCGGACACTCCCCGTAAGGAGCTCCGCGATTGTTCCGCAAGGTGATCTTGCGGCAGACAACGCCCTGCTGAATAAGCAGAGCTGCACACAGAGAATGGAGCAACCAGAGGAGGAAGTGTTGTTAATGTAAAGGTGCAAACACAAAATACTGGCCAGGAGTGTCTTTCAAAACTGCAAAGCAGACCTTCTGTTAGAAAGCAGAAGGCAGAGGCAGTGCCCGTGTCGTGCCAGAACCAGAGCTGGGCAATTGGGCAATGTAAGTGAGCTCAGCAGCCTCTATGGACATAATGGCAGAGGTGAAAAGAAAGAAGGTGAAGTTGACAGAGAAAAGAAGAGAGTGAGCGACAAGAGTACATCTGGGACTGACTTTTAATTTTTGGTGAGAGCTTGGTGAAAAACAGGTGCCGAGCTGGGCTTTTTGCTGGCTGCTATGTTTTGTGCTGTTGCACCTATTACTGATGTTTGGCTGTTAACAAAGTTGTTGACTCACTAGTTTTTGATCAGAACTAACATAAACACAACAAATGTACACTGTTTACCACAGTGATATTACACTCTGGGCACGCTAAATCACAAAAATGCCAATTTCTACGTGATGTCGTTTAATAGAGCTGACATTTCTCAGGTATGTAAACCGTGCGAGTGCGAGAAACGAGGTGCATACACAGCATCTCAGAGGCTCAGTGCTATACAAAACATCGTCGTTATCTAGAGTACAAGTTTAACATCTTAGTTTGCTATTTCATCACACGAACGGCCCTCACATGAAGCTTTTGTCAGGTTTAGATCTGCTCGAATGTAGCACACACATCTCTGCAGATTAATTAAGGCAGACTAAAGTCAAGAGGCAGCACTTCTCATGCTTATTAACATCATGTTGCGTGACTTGTCAGCAGTTTGCAGAGAGCAGACGGTGCAGAGTGACAGCTGCTGCTGGAGGAAACACAGGAAACACACAGAGCTTCACAGGCTTTGATGTTCTATTCTAGTTCTTACTGTAAAACATATTTAATAGTAATGGATGAGAACATCAGACTGCTGCTGATGAGCTTTCACTGGCCATATCATCCTGTGTATCCTTTGAAATCTGCCAGGTTTAACAGTGCAGTTATGTTTATAGCTCAACACTTGGGATTCCTCAACAGACATACCATTGTGTGAATAGAAACACAGTAACAGTATCTAGGTGGGAGAAAATAAAGATAAGACTGCGCTCATGATAGGATCTTCAAGCAAGACCGGACACGGCGCAGGTATGCAACACACGGACGTGTCCGCATGAGAGGACACATGAGCTCAAACACAGCGGAGGCATGATGTGAAATATTATTCACAAAGAAGTGTTAGCTCTGTTTTAACCTGCCCTGAGCCACAGGAATGGATTCTCTGAGAGATTGTGTAAGTAAGCGGCAGAAATGTAAAGGTGGTGTGACTACACCAAAGCCTTCATATCCACTGTAGACATCAGAAACTGGTTAGAGTGTACACATACTCTACTGGTTCCTAAAATGACCTGGCATGCCTGTAGTTAAGATAGAACAGTTCAATCTGTCAGACTTCTTTACTCCGTTAAAGATGATAGTGATTTGTTTTTCTCATAGTGTTGAAATCTGTATTCCCACAATGGGATCACATTGGCAGCAGGTTTAGCCGGGTGTTCCAGACGTCCCTCACACTCCAGCAAGCCTCAATATATTTTGAACAGGCAAGTTAAAAAAAATTACTATACTATAGAGACCAAAACTGTTTTTTGTACCAGGCTGTAATCATGTTTTTCCTGCTGTGAAGTTGGACATTTTAATACAGCTGCTTATGGAGGTTGACTCACTTCTGCTGCCTGCCTCAAGCAGCTGCTCGAGGAATTACACTTTTTAGCACTTCCACATTGGCTTCATTTCCCAGCACCGGAGGTTGCCACTTGTTGGAATGCAGACAGATTGGCGAATCAAGAGCTTTGCCTTCTGGCTCAGCTGCCTCTTGCAGAGGGTCCAGTACGACGTCTGCATTACTGTGACGATGTACGAAGCTGCCCATCACACGCTGCATTTCACCATCACTCATGAATAAGATGCTGAGGCATTTAGCCCAAACGCTCAAACAAACTACAGTGTCTTACTCTTTGCAGTTGCTGGTGGCTGAGGCTGGAAGCCACCAGTCGGGATGCCGATGGTGCTCATCCTCTGAACCAGGTTGGCCACGTTCCCCGCGCTCTTCTCTCTCCTTTGAGGCTGGGAAGTCTCCTCTTTTGGCTCAGCCTTTGGCTCGGCCTTTGTTTCCTTGACCTCTTTGGATTCCTTCTTTAATTCCTAAAAAACACCAGACACACAGCAATAAATATGAAGAATTGTTTATTCATACAGATACGAAGAAAAGACAGAAGAAAAGACAGCTCAACAGAAGTGAGCATATACACACAAAACCAAGTAATCTTCAAAGACGGAGCACAGGGATGAAGTCTTAAAATAATCCCAAACTGTCATTTAGAATACAAACATTCATCCTCATGAGACATGAGTTAATGGCTTTCTAAATGTCATGTTCTCAGCAGGGGTGACTAATTTCCTGACCACTGACCATAACGCTAATGTTCTAACCCAAACCTTAAACCCCAAATGAACCCATTAAAGAGGTGAGGATACACACCAGGGCTCCAGGGTGTGACCAAAATTTTTAACAGTGCGGCTAATCATTTTTCTAGGTCGCACTGGTGCACCTGACGCTGCTCAGGTGAAAACATACATTTATTTCACAAGCGCATCATCTCTGTGTGTTCTCCTGTGACCGAAGTTGTGTGTGTTTAAAAATTGCGAGCGACCTGAGCACCAGAGTAGCCCGACTGAAATGGAAAAAGAAAATAAATACAACAAAACAAGGGAAAATGAAGAGAGTAGAAACATTGAAAGTTTTTTCATTAAGAAAACTAAGCCTACAACCAGTCCTACTACTGTCACTCCATCCATCCCCACTACTGAGAATCCTTCCAGTCAAGACACGGAGCCCTCTGTCCCTGGTAAGATGCCAAGGCCTGGTCCTTCGGCGACTTGGAACCAGAGGAGACAACTGAGTCTGAGATAGAGCCCGGCCCTGAGATTAAAAAGCCCAAAATGTATTCTTTCAGACAAGACTGGCTAAAACAATGTCCCTGGCTGAGGTATGACAAAGGACGTAACAATGCGTTTACTGTCCGTGCGGTCAGAATCTGTCTGGTAATAGTGCATTCATAAGCGGGTCAACAACGCTTCGTATAGAAACTTTAAAACAACACAGCATGTCTAAAAACACACTATATGCTGTGTGAGAAAGTGGGCCCTCTCCCAGCTGCATTTCAGTGACAGGCAGTAATAATCAGTCCTCTGAGGAATCAGAAATGATCCTCAAATTTAATGTTGCACACAACATTGGCAAAGAGGAGTTGTCGTTCACCAAATTTAAATCAGAAATTCTTCTCATGAAGAAAAATGGATTAAATGTAAAATGTTGCTAAATGTTTGAGTTTGAAATGTTCACTTTCAGCTCAGTGAAGCACTTTGAACACTTTTTTTCTTTTTATAATTGTACTTCAAACAGACATTTTCTCTACACCTTATTCTTGTTTAAAAATTATTCACGTTATATTCAAGTTATGGAGAGCGATAAAAAGGTGACCTTATGGCGTTAAAAGCGACACAGTGAAAAATGTGGGTGCACCTCATTTTTGTGCTAGTGCACCTAAAAAAAAAAGTTAGGTGCACCAGTGCAACCAATGCAAAAAGTTAGTCTGGAGCCCTGCACACACTCTGACAGGAGATTATAATGGTAAATAATGACCCCAGAAAACCTTTGTGTGTGTTGGCAGCAGTCCAAAAGGGAACAGCGTGGTCATCCTGAGAACTTCTGGATGTGGTCAGAGAAACATTTAACCACATTAGTGACAAACGCAATGCATGAGCTCAGCGTGCAGAGATGAGAAGCGGGTTGGCTGGAGAGTGGACATGTGAAACAAGGTGCATCAGTTTCATATAGCATAAGAGGAAGTGAGATGTGTGTGATGATGTGCATTCCACTGAGCTGAAGAGACACAAAGTGAGCCATAACTATGGCAACCTGCGTCAGCGCTCAATGCAGCATTGTGCTAGTTACGGCCCACTCATGCTAAATCTAGCTACAGCTAATGATCCCGGACACGTCACGAGTCAGGCTGTAAAACAGCTGCCACATTCTCCCAGCCTGGGGAACTCCCTGACAACAGGCACAAAGTCCACATCGCACCTTCACTAAACAGTGACAGGAATACATGAGGGGGGGGTGTTATGTCCACTTTATATACCCACTCATGCTGGGCACGGTCCTAAACAGGCTCAAGTCTAGCCCAGCATGGGGAAGAGGTGGACTACACCTATAGGTTTCCCAACTAACCTAATCTGCATGTTTTGGGGCTTCAGGAGGAAAATGAAGGACCCAAAGGTGATCCATGCAGACACAGAAAGGACACATTAACTCCATAAGAAAGGTGCAGCCTGTGTGAATGTGACATTATTTGACATGGAGCAGGAGAGAGCCAGGCTATATGGTGACTATAAACCTACATGATAGAGGTTTAAGTGGTTTAAACAATAGACTGTGTCTGGTACATCCAAACTGAAAGTCTTCTTCTTGCGCTACTCAAAGTCAGTAATGACTTTATGTTTGCTATTGACCTCATGGCTATTATAATCAGTTACCAGCAGGTACCATCATACACTGCGGAACATTTAGGTTTGTTTGAAATGTTGAAATGTTTGATTCCTTTTCTAGGAAACAAATGGAAATTAAAGCAGGGAGTCCCAAACTGTATTATTTTTTATTCCGTCTTGTTCGTTAGCGACTTAGTGGTCCAGCTTTTTCAAAGCATGCGTGTCACATGATGGGTGTGATCACACTTTTAAAAAAAAGGAGCAGGCGTTACTAACTAATCATCAGAGGTGGTGAAATTTGCACATTCTGAGATGCATCGCAATGCGAACGTGGAAGATTCTGAAGCGATGCAGTCACAGCACGTAATCAGATGAACACAGATTGTTGGTTTTGGCTGGGCAATAATGTCGCAAAATTACGTTGTTGTGTCGCACAAACGTTTGGCTAATGTTACTTTGAAATGTTGGGAGATGTGATAGAGGGAGGCAGAGGTCAACAGCGAGTGATGAATATATTTTGTTTGGGTTCTGTGAGAGTCCTCATGAGGGAGATGTCAATCAAAACATGATCTGCCACGCCACCACAGTCTGGAGAAAACAGCTAAATCAGCTTTTAGTGGATTTTAGTGGCTGCTTAATGAGACACTCATCTTTAAAATCAGATATATTTTTAACATTTCCATTTCCAGTCGTTTCAAGATTCATTCCCTGCATTCTTTAGACACACGCTCGAAAAGGTGGCCAAGCCTTTTGCTGCTTCCAGACCTAAAAAACAGGCGCACAGAGTTAGTACCCAATTATTAATGATCAAAATAAACTAGCTATAAAACGATTATTACACAAATACACCAACAAATGAGATGGATTGCAGCTTTCAGCTCTTAAAAATAACCAATGACCCACTTCACAGTCCACTTCCTGGTTCACTAATGCTGAATTTGCAATTCCAATGGAGAGGAAGTTTAGCTCTGTGTGTGTGTGTGTGTGTGTGTGTGTGTGTGTGTGTGTGTGTGTGTGTGTGTGTGTGTGAGTATACCAGGCACTGAGACAGAGATAAGAGCAAAGGCAACAGACCAAACAGTAACACACAATCTGCTACAGAGGTCAAGACGGATGATTAAAGTTAACAGTTTCCACTCTACTTGTGTGTTTGTGTACGTGCAGTGTGTGTGACACTGCTGAAGAGTGAGAAAAGGCCTGTGCTGAGAAAAGCTGAAGAAGTGACACCACACTTCAGCACATATACAAAACACACACACACACACACACACACACACCCAAACACTTGCAAGCTGTTTTTCCGTTTGCTGGGTGTTCACAAGATTTCGCGTAAATTGACAGTACGAAATGTGCGTGTCGTCTTCCAGCTGTCAGCTAACAGACAGAGCTTTCTCTCATGTTTGTGTCTTCTTTTCTTATGGTTGCATTGGCAAACATGATAGCTAGGGATGTAACGATTCACACCGGTTGACGGAAAAAAGGAATCGTGAATGCGAGAGAAGTAGGATATGTTTTTTTTTTGTTTGTTTTTAGAAATAGTTTACATTATCTTAAAAAAAGTCACTGGTTGGTGATTCATTTGTTCAACGTCAGACGTCAAGTCACGTGACTTACGTCACTACGTAGGTACGGGGCGACGGTAGGCAACAACTTTGAAATAGAGGATGCACCGAGCAGTTTTAAATCACCTGTGTGACGGCATTCTGGATTCCCCATATACACAAATACAACCGGTGAGAAATGGACAGACAAAACCAAAACAGCATGTAAATACTGCAAGACACTGCTAACATATAGCGGCAACACAAGCAACATGCAGCAGCATATTAGCCACCACAGTGAGAAGCAAAGCAACGTTACGCCACCTCGTGAGCGAAGATTTCCGAGGGGGCAACCACCCTGACGAGAGGCTTTGCATCTCCTCTCCCCCGTACATGTGTTTTGTTGTTTAAGATGACCATGTAAGTTGCACTTTTAATAAGAGGACACAAACTGTTTTACAGAGTTTCTGTAAAGAAAAAACCTCAAAGATTGTTTTCCTATGAATAAAAGATAATTTTATTTGGTCATAATTTGTCTGTAGCTCATTTTGATTAAAAAAAAAAAAAAATTGTGAGAAAAACGTATTGTGAACAAAAAATCGTGAACCGTACCGAGTCGTGAGTTGAGTGTATCACAAGAAGAGCTGTGAGTCTTATCGATCTTTAGATAGGTATTCTCTCATTGTGTGGACTGGAACATCTCCATGAATATGAGTACCAGCCTAGTTATCTCAGTTTTGCAATCACCATTAGAGGATCCACCAGGAGGCAGTTATCCTGTAATGGTTTCATCTAATGAAAATTTACTTCTATCACCAACTGGGGATGTGAATAAAGGGAGGAGAGGGCACCATGAGGAAGGCATGGTGCCCTCGGATATTGAAGCTCAACACTTATTGGGTACAGCTGGAGTGATAAATCTGTCGGGCTACATGCTGAATGGATTTTGGTGAAGGGGGAAAAAGATTTCATCTACCTTACATGCAACAACCCAACCTCTCAGACCTTATGCGCAAAGCTAACACACACAATACAGCACAAGAAGCACCCACTCAATCCATTGCTCACACTACTACCATGCAGTCACAGATACAGGTTAGGGTTGTGGCAGAAGTTTTGTCCCCTCTGGCAAAGCATCACTTAACAAAACACCTCGGTAACCACTGTGTGTGGGTGCCATACGTCTGGGATGTGGGGAGAAAACATGCTGTATTGGATGCCTATTTTATGGTGTATAATACATGTATGTGAGGTCATGTACAGGCTGTGGCAACAATTTGTTTAATGCGCCTCCCAGTAAGTAAGCTAAGTGGCCCGAATCAAGCAAACCCATGCCGTTGCGATGCTGCGTTATGAGTCTGGTTGTGGATCCAGCAGTGACTTCTATGCCAGAAGAAGAAACGTTCACCTTCACTGAGCTGCAGAGCTTCTTTCAGCTTTGGGCGAGCGGAGACGTTAAACCTGGAGCAGGCTGCTGCACAATATTTCGCAGAATGCCGTTCAGACAGGGTCCAACAACCAACTCGCTGATGGATGTAACTCACTTTCCAAAACATCAGTGATAATTGCATTGCCTAGCAATGTAGCGTGTGGGTATATGTGCGTGTGTGGGCTGTGAAGTTTATATCGTCTATATAGTTTATAGTATGTGCTTTAATCATGCTTTATTCTGCTGTTAAAGTGGCACGTTATTTAAAGGTCTGGTGTGTTAGATTTAGGGCCCCATTTGCAGAAAATGACACAAATTAAGTATAATATGGATAACTATGTTTTCATTAGTGTATAATGACTTTAAATAAGAGTCATTCTATTTTTGTTCCCTTGAAATGAGCTTTTTTAAATCTACAGATGCCACAGCAGAGTCCAGCAAGTTTCTACAGTAGCCCAGAACAAACAAACTAAACAGCAGCTCTTTTCTCCTTCACGCTAGGAAGAAGAGGGTGAAATGAGAGGGTTGTAATCCGTCACTGCACAGCTAAATGCCACTAAGTCCTGCCTCCTGCTCCATGAAAGCACATGGCTTAATATTGCTTCTTGCAGCCACCATTGTGTCTGTAGTCCAGACCCATAAGTAGAGCCTCACTGACGTGGATTTTTTGAGACCTGTACTGATTTCAGGTTCTTAAGGTGAAGCTTTTCTTAAATAATCACATTAGTTAAAGAATATTTAAAGATTCTTAAGTGTGATATATGTTTTAAACACTCTTAGTTGACATTGCTGTGAGCTGCTTCTTCTGTCTTACTCTGTGCTGCTCCCACACTTTATAAATCATAGTTCAGTCTGCTGGATAAACTTCACAGTGACTCACATATTACCACAGGGAGTTCCTCTGCTTTACAAGCAGTTTTCATATCATCACATAGTATTGGACTGTATTTTGATCTCTCTTGCTACAACTGCAGCCACATTCTGTATGTTGATCATTGCGCATGCAGACACAGTCGAGCAGAAAGACATTTTACTCACTCACTGTGAGTGAGTAAGTGCTGCAGTCTGCCGACTGTCGCCATCCTGCATCAAATAAAAAAAACACTGCGAGGATACAAACCACCAGAATCCTCCCAAAAATGTCAGCAGAGAGCCTGAAATTGAAAGAACATGCTGTCTGTGGTGTGTACTATGATGGAAGTTAATGCAAGTCTGTCCTGATGTGGAATGTCCTTTTTGTTTTTACAGCCATGACAGTGGATGGGTTTAAGCCCTCAGCTCCTACAGTGGACTCTGTCTGAGATCAGTGCTTATGTCGAGACGAGTGAGCTTCACCTCTTTTCCAACATCATCTTTAACCCCTGTCATTAACCTACTTTAGTATTATTCTTCTTCCTATGTATGTCTTTATCGATACTCACTGATTACATTGGGTAATTCTCAAGCACATGCTCCGATAAAAAACAGAAAAACACTTCACAAACTGTATGTTGTGCTCATAACTTTCTACCATCTCTGTCATTTGCTTCATTCCATCATATCAGTTAGACAGTGGTGAGGAGGTAAGCAGTAAGTATTTTTTACGTGTACACTCTGTGCATGTTTGAATTTAAGCATACTCCTGACCTTGAAAACATAACTGTTGAAGTCATGCTTTTTACAAACTCGTATAAACCCTGTTGTAAATTTTGTTTTGAATCAAACATCTTGTGTGAGTGGAAAGTTCTGTTCTTGCAACATCTTAAGTTTGACCATGTCATGTGATTCTTCGCAGCGCACTGGAGCCACTACAGAAAAAGATGTTACATCATTTAAGATCACACTAGTAACCACTGACTACTTGTGGAACAATTCGGCAACAATTTGTCACACTGACCGTACACGGTGCAGCCATATACTGGATTTTGACTTAGTCTTGGTGTTGAATTGAGTTCTGTCTCTTGCATGGTTCTAGTGAGTGTACACTGAGGGCGGGAGGGCGCGTGTATATGATAGTCAGCTGTATGCATAGGCTGCAAAGGAATTTATTGTTGGTTTGGACAGAGAGGCTCGGTGGTGCGGTCCTCAGCCAGAAATAGCGTGATATTGTTCCTCCTTTTTTCTGCACTGGCATTTGGATGCACTTTATTTTGTAGCCTGGAGGTGTTCTCTAATTATATATTATTATAATCATGTAACAGCTTAAAAATGTCATGTTTTTACTCCTTCGATCTATCATGAAAACAGTCACATCACAATGTTACACACCCAGAGAGAGTGGCTGGAGAAGGCTGTAGACCCAAAGAGACACACAGACCGTCCTATCATCGAGTCAGTCTTCCATTGATTACATTGACTTTCAGGTACTAACTAATACTAACTAACCATAATGAAACGCTCTTGAATTCCTTACCATATCCCCTACAGGCATGTTTCATGTCCCGCGATTGTTCAGCTACGTCAATTAAAGGAAGCAGGAAGAACACAACATCTCAGACAACAGTAATGCTGTTGGGAGCAAAGTTCAACAGCCGGCAAGGCTCCTTAGAGGATTAACTATCCGAGCTCAGTGACTGGGCCAGGCTGCTTAGCTGATTACCTATCTCACTACGTAGGATTATAGACGGGAGAAAAACAGAGAGAGAGGAGTGAGTCATTTCAGTGTGTTAGCTGTGTGAGCGTCGAGCACAGAAGAAGAAAATTGCACGGTGGAGCGCTCAGGTTCTTCAAATGTACTACAGAATAATAACAAGAGAAGAGTGTGACTCGGCTCTACCAAAATCACACGTACTGTGTATGTTTTGGTCAGCTGCAGCTGAAGACTTAACGGTGTGTAATCATGAGCTGCAGACTGAGTCTCAAACATAGAGGGAGCACTTTGAAATCAGCTGCTTAAAAGTGCTTTGGTCACTATCTATCATCTCATTATTCAATTTAGCATCGAGCCCAGTCCACGCTCAATTTACAGTATGTCAGCTACATTTTACTCTGAATACAACTGATTTAAAAAGGTCAATTTATGAGACTGGATTTACAGAATATGGCAGAGGAAAAATAATATTCATTACTGAGTTTTCATTAGTGTATGGTCACTTAAAATGAAGGATCCTCTTTATGCTTCTGTTACCTCAGAATGAGTCTTTTATATCTACAGACACAGCGGGTCCTCTTCCACAGAGTCCACCATGTTGAACTACTGTGTTTCCACAGTAGTTAGTGGGCTGCTCCTAGATGCTACTAAATCCTACACACTGGACCTTTGGGTGCATTCAGAATGGATCCAGCAATGCAGCAAAAATGCAAGTTTTTCTATTCATTTGAGTTGGGGTTAGTGCGTTTTAGTCCACCAAAAAAAAAAAAAAAAAAAAAAAAATGCAGCAACCTGCAGTGGAGAGGTTGAGCCAGCCTGACATCACACTGCAGGCAGCAATCACACGATCAGATCGGTCAAACCTCCACAGTCAGCCTGACCATCCAGGTGGATTCGTGGACTAAACCCTGATCATCTACCTGTGTGTGTGTTCTGACTTTGTTTATTTCTTGTACCAGCTTCTAAATCTGAGTCTGACTCAGAATTTACCCTGCAAAATAGTGACCCGAAGAGAGAGAGAGTGAGTGAGTGATAGACATAGACAATGAATGAGAGTAGGGGAGTGCCAGCGTTGATAAAAGGCAGTTAATCAGCGAAATAAGAAGTTATTTCCTGATTGTTTCACAGCAGTTGTGTTCAGCACAGACACACACCCTCACCCCAACTTGACCTCTACACACACACACCGCTGCACAGCCCTGTTCGCTCAGTGCCTGATCCTGTCTGACTGTAGCCTTGTATGTAATGTAAATGTCAGCACAGTGCATTCACTGAAGGATGAAGTAAATTCAGGTGGAGTAAGTCAACTTTGGTGAATGTAAAATTTCCTTTCATCTTTGGTCAGAAAACAATAACAATATTTTTTGGTTTTTAAACAATATTGCTCATCATAGTGTTCTGTCAGAGTTTAGGCTGGGGATGATTCACCACCATGTTTTCCTGCAAAATGCAGCAAAGTAAGAACATTACTGAATTATATTCTTCAGGTCTTCATGTGCAGACAGCTGAGCAGGAATAATAGAAGACCTGCACCACCCATAAGTCACTGTTGTGCATATCTAAAATGACAGGTTAGCCCATACAGCTTTGGACTGCGAGCAGCAGATGCTTCATCTAAGCAGAGCACAGACATCGGCTTTAATGATCAGTTTGAGGACGGGCAGCAGAAAAGTCTGCTTCATCTGCTCCTGCTGTTTGTGTTTCCTCACATCAGTCTGATATTGCTGGCTAATGTTAGCTAGCCGGCATTTACTGGCAGGCTGAACAAAGTAGAATTGTGAGCACTGTCGCCTTCTGTGGCTTCATCGCTCGTAACCAGAGATGATATCTCATCGACGAACATAATCCGAGGGCTGTGATCAGTGTAGATGCAGCTGTTAAATTCACAGCCTGATCCAGTGAACCACCTACAGACAGGTGGACACCTGGAGTCACAACAGGCCCTTAAAGTGTGGCAGGTGCACATAGGGTAATCAATGTCGTTAACAGACTCGAGACAGCCAGGTCTCATCTATGTTACTTTTTCACACAAGCATTTTTGTGCACGTTGTTTTTCTTTTTTCTTCACTTCACACATCATGCAACAATAAAAATTTGAATGAACTGAATTCATTGAACACATGACCCGGCTCTACTTTGAGACTTTTTTTTTTTAGCCATGATGAACAGAAGACAATGTAGCCTTGTACTGATCTAAAATCTAAATTTTCTTCAAATCCCGAAAACCTAAAAGGTTCCTGATAGCTGACTAAACCCTGAGCAGCAGAGATCCAGAGGATTCACATCACACTGCACTAACCCACGCTTCCACACCAGCGTTATCAGGACCTTATAGTCCAAGGGCACAAACACTGGGTTTATTCAGAACAGTCCTTGGCTGTTATATCAAATCTGACTTTCAACTTTTTACCTTCTGGAGGAGCCTAAACACAATCTGCTGATCTTTAATTGGTTAGTTTTGAATATGTATAAACAGTTCATTGATTTATACATATCCACAATATTTACAGTGATGCGATAAGTTAATTCCATGATACTTTCAACTTAAAATGTGAGTATATAATCTAAAATATGTAAATGTCATTAGATCTCTCCCTCTAATCATTCCAGGATTGATTAGTGTCAAGTTATACTTTCACTGAGCTGAAACCTACACCATCAATGAACTGATCAATCACAACAACAGCAGGGCAGCCTCTTCATGTCTGCACATTTGTTTACACACATATGATGTTGTAGTGATTTAGTGTTATAATACAGCACGTATCTGAAAGTATCAAAACACTCGATCCACAGAGACTGAGTTCATTAACCTTTAAACGAGCTGTCAAGACTCCATAACAGCTTGTAGCCCACCCACATGACAAACCGTTATCTGTGGTTGGCCTGGCTGTGTGTCACCCAGAAAAAACAGCTAATCAGAAGAGAGGCTCGTTAATATTAATGGAGCAAAAGGCAACACAAAACACCCTGTTCTTGCTCAATCTCCAGAGAGAAGCCTGAGAGAAGAGGAGAAAAGCATATTTAGATGGTTCTGCTCAGCGCAGACTCAGAGGAAACTTAGCAACAGGGATTCTTCTTCTGAATTCATGCAAGCCTTCATCAGCTCATGGAAAACAGAGTAAAACTGAGTCATCCCTGGACTGGAAATCATAACACCTGCTCCTTCTCTTCGTTCTTCTGCTCTGCACAAACATTTAAGTGACTCAACAAAGACATGCCTCACATTTCTTGTCTTGCAAAGCACACAGCGCTCCCACATGTGGGTGCGTCTCCAAGAAATCAGTGACCACATCTGCTGCAGCCTGTGACCTACACTCTGAGCCGCAGACTGCCGCGGCCTGACAATGCTCGCTGCTTCAACAGGATTATCTCTAATGGAACAACAATCGACAAAGGCATTTTGAAACCTCAGAGGAAGTGCACGGTCAGTGCCACAGACAGCAAACTCTGTCATAAGTCAGAGTTATTCTGTACCAGAATGAACAGAAATGTCTTTGTCTTCTTCTCACCTTGACAAAGTTGTCGGGGAAGAGGCCCCTCTTCCCATTGAGGTCTCCCTCCATCCAGCCATCCTCCTCTATATAGCGCACGTTCTTGATGATGTCGCCCAGCCGCAGGGTCAGCTCGTCATCATGGAGCGCGTCGTACTCGTACTCCACCACAACCTCTGCATGAGATAGTAATGAGGAAGGAAATAGATGGAGGGAAAAGAAAAAAAAAAAAGCAGAAGAATGGTGTTAAAGAGAGAGAGGAAGGAGGTGACAGAGGCAGCGGGAGGTGAAAACGTGGGAGAGTAAAGAGGAGGAAAAGACAGTTGCAGGAAGGGCGGGAAGGGTGAGAGCGAGAAGGAGGGGAAGTGCAGGGGAAGAGAGGGGTTGAAGGGGGTGAGAAGAGAAACAATAAGACACAGAAATCAACAAAATATCAAAGTGACAGCGTAAAGCAACGATAGCAGCGACTTCCAGCATCCATTCCAAAGTGATAAAAAAAATAACAGCGATTACTAATATTGACTTTGACTGGATTTCTGCAGAAACAGCAGTTTGTATGAAAATCTAGAGAGTAATTCTATAGTTCAAATGTCCAATAAAATATCACAATTATTAAACAGATTCTGAACTTATCAACTTATCCGTTATTTGATTTGAGGTTAAATTTATTGGTTGTTCCAAACGAGGTCCAAGACTTTGTCTAGTCCTACACCAGACAACTGCAAAACAAACGTGAAGTTCTGATTTCCTTCCAACTGTTCAGAATGTCTGTGAAGGAAGTAAAGGTCAGCACAGTCCTGAACCAACACAAACAGTATGTCTGGACAAAATGTTTTCTTATGAGCACTAACAGAACAAGATAAGGAATGAATGGCAAACTGCCCCAAATCACAGTAGTACACGCATAACTGTTTAGTTTCTATGGTAACAGCCACAGAAATCAGCAAAATGACCAAAGATCAAATCGTACAAAACTACTCGGAATACGGCGGTGCTATGCTGCTCTAGAAAGAAGCCGTCATTGATGGTCTGAAACCTGACCTTCCATCCTGACGTTTAAAGTCAGTTTCACACAGGTCACACAGGAGTATCAGTACCTTTTAATGAGGTATGGGGTAGTAGTGAAGCTTCTCCAGTCAAACAATAAATGCATTAGTTCTGTTTTGTATCCAGATTTTAGAAAAAAAATGACCAGGCCCACTACTGCAGCTAGCAGCTTCATACAGTCTGTGGAAGAACATCCAGGAAAGACTGGGAACACAAGCGCCTCATCAAGAATGAAAAATGGCGTCCACAAGGTCAACGGCTTCTTCAACAGCAGGTATTAAATAAAGAACTTTATTGGAGTCAGTATGACTTTAAGGGCACTAATGTTGGTGCTGGTAACTGTAGTTTTTAAACAACACTCAGCCCTAGTTACTCATCGCCTATAAAAAGTTAGTAAAAATAGAAAATACTACAGAAAAATAAAGAAAGGTCCAAAAACAACTTCACACTTTAACTTTAGACATGCGAGGCCAGCACAAACTTGTCTTACATATATTGTACTAGCATGTTTACATGGTTGAAAAATGGTCACGCATTCTGTCTTTTTTTGTTTTTGTTCCCTGGCTGATCGTCAAAGAGCTGAAAATATAAATCCATCAGCCCAAATGACACTCCTACATAGAAAAAGCAGTCCAGATCACACAAACACACACACAGTAATGTGTGTAATCTTCTGATTATCTAAAAACACATTTCTGATCACAAAGAGAACAAAGGGTGAATCAAAGAGGTGGGCGAAGGAGACTGAGCCTGTTTCCAGTGCAGCAGGTTGGGCAGCCTCTAAAAATAAGCAGGCTGCAGAGGAATAACTGGTAGTGAGGTCATTTACTATGTGGTGTGCTGTGGCCCTTTAACACATGACTCATAGCATAGAGACTCCGCTGGCTTCACGCAACAAAAACATGACGGGAACACTGCAAACTGCGTCTCTCTCCAACAAACACAAGGACATCCCATGAAAACTAAAACTACGTAGGTCAAGAAAGACTGACTGCTGTTAAACCTGGCTCAATTTTGACTCCTGGTGTGTGTGTCTGTGTGTGTGTGTGTGTGTGTGTGTGTGTGTGTGTGTGTGTGTGTGTGTGTGTGTGTGTTGCTCTACTTTCCATCTGACATCACTAACCTTGGCTCCCACACTTCAGCAGCCTGGGCCAAACCTCAGAGGAGAACCTGGCCCTGACAAATGATCTTAAGACTGGCCCTACCTTCTCTATCAAAGACTATTTAAGCGTTTGAAAAGAGGATAAGAGGAAGGAGAAAGTGGAGTGCCTGTCTAGCCGAGCTACCTGCTGACTGACAATAAAGATACAACAGACTGGCTCCTGTTCTTGCAGCGAGTTCCTGTCCTAGCGTCATAATGTACGCACCATAACAACAAACTGTTCACAGCCTCCAACTTCTACTTATGAGAAAGAAACATATGGAATTCGTCAGGGTGACGTAGAAGACATAGGGCGAGTCTTCACAGAGTGCATTTGCACAATGGAAAAAATATGAGATTCACCGTGACAATGGCAATCCTCGGTCACACAGTTTATCATCACAGCTCTAGTTTGTGCAATAGATAAGCTAATGGTTTGTGGTTCAGAGAGTGTTATGTAGCAACCGTCAGGGTGACCGTCTGCTCTGCCGATGATATGTTGAGATATTTACGCTGCAAACAGACAAAAAAAAGCTATTTAATTAATTCAACGACGCAATAACAAGGTTAGAAAGAGGGGCAGCCATCTTGGAAACTGCATGCAACTGTAATATTCTGTAACGTTTGGCACCTGTGGACCCAGAAGGTCCTCGCCTTCTGGTAAATTCTAAAGATCTTCCCTCCCCTGCCTCTCAGGCGATCTCGGAGCAGTTTCAGCAGTCAGAAGACGACTCGCCAGCTAGTCTTTTGGCAGCTTTTGCAGATGATTCTGCAGCTGCAAAAGTGAAACTGTGCAATAGGCTGTTATATGAAAAAAACATGATGCAAACACACTGACTCACCCTGTGGACTGGATATACAAAATTCATGCCTATAAAAGTTTTATTTAGACAGAACGCTTACACAAGATCTGTCCCGGGCTCGCGTAGCAAACCCGTAGCAAAGATACACCTCAGTCCCACCGTGGTCACAGGCATGTCACCATCTAGCATGAACGGGATAATAAAACTGCCGCTGTGACAGTTAGGGGTGCCAATTCTGCACATCAACTGTACATAACACTATATTTAAGCTCATAAACTAGTCAGCCTAGACACATGATGTGCAGGGAGGCAAAAAAAAAAGCACAAAACCAGCTGCACAATACTCAAATAAACAACTCAGCTGAGACCCCAGACAGCAATTTGGCCCAATCTGTCCATGTAACCACAGGAAGAGATACGGTCCACTGCAGTAAACAAAACAAGAGGGCAGCGCTGACAGACAGAATCATATTCTGTGGAGTTAACGCGAAGCGCAGGGCAGTCCTCGTCTTCCACATGATTGGATGTGTGGAGCGGAGGGGACTTTCTGCGACTGCACCGATTACAGCGCCCGAGCAAACCACACAAACACACCCTGCATGAGGAACGCAGGCCAGCCCAATCACTCGCTCCCACTTAAATCACTTCTAAACACACTGCTGTGCACCTACTCAGACATTAGGTTTGGGATTTGGCTACCAGATGATATGGCATTACTTAAATTATTATTATCTTCAGTGGAGAAAAAGCAACACAAGAGTTATGAGCTGTTTAGCATCATTTTAAATGAATGTGGTACTTTGAAAGACAGGCCAACGGAGCACAAAACATAAAGAAAACTTAGTTTTTTAGCAATAAAGTCCAACCTAAAGTACTAAAATCATGTAAGAATGATTTTTTAACTTTAAAATTGGACATTTGGTTCCAATCCTTTGCATGGACACATCTGCACTGAGCCTCTCCTTCCCTCAGCTATGAATGCATCCATCGAGGTACTTCCTTTAAGTATTTAAGAGTATGGGACTTGCTTCTTTCCAGCACTCTGGCAGCTAACATGAGTTGCCCTGGAGGATTTCACGAAGGAACACCGCTGTAGCCGGGTGGTGCTTTCAACGCAGAGCTGTGTAATGTTACTGTACATGCATGGCAAGCTGAAGCAGGACAATTCCAGATGAATCTGCCAGCTGATTGGTGTGTTCTGTAGCGATGCTGCCGTTAGCTAGACTGTGACGGTGAAAGCAGAGAGATGTTTGGGTTGATCACAGCTTGTAGTCACGTCTCATGAGAGGGTAGCCTGTGTCAAAACACTGCTGGGACATTGGTTACGTAACATGCTGCTTTGGTCCAAAACTGGAGTTCACATGGATTCACGTCAGAAAGCAGAGGGACAACACCTCCTGGTCGGCCTGTCGGAATGGCACGATGGCAAAATGAAACACGCATCACGATATGTTGCTATGGTAATAAAATACTTTCATGTATATTATTTTCTGTAGACATTTTTATGCATTGTGTTGCAAGGTAAGGCGAGAGAAACGTGCTTGTGCCAACATCTTATTGGATTCTTCAAGCTGTAAACAAAAACACTGCACATTTTAAATAATGCACTGTCATGTAAAACACGCGGTATTTAACTTAATCAGCTGAGACGTCTTCACACATTCAGTATCCAATCAAATCAAAGTACCCACCTACTCACACCCCATAAAAGGGTAACTGTTGAAGCTTGCTTGCACCAGCACAAGTTTTGGTTTATGGTTTTCACTACTTTCTATATTAAACATGTTTAAGAAATAAACTTAACTCCAGTGTTAACTACCATTCTGTGTCTCACTCGCTTGACACTGGAACAAGAGATCTTTCTAACAAAGATGACCTGGAATTGTCATGATGTTTTCACTTGGTGTGAGTGAGTTACGTAACATCTGCTTGTACATTTTGTCTCTGATTTTTAAAGATTTTAACTTTTAACTTGCACAGCAATGCTGTCTACTGCTGACAGTGCTATCTGTTGGCCTAACCTAATTTTACAGTTGTGTTCTCGTCCATTATCTGGTTTGCCGTGTATCATCTGCCTGAATCATGTGATTGCAGAAGCTTGAACAGTTTGGTAGATTAGAACGTTGATTTTAAGTTGACTATACGTTCACTGTGGTTGGGGTTTTACAGGATATCCTGTACACACTTTCATACATTAGTTATTGCTCAGGTAGAAAGGTGAGAGACCCCCACAGTAATGTTTACTTCCACTTGGATTGGTCTAGATTTGTAACCTTTGATTCTGGGACCATCCTGACTCAATCATGTTCCTTTGGAGACTTTTGGTAACTGAGTTCTGGGGGCAGAAACAAAATGTCTCCTCTTTATCAAGTGATTTTTCTCCCCCAACTCCGGTGGCTGCTGCTGAATGAGTGCAGTTGAGGGATGGGTGTCGGCCTGTGAAATACCAGCAGAGGGGCAGTGGACAAAGTCTTCTTGGTTTGTTCCTCAGAGGAAATGCCTTTAAACGCAGCCAAATACAGTCAGCATACAGGTGGTGTGTATGTGTATGTGTGTCAGGAGCAAACTTCCTGCCTGTTCTCTGCAGTCAGGCGGCAGCAGGGGGATTCTGGCCGTAATAGTTCTATTGAATTATGAAGTGGCACACAGGGCCAAACTGAGACTCTTCTTGAGTGATGACAGTGAAGAAAAGGCTGCGGACTACAAAGTAACCTGGACTACAACTACACTAAGTCAATTCACATCAGGCCCTTCAATCAGGGTTTAACCCTCAGGTTTCCTTGTTCATCCAGTGCTGGCCACTGTTCCAGGAACAGCTCCATCACTTTATTCATACTGACTTTAAGTCAAGACTTTCAAGCCGAGTAAGTGCATCGCATGGCTTTTTGAATGTGAGCAAGCCGGTAATAAATAAATGAAGGTGTTAAAAGCCAACAGCTGTCATCGCTAAAGCAGGAAGCACGCATGTCTCATCCCCGTTGTGGTACTCGGAGGAATCTCTGAAAATAAATTATGAGACTGCTGGAATGTAATTCTTAGACATCAGCCTGTTAAACAGTCACGTTTGTACATGTAGCGCACGCACATATGAGCTCAAATGTGGAAAGAAGCTAGTGAGCGAAGGTAAAAACGAACACGCTGCCATCCAAACAGGAAATATGAGGTATAGAAGTTCAAATCAGGAGGACACCTTTTACACCAAATTACCCAGGATACAATCAACGATAAATTATCTTCTTATTAGGAATAAACCTGCCTCCTGCAGACACTGGAGCTGACGTGCAGAGCCTGATATTTTCTGAGGTGGTACGCGGTGTAAAACGTTTGAGAAACAGTGTGTCAGTGTATCACTGTGGATGTGGGTCAGCAGGTCTGTGACTTATTCATGGTCTACAGGATGTCAGTGACAATACAAGGCCAACATGCTGTTATTAGTGCAGGCAGGCTCCAAAAAAAAAAAAAAAAAAAAAGGAATCACGTGACGTGAAATGAATGATATAATACTCCAGTCCGATGTGAATGCTTTATTGAGGAGTCTGTCTGCAGCCTTTAAAAAATAACATCACAGCATGGGCCGGCAGCAGCCTCGGCGTGCTACAAGAGTCCTTCTGTTCGGTCCCTGTTGCAGAAATAGGTCGAAAAGGCTAAGAGCTGTGGCCGACAGCGCGTCCACTAAATGGTGTGCTGTCAAGCAGATGATGAGAGCAGAGCGAGAGTCGACAGACAACAAGCACGAGATGAGATGAGATAAGATACAGAGCCGAGGGGAGACGTGGGAGCTGGCTGTCCTGCAGCAGCCGGGGTTTGATCAACATCTTGATGATATCAAACGTACTCTTGTTTGTACTTCACTATTTAGTTATGCTTTTCTTTGCACGTGGCATGATGAGGTGTAAAAATGTGTTAAAATCACACGGAGCAAAATAAGCGTGTCGAGAACAAAGTTCAACGACTTGTGAAACTTGCTGGATAAGTGATTAAATGTCAACAACACAAAACAGCCAGTCTTTACCTTTGACTTACTAATTCACACCAATGACACCAATGACAAACTACGCAGACATGAGTAACAAACACTCTCCAACCACAACCCCCGACCCAACCTCCGCTGCTGCTTCTTTCTTCGAGATATAGATTGAGACACGAAATGGTTAAAAACGAGTCTAAACACTGTTTGTCTGACTGATGCACAGATAGTGAACACTGTCTGACTCTTCTACTGAAAATTAACCACATCTTTACATTGTTACTGCCTGACACAGACCACCGGCCGCAAGGGGAAACTAAAGTTAGCCATCTGTGATGAGGATGTTAAAAGTGCAGGGTGAGGACAGAGAGGCGGATTGAAAGGAAAACATACACACACCTGGATCTTTTAGGTGAACAGTGGCTTGACACCTAGGCTTTGGGGTGGTGGCTCAGGATTCCTGACATATTTGCTGCAGCTGACACACAGAGAGGCGTTCAAAAGCTAAAGGAGTCGCTCCAAAACATGCTCATTGTGTCCTGGCGTGCACGGCTTTCTCTGCACGTGTACACTAACTCATTGTCCCCGATTCAAACGCGGTCCCTTTCATATGTAGTGTCTACTGATACAGTCTAGTTCATTAAAATGTAGTTTTTATTTTGCTTTTGTTTATTTCTTCTTACATAATACAGCTGGTTCACTAATGCACCCTTTAGGTGACCTCGGGAGTAAGTCAGCAGCCTCAGAACTCATCACATTTACTTCAACTAACAACTGTTCAGACTCTCTCCAGGATCTGTATTTTCTCCAATAATTCATTGATTGGTTTGTCCAGAAAATGTTGATCTGGGAGCGTCATAGAGGACTAAAGAAACCAGAAAATGTTCATATTTGAGAAGAAAAAACAACAACAATTAATCAATTATCAAATTAGTAATCTAACAATGTCAGGTTACCAATTAATCAACTAATCGCTGAAGCTTATTGAGCCACATCTCTGGTCACTAGTTAATGTGTGTAGATACCTTGTTTTCCCTGAAGCATGTCCAATATCATATTTCATTAAAATGCTAGCTAGCGCTGCACAATTATGGCCAAAATGATCATTCTGAAATCACAATTATTCATTGACTCTAAGGGCAAACTAGTTTTACTGCACACATCTATCACTTGCATGTCGTGCCACATTCCTGCTAATGTACAGATCTGAGAAGATATAAATCACCCTAAATGAAATCAACAGAGCGCTGCTTTCACTTTCACCACATGGATACGGTTAAGTGATCTACAGAGTGACTGTTATGGATGTCCGAGTAGACGCTGGACGATGACCTGTTTTGAAGGAGAAGCTCTTCACCTTCCCCTCCAGCCATTTGATTTTAGTATTACCTGCCACAGTTGATCATGTTCACTGAATTTTAGGAAGTCAAAATTGCAATCACGATTAATATATTAATGACCTGTACATGCATCAAAACCATTAAACAATACTCCTGTCTGTATGCATCCTTGTTCTAAATGTGGACATGTTGTGTCTTCAGCGTACCTCTGCGTTGTGCCCGTCTTATCAGATGCAGTTTATCAGGTTCTCCTCCCCACCGTGTCGATTTACTAAACACACAGTGGAGCTGTTCCATCAGGAGAGTGACTCATGTACCGCTCAGTGTTGTGACCCGCATTCAAACTGAGAACTTCAGTTTCACCAGACATGTTTACACGTCCTTTTGTTCAATTTCATGAACGCCGCTGGAAACCTAAATCCACAGCAGCCTTCTAACCATGTCATTTAGCGTACTGTGTACAGAAAGCAGACAAAAGTATGAACAGAATTAGGAATGAGTTTTAATCCAGATTTGAAACATTCTCATTAAATAAAGTTCCTGATTTGGGCTTTGAACTGGGATTGGTTATGCACAGACATTTATGACGAAACAGCCAGACCCGAAAGAAACCATCTTTACAACACTTAGTGTATAATTAACCTCATGAGCTGTCAAGAAAGGAAATATTCTGACAGCTGTTTTCCTTTTTAAAACAGAAAAATATGATCATACACATGCTGAATTCAAGTTTCTCTTTTACTGAACTAACATCCGCTTAATCGCCATGTTAACACATCTCGTCAAAACATCTTTCCGCTGCTCTAATGATAATACTAGACTCTAGTTTGGTTGATGTAAATCCTAAAATTAACTGAGTGATGTGAAAATACTCTGGTAAGATGTGGTTTTGAAGAGAGAAGCACACTTCAACTATTATTGATTTTTTAGGTGGTTTAAATTAGTTTTGCTGCATCTCGTCAGCTTCCTGTCAGTGCTCACGAGTGTTGAGAAATGGACAAAACAGCTAAATCAGCTGGTTTTTATGGTTTGTTACGATCATTTATTTTCACTCAGACTTTCGTGGATGCATAATGAGACATTCGACTTTGATATCATGTGTGCATTTTAATATTTCAAGCCACATTTCCATATGTTTTAATGTCTGTGTGTCATCAAGTCAAACTCCTGAGTGTGCGCGGCATGCCGGGTCGAGGCTCCACATTTCCAGGTTATTGTTTCCCTCTCCTCGCTGCAGTGCTTCCAGGTAAAGAGGCTGTACAGTATTGGCCAATGACAGACAGGAGGATGTTACAGAGGAGGGAGAGAGGGGCGGGTAGGGGGGGGAGAGGAGAGGAGGAAGGAAGAGGAAAGAGGAGGTGGGGAGGGGAGAGAGGGGGGGAGTCAAGGCCACGCAGGCGAGCTGACTGCCAGGCAGACTGTCTAAATCAGTGTGCTCTGTGTGCCTCTCACACACTCACACACACACACACACATATCAGCAAAGAGGAAACTCATAACTGCATTCCTCCCCACTGATCTGAGAGGTAGCTGATATAAAGGGCAAAGTGTCACAGAGAGGAATCAAACAGAGGGAGCTGTTTGTTCTGACCGAATCCTCCAGATCGGCTTTATTTACCCGCAGCGCCGCCGCTGACTGCTTCCACCAACACCCTGCCACATATCAACACCTGGAAAGCAGACAATCAAACGCGGCGTGCAGCAGGCCTCCTGTTTGCTCGTGGAAATATTGGTGGTGTGATCTGAGGACGCGTTTAATAACTTGAATAATGGTGTTTGATACGGTTCAGTGTGCAAACAATGCCTGTCTGTCAAATGTCAGAGAGCGTGACGTGAAGTCTGAGAGGAGACCAGACGACTGACGCATATTACACAAGACACTTAGTCACACCAGGACTCCAGGCTAACTTTTTGCAACTTTTTGCAAAGAAGCGCAGCAGTGCCCCTAATCTTTTTTTTTTTTTTTTTTTTAAACGTGTTCCAGCAACATTTTTGGTGCACCCACATTTTTCACTGTGTCGCCTTTAACACCATCAGGTCAACTTTTTATCGCTCTCTATAACTTTAATATAATGTGAATAATTTTTAAACAAGAATAAGGTGTAGAGAAATGTCTTTGTTTGAAGTACAATTATAAAAAGAAATAAAGTGTTCAAAGTGCTTCACTGAGCTGAAAGTGAACATTTCAAACTCAAACATTCCAAGTTAAATAAAACATTTCAAAATATAAAGTGCTAGTGTTTAAAGAGCTTCACTGAACTGAGACCTAACATCATGTCTCAAAGTCTTATAGCAGGTCTCCCCTTGCTGTCACATGGCCCTCAGGTGGCCAACACCTGTAATTTGCCCTTTGACCTTGGCTAAACCAGCTTGCCACACTCTACCTACCATCAAAATCTTCCAAACTGGGCCCCTCCACACTGATCCTTATGGGGTCTTCTTTAAGGTGTCGACTATTACCCCAATAAATTTGGCACATGCCGTATCATTGCTATACGTTGAGTTGACGTTTAATCCATTTTTCTTCATGAGAAGAATTTCTGATTTAAATTTGGTGAACGACAACTCCTCTTTGCCAATGTTGTGTGCAACATTAAATTTGAGGATCATTTCTGATTCCTCAGAGGACTGATTATTACTGCCTGTCACTGAAATGCAGCTGGGAGAGGGGCCACTTTCTCACACAGCATATAGTGTGTTTTTAGACATGTTGTGTTGTTGTTGTTAAAGTTTCTATACGAAGCGTTGTTGGCCCGCTTATGAATGCACTATTACCGGACAGATTCTGACCGCACGGACAGTAAACGCATTGTTACGTCCTTTGTCGTACCTCAGCCAGGGACATTGTTTTAGCCAGTCCTGTCTGAAAGAATATGTTTTGGGCTTTTTAATTTGAGTCTCAGGGCCGGGCTCTATCTCAGACTCTGTTGTCTCCTCCAATTCCGAGTCTGATGCCATCGCCGAAGGACCAGGCCTTGGCATCTTACCAGGGACCGAGGGCTCCGTGTCTTGACTGGACGGACTCTCAGTAGTGGGGATGGATGGAGTGATAGTAGTAGGACTGGTTGTAGGCTTAGTTTTCTTACTGAAAAAACTTTCAATGTTTCTGCTCTCTTCATTTTCCCTTGTTTTGTCGTATTTATTTTCTTTTTCCGTTTCAGTCAGGCTACTCTGGCGCTCAGGTCGCTCGCAATTTTTAAACACACAACTTAGAGCAGTGAACAGCAGCACAGCCAATCAGAGGCAAAGACCTGCCCGAGCTCTTACTGGTTTAGACCACGATATGATCCCACCATGAGTGTGAGTTTGGTCACAGGAGAACACACAGAGATGATGTGCTTGTGAAATAAATTTATGTTTTCACCCGGGCAGCATCAGGTGCACCAGTGCGACCTAGAAAAATGATTAGTCGCACTCTTAAAAATTCAAATTGGTCACACTCTGGAGCCCTGCACACTGTGATCACAGAGTGAGTTAATAATCTATAAGAAGAGACATTAACATGTATATCCATGTTCAGGTGTAAGGACAGGGGAGCTCCACTGAAATTCAAAACAATTCCAAGTTTGGAAGCTGGCATGAAACGCTAAAGATGAAGTGTGAAGTTTGTCAGAAGAGCTTCTGTCCTTGACTCTCAGGGCACCTGCCTGACAAGCACACAGTTCACTCTAGATGATAAAGGTCAGAAATACACAGCACTGATATCACTCCCTCATGTCCTGCCTGACTTTCTCCGTGTGGACAGAATGACTCACATTACACACACTCAACCTCATCCAAAGGCACAGCATCCAGTCCATTTTCTTCCATTTTATGCACATAACTACAGTGAGACAGTGGTTTACCTACTCTCAGTGCTGCACCTGAACACATCCCTGTGTGGCCTCTGACATAAAGCTGAAGGACTCTGTAAACGCTGTGTTAGTGCTAAAACTATGAATCAATAAATCAGCGAGAATACCTCACATGTTTTTCTTCATCTGTGTGATATTAACCTTTCTTTTGGTTTTGGTGAGAGAAACATGAAATGACTACCAACCCCCCACGAGCTTGAAGAAATTGTGACCAAAGAATGACGCAAGAAAACAAGTGTCAGATGAATCTATGATGAAATTAAAACTGCAACGGTGAGCCATTCCTTAGAAGACTCATCATTTCTATAATTAAATACTCACTTAAGTTATTTTTGTGCAAAACTGGTAAACATTTGATGGTTGTAGCTATGAGTTACAGCCCTGCTACAGAATTACGATGTCTAGTTTTCACTGTTTCTGTTGTTTCAGACCAAGTGATTAATCTAGGAAATAATCTACAGACTGAAGAAATTATGAACACAACTGTTAGCTCGAGCCACTCAGGGGGGAGTTAACGTAGGGTCTTCCACATTAAAATGTAAAGGTCAAAGGTGTTAACGTGCTAAAAAGCCGCCTGACATGTGCCCTCATTCTGGATCCAGAGAAATGTCTGGCTGCGTTCATGTGAACGTCTAAACAGGTTCAGAGGAGAGGTGACAAACGCATGCGTGACAGTGAATGATTGTGCAGTGTCACACAGGACGGGGTAACTGTAGAAGGCTGAGTTCATAATCATAAAGAACGATGAGATGACAGGGATCAAAGACCAGAGTGAACATACGTTAACGCTCGCGCTTCATTAATCAGTGTTCGGTCATTTATATCTGTGATGGTTGGTCTTGTGAATACATGCAAAATGTCATTAAGTATAATAATAATAACCTCATTATCAGGTTACTTTAACAAATGACTGGTCTTTTAACCAGGCTGAACTGACCTTCATGAGTTAATAAAACCAGGGTGGGAAATAAACACAAATCCACATGCTGGTAAATATTGGTTGAGGCTAGTGAGGTTAATATTCAATCAGACATTTTGGCACACGTCCAGCCTTTGTTTAGGTGCCTCAATGGAATCCTGCAGGGAAGTTGGCCACTAAAACACAACAGTAACTGTCTGGGACATCCCGATGACCTGTGGGGGGTTTATCATCCAGTCCATGACGAACTGGGGAATTTTTCTACATGTCGATCACTGCTTTCTCTTTCCATTTCCTTTCTCGTCTGTACTATCAAAATAAAAAAGGAGAAAGGACAGAAAACTACAAGATCAGACTGAAGAACGGATGCTGACACAGATGTAGGGAGCGAAGCACGGGCAGTTCAAACCCGCTTAGTGCTTCCGAACTAAATTCCGCTTTGTGGATTTTAGTCGAGCAACCAGTAGCAGACTGAACGCAGCCTAAGCTACATTCAAAGGGAGCAAACACAGACTGTGAGGGGCTCACACACACACACACAGAACATGTTCAAACACAGCCGAGATATCCTGAGCAACCCGAGGAAAGACAGAATACCAAAGAGGAGTACAAACTCATGTGTGCTCAGACTAATTGGGAGGCCTGTGTTGTTGTCTGATCGACTTTTACCAACGTTTCTTTTCTGTTTTCTTTGTGAGTGTCACGCGTCGCCTCCATCGTCGGCGCGCATGCAAACGCCGCTTAACACCAAACTGTTCATGCAAAGCAAGTTTTCAAGCTCTTCTCTTGACTTAGGATGTCAAAACCGCAGTCTGCACCCGTACACATCTGACGGCTGAGAGCAAGGCTGAGCTTAAAACCTGTTCTACAACATAGCACCATTTCAAGAACGAGGGCCCACTGCACACAACCACACAAACCACACAGTGCGCATCGAGCGAGGCTCAGCAGGCAGCAGGCAGCCTCTTCGTGATAAAGGAGGTCTGCAGCATGCACGCGGAGATCAGTGTGTTTCCTCTGTGTCTGCATGACCATCACAACAAACAGCCCCCCTCCTCCCCCCCCCCTTTTTTTTGACTGCAAGCATCATTCACTCCTGCATACAGATGCAGTCACTTTAACACTTTGGTCTCAGGTTTGGCAGGAGGTTATCGTAAGGAAACAGGGTTCATTCAATACCCTAGTGTGAGGTTAAAGGATCATAAACACAGAGAGAAACCAGAGAAGCACTGCATGGAAATGGGGCGTGTGAACTTACAGTAAGCTTGTCACTGTCATGGAAAGAATGTATGTCATAACACACAGTGTGCACGGTAAACACGTTCCTTTAACGTCTAATAAAACCTAAAACAAACGTCCAAAAAAAAGGGGGAAGTTATATATAAGAAGCTGACTTCATCCCTGAAGTTTCCTGTCTGGGGAGTTATTCTAGGCACATAAAACTGCGAAGACTCCCAACTTTTGGTTACATATCACACTCAGACGACAAAATAATAAGATTTTTAAGCGACTACAGTTAGTTTCAGGACCGAGTGTGCCTTTGCAGAGGCCGTATCGACATCAGCTCCGAGGTAGCTCGTGTTAACATTAGCTAGAAACGCAGCCAAATCCAAGAAGGATGGAGGAGGTGGCGTTATCCAGTTAGCAGGCTGGCTAGGCTAAAGCGGCCAGCTAACTGGCTTGCTAACTTTAACTCTCCGCTGGCAAAAAAGCTCGTGGCATGATATTATGTCATTGACACTCGCTTTAATGCTTCGAGGGCGTTCGCCTCGCTTCGTGGGTTGAGTTGGAAAAAACGGAGTGAACACAACACAGGCGCCACATCATGGAAAACTCACCCATTCCTGTCCTCCGCACCCGCCTCGCGCTATCAAACGTCGGGAATGTCTTATCCAGCCGCCGCGCTGCTAGCGAGCTACTAGCCAGGTAGATGCGTGTAACCGACTCGCGAAGTGTTTCTTTACGTCGATTCACCGCCGAAGAAAAGAGAGCCAAGTGGGCCGTATATCCATTCGTCTCGTCCTCGCAGCACCGCAGCAGCAGCAGCACCGCAGCAGCAGCAGCGGCAGCCTCCCGAGTTCTCTCTCGGTGGTGCTTCAAGATTATTGTGCAGGAAGTTAACCAGGAGTCTCCACCTTTCTTGGACTTGCCTCCTCCACAGCTCTCTCTCGCTGCCTGCTGCTGCCACCAAAATACAAAATAAGCAGGAAACTTCGCGAGGTTTCAGGCAGGACGGTCCCGCGAGAGGAATGTTTAATGGAATGTTGATACCCGAACCCCCCCTCCTTTTTTTATTATTGGCCCACTCAGCAGCACGTACTGTAACTACTGTACGCGCGCGCGCGCGTGTGTACTTAACTACAGCTCCTCCAACCTTTGTCACATATGTGTGTGTGTGTGTTTTTAGTGAGCCACCAGTCATTAGTGTCGCAGGAACTTTATGGGAGAGAGAAACAAAAAAGTACAGTACTTTATGAACTCATAAGGCCCTTAATGAGAAACAAATAAAGTCTTGGACGTTAATGCACGATTTAAACTACTTTTGTTCACTGAGAGTGCTCCAGCTTCTGTGTGAGGAGAATTTAATTTTTTTTTTTAATTATTTGTTTAAAAAAAGAAAAGTTTCATTTGAGCTTTTTAATGTATCATTGCCCATTAAAATGCATGAATTAAGATTAAACCAAATGAAAACTTTAAGTCAAGTTACATGCCGAGCAAAGTGCCATAACATGCACGCAACAACAAAATAAGAAATAGAAAATACGGCAAAATAACATGGTTGATTAATCCTTGAGGCAATGAGAACATGTGTCCAGGGAAATGTCTAGTAATTGTCAGTTTGATTCCCCGCTCCCTCAGGTCCAGTCGAAGTGTCCTTGGGAAAGACACTGAACTCCAAACTGCTCCCAACAGCCATGCCATCTGTGTGTGTATGAATGATCTTAGTATTAAGTGTGTAAGCTTTGAATAGGAAATACTTGATCACCCCTGACATCAGTGCATGAATGTGTGTGTTAATGGGTGAACGTGACAGCTAGATGCCACTAACTCTACACACTAGACCTTTAAACTTAGACTACATGAGTGAATTGTGTAAATGCACAAATGCAAAAGAAAACCAGTAGTGCAACATAAATAGCCACTATAAGCACATAAGTATGAATAATAACTACAATATACTGAAATGAACTAATGCTGTATATGATGTATGATGTGCAGTTTATGTAATACACACACTATAGAGTAATAATATATATATATTCTTTTTAAATGAAGAAAATAAAAAACAAGAGAGTCATGTGATATAGGGTATAATAGAATATGTAACTAGAATCAAAAGTGAATGTGGGTTTACATTTTGTAACAAGGTCTGAGCGGTACATTGGTGAGTGTCTGTGGTTGTCTGTTGGTCAGGGTGACAACCAAAGCTGTCATACCAGCACAAAGTGTCATAGCATATAAAAAAGGTCTGATCCATTTTTAGCCATTTTAAAAATTCACTCACACATACACATCATCATGGTGTCCCACCCTGGTGGTCAGTTGTTTGACTATGAAATATTCTCCCCTAATCTAATTTCACTCCTTGTTTCTCTCTCTCTCTCTCTCTCTCTCTCTCTCTCTCTCTCTCTCTCTCTCTCTCTCTCTCTCCCTCTCTCTCTGTCTGTCTCTCTGTCTCTCTGTCTCTCTCTATCTGTCTCTCTCTCTCCCTCTCTCTCTCGCTCTGTGTGTTTCTGAATCCATTTCGAAGATCCGAGTTTTGGCTGTGTCATAAATGGTTTGGGATCAACAGGATCTTCCCTGTCTGCTCAGTGATAACACGCTATTTGAAATATTGGAAAGAAAATAAAGTGTAAAACTGCTGTTGACAAAATAAACATATATTCTGATTCTAATGTGCATACATATTTGTTTTACATGAGTAAAAAGAATTTTACACCCTGTGCACTGATACACAATATACCGTGAATAATGTCTGTAGATTTTTACAGTGAAAAACTGCCAAACCATGACAGTAAAAGACCGTAAAATATTCCATGAAGTATGTCCTGTATGCAGTATAAACATAATCATATTTCAAAACCTTTATTTATATTCCATTTTCAGGGAATTTATAGACTATATGGAGAATAATTGTACAGTAAAACACAGTATGGCATATTTTATGGTCTTTTGCTGTCATGGTTTGGCAGCTTGTCACCATAAAATCTACATACATTTTAAAATATCTTATACGTGAAATCAACAGTACTAATATCATTTCACTGTAATATTAGAAAAGGTTATACCATGTTTATTAAGGTAAAATTCTAGCAACCACACCATGTTTTTTACTGTAAAAACAACTCTTTTTTACAGTGTATGTTATACTGCGATATTCAGTCCACTCTTGCTTGCATGCTTGCTTTTTGGGTTTTTTTGGGGGGGGGTTTGTACCAGAATTTTGATTTTGTAAATCACAGGAACTAATATAGTTTTGATTGCTGCTGTGATGAGGTCCTTTCTACTGTGGTGTTCCATAAAGTGCAAGTCACTGCTGCGCAGTAGGCACGGTGCCCTCTGTCAATTATCCAGCTTATCTCTGACAGCACAGAATGAACTGTTCAAAAAGGAAGTAGTTGAGGGTAAATTCATCCTGACAGGATCCGTTTAAGCAGAATGTCAACAGTCTTTCAAATGGCAGCGTAAAACACAAAATGCTATGCAAATGTGTGTCACCACATACTGTAAGTACTACTACACCCTGGCACACACATAAACAGAGCATGGCTCATTGTTGGCCAGTTTGAATAACATGCAGTGGAAGCCTAGCTGTCCAAGTGGATTATGGGAACCACAACAGTACTCATTTACTCTCATTAATTCAAGCGTCTGTGCTTTCTGTTTTGGCAGCCTGTTCATTCTCCACATTTATACATTAGTTATTATTATAAGTCTGGAGAGGCACATTGCTTTTTATTGAATCAACATATTTGTCTTATTAAAGATAGCATGGGAGGTGTAGATTAATCTCCAGCAACATGTATCGAGTGAACAGATGCACTTTATTTTTAATGTCATTTCAGAATCATAAGAATGTCCTTGATGTTTACTGAAAAGAATTAAAGTGATTTGAGACTTAATTTTGAACAAGTGTTCAGTGTTCAGAAACAGTGTTCAGTTGGTGCACTTGTAATTAATTAATCCCAGTTAATTGTTAAACTGACACAGATAGTGCTTTAGTCTGAGCACAGCATGTAAGAATGTGAAATTTGTCTACAAACTATAAAACTGAATGAATAATGCTGTGTGATTAAAAAAAAAATAGCTGGCTCCTGCACCCTGAGACGGATAAGTGTTAACAGAAAATGGACAGATGGATGGCAAACACTCCACATACTCAGACATACATTCACCCACTCATGGATACGTAATAGTAGCCTTGGAAGGATACAAATCGCTCTTTATTTGCTCTTAAATGCTCACATTGCTCTTGAATGTCATTGCGCTCGAAGATTGCACAGAGGGATACAATGCATACTGTCCAGTTCTTTAGTGTGAAGTGGAGAAAGGGCTGTTTTTGAGTCTGGAAGTGCAGATCTTTAAGATCCTATAGTGCCTTCGAAATGGCAGCAGAGAGGGGATGATCAGGGTGAGTTGGGTCTCTAAGGAAGCTGCTGGCTTTGAATACTACTTACTTTATACTATGAATAAATGAGAACTCTGTAGTTTAGTGCTGTTGGTAAAGGGAATGGGAACATCCTCATATAGAAAAAGCAGTAAACAAACATAAATGTTCATCCATTTCCATGTGTTTTAAAGGTCACAGAGTGCTGGAGCCAATCCCAGCTGACACTGGGTGAGAGGCGGGGTCATCACACGGCTGGCACATAGAGACAAACATTCAAATGTTAATCCATTTATCCTTTATTACAGCAGAAACTCTGTCTGCAATTTCCTAATTAAATTTAATATTTATTTGATTTACAATTTATCGACACTCCAATTTAACTCCAATTGAATACAGTTACAAATAATCAATTATTAATGATTATTTCCTGATTTCCTCATAATTAGCACCTTATTAATAGGACAGATAAAAGGAGACCTCAGTTACCTCACAGTGATAAGGAGTAGATGTTAGTGTTGGCAGCTCTTATATGGACAGTGTCAGTTTAGAATTTGCATGTAACCATGCTGTTACTGCCTGAAAACACAAAGACAAATCACATGAAAATGTCAGAAGCATGCTCTTTGTTTAACGCACACAAACATCTACAAAGGACTGCAAGTGGATAATGTCAAAGGTTTATACTTCATCTATGAATTTATGCATATATTTAGTCTGGCCTCCGTTCATCATCCATAGTAACTGTGAAGCTCAATATTCCAGACACCCACCTGTTGCTCATCATAACCTGGCCTCACTGTGTAATCTAGAGCCACCTTGTGGAAAAAATGTGAAACTGCAAACAATCCACCGCATCAGCTCATACAGTGTATTAGCCTATAGCAGTCAGAGCTGTACGCCACATGATATCTACAGAACTGTAAAGTGAGGTCAGAGTGAGCACTGAAGCTCACTTTAATACTGAGTAATTTTAATGTCTACACCAAATGATGATAATGAAAAAATGCCATGACATGTATTTACTATTCCAACCAAGCAATGAAACATTAAGTCAGGAAGCATTCAAAGATTCAACAACATTCACCTTTAAGTGCTCCATTTAGCATTTATAACCAGTATATAAGCATTTAACAAATGGCTAATAGTTAATAAACAATGCTTAAACCATGTTATGGTATGCTATAAACTAATAACTATAACAGGTTATAAATGACAAAATAGAAACACAGTTGTAATAACATATGTGTCCATAGAAGTATTTTTAATTGCTGACATACTGTGTACTGTACATTAATTATGCAATATTACATTGGTACAGCAGTGATGTCAGTCAGGACAGAGGTGCTTGTGAATGTAAAAATGTGATTATAATACAATTACCAACTAAATAAAACATATGATCAAAATATATTGATATTTTGGAGGAATTCACTCCCAAAATATAAATAATATCTCTGTTTCCATGGAGATAAACAGGGTCCAACCCGTAGTAACAACCTAGAAACAGAGATGATTTCTAGTCCCAGCCAAATAATGTTAAAGCTTTGAAGTGATTGTGCCGTTTCTGGATAAATATGTGTGCTGTAATGCTGATTTTTCTGTTCTTATTGTCTTATTGACCAATCATATTGCTTGGTCTACTACTATAATAAAGACTTATGTTTATAGCTGCATGCAGCTACATGGCCATTCATGAATTTTTTTTTTACTGTTTAAATGCTGAATATAGATTTAAAGTAAGGTGTTCTCAAGTATTCATTATTATTGCTATTTATACCTCCATATCATTATGTAAATCATTATGGTGCCTTTGACCATTCTAATCTACGTACATGTGTGGGCTATGCATCTGTACAGGGAGATCCAGACAGATTTTTGCCTTCTTCATACCATCAGGGCCATTTAAAATGGAACTTTGGTATCAAGTGGTTTGGTGTCTTCATGCTCAGAAGTGTGGAGCACTGGAGGCAGAACATGATGCTGTAAAACTTTGCATAAAATTAACCTTTGTCTTATATAGGTATGCAGGATATGCAGGCTATAACTGACATCATCATGTTTTTGTTTTTAATTAAACAGTAACTGCCAGTAACTAGGCCTGACCACAATGTGACCTGTGTAGAGTCTGGTGTTGCATTTAAGTTGTAATCACCAAGTGTTTCCAATAGAGGTCAGACTAACCCTGTTTTTTGTAATGCATTATCAACTTGAGCAACAGGTTTTCTCTCTGTGGTGTAAACACATTTGAAATGTCCCTGATCTGATATTCTGTATAAGTATTGTCTCCATAAGAATATTATTATATATAATACTTTTATTAGTTCCAGTCAAATCAAAAAATCTACTTTGTTGTAAATGCTGTAAAGTTTTCTGTGTTTCATCGATAATAATCGATAATACTATAACTTAATATTTCTATACATGGACCTGGTGATGTAGCTTGGCAATACAAACATTAATGAGTTGATAATGTTCAATAATTAAGATACTGACATTACCACAAGCAATCGTGCAATCAGAACCGACCACTGACCAAATTAGGAAGTCTTCCACTTCTCAAAGGTGTTCTGTGTAACAGCATGTACCTTGTAAAGTTAAGTGTTTTCTCACATGTTGACACAAGCCTACAGACACAAAGCTAACATTTACAGCTACCTTTTTAAGCAGAGAAGGAAGTCTGCGCCACCCACAGACTTACTGTGACAAGTATGTTCGTCTAGTAATGAACCAATTGGCACATATATAATTATAATATATATTTGGAAGTATAAATTATCAAATAGCAAATCTATTTTTCCAAACATGACCTCTGCAGTTGGTTAAACTTTGGAATCTACCACTTGTGGGTGTTACCACCTAAGCACAAGTGTCTCCCTTTAGACGCTTTTTAGCCTCATGTGCTGGACACTGGAGTTAGAGTTTGGTCTGTTACCAGGAGACGCCACCTGACAGCTGCTGCTGAAGCCTTTAAAACTCCAACATATTTCCACTGATGAGCTTTTCGCTTTGTTTGTCTGAGAGGGAGGCAGCAAGAGTTCTACCACTGAGTTCACACCCAAACCTCTAAATGTCAGCTTACATCATGGGTGGCAGCCCTGAATTCAGGTACATATGCACATTTGATATAGATAATGGAATGAAATGGAAACACAGCGTGTCAGACAAATAGATCCCACCAGGATAAACAAAAGAAAGTGGATGACAGGCAGCTTAAATATGAATATAGTTATGGAGTGTGTACTTTTTCACACTTCAGTAAACTTCTAGCTACAGATATTTACTGAACTAGTGAGTGTTAAGACAGACTTGTAGATTTAAAGTGGCATCTAGAAATGAATCTTATTAACGTCTAATGGGAGCGTCAATCCTTCTCAGTGTGAATACACCAGTAGATCTCTGGCACAGAAATGCCTGAGGCATATAATGGATATAAACAACCAAGTCGCATTTTCACAACAGAGCTGAGTTAGCTATGTGATTACAGCAGACCCCCCACAGAGGCGTGCTGTGAAGATGAATATATCACAACAGGAAGCACTGCTACGCCATTTTGCCATTCTGCTTGTGCGTACATGTGAGTGGGATGGGGTCAAAAAAAAAAGGGTTGAAAGTTAATTAGCTGCCTAATTTAAGGTTTGACATTCTCAAAGATAATGCTAACAGGCTCTTAGTGGTCTCACCTGCAGGGGTAAATGCCATTGGATTAGCATTGTAAAGCAGGAAACCACACCTAAGGTATCAGTATCATATACAGTCCCTCCCCCTCTCTCTTTCTGAAAGCTGATCCCAAATACACCAGAATGAAGTTAGAGATGAACCAGGCTGAACATAAGGTGTCAGAGACATTCAAAGAGCCCCTCCAGACATGTTTTGAGATGTGTAAGTTCAAATATATTGCCTTATTGAAAAGTCCAGAATCTGTGAAAATGCAAATATTCTTCATTCATAAAGTTTAACTGCAAGATGTTAAGATGAATGTTTAGCAGACCCAACATGCAAACATCAGTCTCAGGCCAATGATAGCTTAACAATTTCCTTGAAAACAACAGGTGGAATGTGGAAGAGTGGTTGAAAATAAATGTGAGAAGGAGGCCAGTGGCTGGTGTAAGGCTGGTGGTGGTGTGGCAAGATCCAGAGTCAAGATGGAGTCAAGCATGGCAGGTGGAACAGGCGGTTATCCTGGAGCACAGGGAGAGCAAAAAAAGGATCAAAAAGCACACAGAGTTCACAAAAACCTCTTAGTTGGTTGAAGGGTGTTTCCACAAGGGTTACTAAACGATCCGGCCGAGTCTTTAGTACTGCAGAGGTTGATTTGATGATGGAGAACAGGTGGTGAGGTGATCAGGTAGGTGAGAGAAAGGCCATATCCAGTGACACACAGATACACATAGACAGATACACAAGGAAAGAGAAAACACCAGAGATGTGTCTCAACTTGGATACTTCTGTTAGTACCCTTCTATGTAGTACACTCTGTACACTATGTACTTCCTGGCATGGTTTGTTAATTTCAGAAGGATAGTGTTGTATCATCTGGAGGGATCTTGCAGTAAAGCCACTACTCCTTTACGTCTAAAGGAGCCAGGTGAGGCAGTTCGGCCATCTGATTAGGATGCCTCCTGTGCCAGACCCAGACCCTGACCCAGAACCCGCTGGAGGGACTATATAGGCCCTTTGGCCTGGGAACACCTTGGGATCTGCCAGGAAGGGGGGATGTTGCCATTGAGGGCAGGAGGCATCCACATTCATGGAACTTCACCATTATGAGTCCACCATCCATGTACACACAATACTCACATTGTGCCATAATTAATGGTGTGAACACACTTATGTACATGAAATAGCAAATGCGAGTGTAGATGTATGAGAACTGAGACACAACATGGGAACTGGGAGAGAGATGTCTCCTGCTTCACACCTGTGTACGTTGTATACTTGACCATGACTGGCTCCAAGCCAGAACACAACAAGTTCTGCTAGGGTTAGGGTTAGGTTCGGGTCAGTAGTATAACCCTTTGCATTGTCCGATTGGCCACTTCAGCATGACATCAGGTTGCTTTTCTCCAAATGCTGAATCTCTGCCGCAAGTCACTGCATTTTATTTTCAGGCACCATGGCCCGCAGGGCGCTGCAGATTACGCCACATTTACTGGAGGTAAAACCGAAAAATGACGGAAATATTCCTTAATAGCACAGGAAAACAGTGCGTGCAAAACCACAGTAACTGGACTAGATTCAATTCTGGGTTACAGTTTTACTGTTTTCCTTCGGTTGCTCTTCGAAATAAGTTTGAGTAACCTGGGGTTTCGTTTACAGCCTATATGGTCGTCTGACTGCTCGTGTGCCTTGCCCCCCGTCTACCTTCTTTTTATCAGCCCCGCCAAAACTATAAAAAATATAAGACCCAAGTTGTAATTAACTGGAATTATCCTTTAAAAAGAATTACAACAGCAGTGATTAACATGTTTGCCAAGTGGCATGTTTGTGTGTAGGGTGGGCTGCTGCTTGTGGGTAGCTGCATGCATGCTAAGAGGACTTTGAGATCGTATGTGTGAAAGAACACACTCCTTCATTCCTCCTCAGTGTGTTGCTCTCTTTTTCATACATGCACACACACTTTTCCCCTTAATAACCTGTTTTTTTTTTTTTTACTAGAGTTCTATATCAGACAGTTTCTCCTTGTGACTGCAGTCTGAGGATCTGTGTGGCCCTGCAGCCACTCAGGCTGTTTGACCCACTGAACACCACATCAGTGAGTGAGCAGCAGTGTTGGTCAGGGTATATGTGGGATGTATCCTCTGCATCCTGCTCTCTGGAATCACTCTTTCCGTCTTTCCTTAGTCATACCTTTCTGTACCGAGGCCTCATATCCATGCCTTCATCCGTAATTTTTGTGAGGATTTTCCCTTCCTCTCCCGTCACGACTGAGTCACTGACCCACTTCTGTTCAGTTCTTCCGCCACTAGCAAAAGCAAAGTGGCACGCTTCATCCCTTTATCCACTCCCCCACCCCCCTGCTGCTGCTCTGTGTCCACTCACTTCCGCTCCACGTGCACGGCAGATGGTGCGCCGGTCTTTTATCGGCTGCTGCTATTTGCAGTAACGCCTGAGGCCGTGAGCACGCCAGCTTGTGTGTGTATGCAGACTGTTTACTAACCGCCCGCCTGATGGGCCAACACACTGCGTGCGCCGTGTCTGGATATCTCAACAGCAGGGCGGTAAATAAACGAATGACAGGTTGACTGCTCGGAACAGATGACCTGAGCCGCTCAAGCCTCCGTGTCTGCTCCACTGACACATATGAGACAGTGGCAGTCCCAAAGCTGGTGCCTGATACCATAATGAAAGATCAGTCCAGTAGAAACCTGGACCAGGTAGCTGTGTAGTGGATTGTTGTTTAAGACTGCAAACATCTCAAACAAGTCCTCATGTTGACATGGCAAAATAAAATCTTCTTTTCTGAAAGCTTGGGTTTGAGCAACTAAAACTAAAGAAATCTGAAGCAAGAAAGGAAAATCTGGAAAATCTGCTTTCTTGCTGATGAGATCAATGCAACTTTCATATGTCATGTTCAAGCTGTCTGTTAAATATGAAATTGGAACAAGGGCATGGTAGGCTTAGCTTAGCATAATTACTGGAAGCATTTAGCTTACTATAAAGGTAAGAAAGATCCATTACAAGCACCTCAAAGGTTCACTGATCAACATCCACCTATCCATTTTCCATAACTACTGATCCCTGTGATGGTTGTGGGGTGGCTGGAGCCAGCCCTAGCTAGCACTGGTGATATACACCCAGGACAAATCCACTAACCAACACGAACAGGTTAAGTAACATTTACAAACTGAAACTCTATGAAGTTATTGCACCATTCAAAACACTGTTAAAGGTGCCGGCAGGTGGTCCTTGGGCTGAGCATGTATAGCGGTTACCCCTTGCTTCCATACTTAATGCTAAGCTAACTTAACTGACTGTTGTTTTATATCAGATAGTGGTATCAGTCCCATCATCTAACCCTGGATACATGCTGATACCACTTGAAGCTACATTCCACACTAATGTATCTCATCAAGAAAGGAAATTATGCCAAACTATTCCTTTAAGGTTAGGGAAATGTTGTCTTCAAAGTACATGTCGACTGTTGGCAGACTATTTTAGCTTCTTTCAGCTAATTGTTTTGATTTTAGGGCTGCTAGACTTTCTGTTCTGGTTCAGTCTCACTGCTCACATCAATCCCATTTTCTTCACCTGGCTAGACTAGCTGGTGAACATAGCGGAGCATTTAGTTGCTAAAGAGACAGATATTTCCCTCAGGAGTGGTGTAAAAGAGTGAATATTGGATTTACATTCATCAGGTGGATTCAAACATTGCTTCAAATGAATGCTAATGTGAAAATGACAGCTAACTGCATCTGTGTTGCAACAACAATGAAATCCCTCACAGAGATCACAATGACCCCTTTTCCACAGAGGAAATAAAGGTTTGCAGGCTGTTTGTAAAGCTGAAATTTAGACCACAGGATCAAAAAGGCTGTTCAATTATTCATACGTTGAGCATTAGTAAGCGCTTTTTAAAAAAATAGCAAAACACACAAAGACTGTCCTCATGCTGTTATGGGAGGAGGGGGGGCAGAATGACAGTCCAGCATAATAGAATGAATCCTCAGTGGAAACCAAGCTGATGATTAAGGCCTGGTTAGTCCTGTTCAAGGCCTCTGGGAGAATCCAGGCTGTATCACAGTTCAGATAGTGTGATGGGGAATATCCAAGCTAAAAAAAAGCCATCACAGCTTTGAAACCAATCTTTTAATAACAGACTTTCTCTTTTATGATTACTTATGGATCTTCCTCACACCTGGAGAAGAGCCAGAGTTGGGTTGAAACATCACTAAGTCAAACTTAAAGGAACTCTGATTCTCTGACTAATCCATGAACGTGATGCCAGGGGCTGACCAAAACAGACAATTTGAGTGACTTAACTGACTAAACTAATGCTGCAAAATCCTGTAGATCAACACCGGTGACAGCCACAACATAGAAGTCTCATTCTTACAGTGGGTTAGTGCCTTAAAAAGCTTTGCACTAGTCTAATAGGATATTCTGTGTTGATCTCACCCTACAAAATATAAAATGCCACATAAACAAACCTGAAATCGACTTCACTGCATACTGCATGGAATATTCAGCTTGCCAGCACCATAGGAGAACAATTAAGGCATTCAGAAATGTCTTCCAAACAGCAGTGAGTGTTTTTCAAACGGTTTCTTTTCCTTCCTTAAGGATGGCTGGCTTCATTCTCAATCCTGAACCTCGACTGTAATCATTAATGCAGCATCTGGATGATTAACACAAACTTCATCATGAAGTTGAGAAAGAAAATGATCAGCTGATTATTAATCAATTCAATTCATCGTTTTAGTCACTTTTAATTATTTACTGAACTACAACTACTTTACTTTACTTTCTTTGCTTCTCAGATGTGGATACTTGCTGCTTTTCTCTGTGTTTTTACTAAAGTGAGCGTTGGACAGTTAGTAGAACAAAATTAGTCATCTAAATATTTTAGAATAGTTAATGGAGAATATAATCAGCAGATGAATTCATGATGTTGAAAGGAATCTTTGGGCAATCCCTGTTTGAGTTTCATTTAAAGAAGTAAAAGTTAAAGAAAAAAGCATCAAAGAACAAAGGATACGATGTACTACTACGGTATACTCAAATATATTTTATACATGATGTATTGTACTGTTGGTGTTTTGATTTTAAAGTTATATGATTGTTCTTGTGATGAATTGTGCTATATACTTGTAGGTTTTGTGATCACAATAAAAACTGTCTCAGTGTGCTGGAGACAGAAAAACGCCTGAAGTGGTTTGACTTGTACCAACATGAACAATATACCTATACATTCAGCAGCGTAGCACATGTGCTGTCTCAGTCAATACATCCATTGTCATTCCTGTGCAAATAACTGGATCACCTGAAAACACATGTAGAGTCCCGTAGATCTGAAATCTCAGCATATTTTAGACCTCTTCTTATTTGATTTATTTCTGTCGCTCTGACCTCTGAAGGTGTGCTGTGATATCTGACAGACAGCAGATCCTTTAAAGGTCCAGTGTGTGAGATTTGGGGGGCTCTGTACAAAATATAATCAAAACTATATTTTCCTTAGTGTATGATAACCTGAAATTAAGAATTGTCATGTTTTTGTTACTTTACAATGTCTCTATCTTCAGACACTGTGGATACCACGGCGTCCGCCATGTTGAACCACCATGTTTCTACAGTAGCCCAGAACGGACAAATGAAACACTGACACTAGATAAACCCTGTTGATATTTTTGTGTGTTTCACAGCTGCCGTAGTTTTCATGTCACATTAGGAAAGAGAGGGTGAGACAAGGAGGTTGCAACCAACATCTACACCGCCAGATGTCACTAAATCCTATACACTGGTCTTCAATGTCCTGAAAGTTGCAAGGTGGGGCCTCCATGGATCGGACTTGCTTGTCCAGCACATACCACAGATGCTCGATTGGATTGAGGGTACTTTGGCTAGTAGTTGGTCTGTTGGATCGGACCTCTTGGGCCAGCCTGCACTCTGTCTGTGGATCAGTGAGCCTTGGCCATCAATGTTCCTGTCACCAGTTCGCCTCTTTCCTTCCTTGGACCACTTTTGATGGGTACTGACTACTGCAGACCAGAAACAACCCACAAGAGCTACAGTATTGGAGATGCTCTGAGTTGTCAGAGTCAAACCTGTATGCTTGCCCATTTTTCCTGCTTCTAACATCAACCCTGAGGACAAAATGTTCACTCACTGCCTAATATATCCCACTCACTGACAGGTGCCATGATAATGAACAATCATTGTTATTCACTTCACCTGTCAGTGGTCAGAATGTTTTGGCAGATTGGTGTAGATATCCATATATAATCTTTAAAATAACAGCCACAGTGTCATTAATAATTGGCGTATATATGTATATATAAAGCAAACCAAGGACGACTCACACTGGGCTTTAACCTGGGTTCACCTGCAGGACACCTCCCCCCTCTCCATCCAGAAGAGACTCAACACACGTGGATGTCTTCAGAGGGGCTGCGATTGGCCGCGACGCGTCGCCAACTCCCGCCCCTCCGCCCCTACGTCACCGCGGCAGTTGTCCGCGGCGCTCCGCAGCAGCGTTGAAGGAGAGCCGCACTGCACACTGATGACAAGCCTGGACGGGGCGAGGCGGCGATCCCAGTGTGGCCCTCATCATTCATCGCTATGGGAATTACCACAGCGTTCTTTCTGAACCAAGCCCTGATCCCGTACTATCTGAAACCGGTCCACCTGGAGACACGGACTATAAAACACTGCAGTTGAGAGTGTCGCTGCACCAGAGCCCGGCTCAGCTTCTCTCCTCCTGTAAACTGAGGAGGAGGAGGAGGATGATGATGATCTAGGAGATGAGAAGTGTTTCTCCAGCAGACAACTTGGACAAGGACGTTTGCTCGACCCTCATCTGTGTTTTCTAAACCAGGACGATGCCTGCCATGTGTGCGTCCGCTGTGGTGAGTCCATCACATTTGTTCACCTCCCTGCTTGTTTTGATTCTTTATTCTAAGGACTCCTCCAGCAGGTTCTCCATTTAAAGGGACAGTGCCTGTTTTTTTATTCGTCCCAGACTGAACTTCAAATCAAATCATTTCCCAAAAGTTTATTAGATAAACATTAGAAATGTTTTTTTTGTCTTTAGATTTAACATCTCATCAGCGTGTCTCTCCTTCCACCGTGGGTGAACAACACAAAAGAGTCACCAGTGGAAGGATGGAGAAAAAAGGGCACTCAGCAGTCTATTGTTTACCCTGTTACACTCCTGACAATGTCAGTCAACTGACTGTCAAACACATGGTCTGATTAGACAAAGAGAACATTTTTATCTTCAACACAACTTAAGTGTCAGTGATGGAGGAGTGTTTTTGTGCCAGTAAACATGATGCCTGACCAGGTTTCCCTGGTTCACATGGTGGTGGAAGTGCCCCTTTTGTTCAGCCTGTGGTGTGTTGAATACAGTTGGCTCAGTAGCTGCTGGAGCTCGAGCTTCTCATCATCCCCAGTGAGTCAGATGAAGCTCCAGCACAAAGACTTTGCCTTTGTCTCCTCGCAAAGCAGGAAGGCAGCCGTCGAGCTCTGGTGATGAAGACTTTTTCAAGTCTGTATGTTTGTTTTCAGTGTTCATGCAGACATCGGATTCCCTTTGAATGACTTTTTTCCATTAAATTATTTTTTTTGGTTTTAAAGGAGCAGTGTGAACGATTTAACAGCATCTAGCGGTGTAGAGGATTGCAACCCACTCATGTCACCCTCTCCTTCCTAGTGTGAAGAGGAAACTCAGGTAGCCACGAAATATATGAAAAACACTATCTAGTCACTAACACTATGGAGTCAGTGTTTAGTTTGATTCAACATGGACACTGCAAATAAGGACCTGCGGCATTTTTAGATATTCAAAGGTTTAAAAAATAGAATTATTTTTCATTTTCAACTATAAAAACATTCCATTTCTGACATCATCACATACTATATATGTATGTATGTATGTATGTATGTATGTATGTGTATATATATATATATATATATATATATATATATATATATATATATAAACCTTAGTGAGCTTTGTAATTAATCAAATGACTTTCATTTGGAGCTGAGCCAACATTGATATTAGCAGTAGCATTATTTAAGTCAAAATCTCTGCTGTAAAAGGCACACAGGTTACATTATATCTGAAATGTTGAAACTGATTGTCCAGGCAACCACTTTCAGTAACAAAGTGTCAAAGTGACCATGCTCTTAATTATTCATAACGTTACTAAGTGAGTTCCACAAAAATTTTTACAAATACACAACAAAGAGAATCCATCCAAACCGTCAGCCCGAGACCACAGAGACCGGCGTTTGCGAGTTGTGTTTTCATGAAGAATGAGCTCAGCTCTTCCCGTTAGCCGCAGTGAGCTCAAACATCTACACAAGTAATCACCCCGGCTTATTGTCAGTGATAAATTCAGCCCGACTGAATCCACACAATCCAAACTGAGCTGCGACACACAGCAACAGGTGCTGCTGCGCTGCCTGCTGTGTGGGTGAACATGTGTGTGCGTGTGTGTGTGCGTGTGTGTTTGTGGTGGGCCCCACTTTAATTGGATAGTAATTACAACTTAATGTCTGCCACACACACACAAACACAAACATCCCACCCACACCCAAGTGTATGTATGCACACATCTCATTATATAACACACTGTGGTCCCAAAACACAGGCAGAAACCTGAACAGTGGCTTGATTGTCTTCTCTCATGACCTCTCCGTGTTCACTTGATTAAGCCACTCCAGAAAAACCTGAAAGAACTGAGACATCTAAAGCTCCTCATGTCAGTCTGTGGTACAGTTTGTTGCCGCTGGGCATGAATCAAAAGTCGTGTCACACACTAAGGCTGGGTTTGTGTGGTGGCGCTTGTGATGTCTTGCAGACAGTCAGCTCCTCCATGATGTTGACAAGCTTTGCGGCTGGTCTGTCCACATGCAAGTTCACTGCTTATTTTAGGAAGAAACATAAAGACACTCGACGGTGCCTCCGTCTGTTGTCCATATCAAGTGTCAGGCGGTGGCTTCTTCCCCCTTTGTGTGGTTTAGATACTGTATGCTCAAGTGTGGTATACAGCAGGCTCAATAGGAGGCTCTCTCACTGGTGCTGCAGGTGTCAGAACCTCTCACAATAGCCGATAACAGAAAGAATAAATAGACTCAGATGATTCAGCAGTTTTGACAGCAGCACGGACAAAAACATTCACCCATGAAAAGCTTCCGGTGTCCTCTTTAGAGAGGTTAAAGAGAAAACCTGATAATTATTTACAAGCTGCACTCTCTGTTAGGAGAGAGGTTTTATGGGAAATGTGGTTTTATTTTACAGAAAAACAACAACTCTGAGTGGATGCTGAAGCAAAGCAAAAGCGCCTTGAGGCTGTACGAGATTTAGTATCGCACCTCCAGAGTGTTAGAGGGAATCAAAGCAGCAGACAGAGATATCCTGATTTTTAGTCCCTTTTATGGGTCAAGATGGATCCTACATGTCCCATAATGCAATTTGATAGCGTCTTGTTTGTGAGTCTCCCTGCCTGGCAAAAGCCTGTATCTTTATAATGAATCCCACTCCTTTCTTAGTAAGACACGACTGGCATATTCAAACACCACTGATTGGCTAGTAGTCATTGCCTTCGTTGGTTAAGGTTAATGGGATTGGGTGGGGTTAGGGTTAGGTTTAGCCAATCAAACGCTAGAGTAGGTATTTGCGATGAAGCAGTGGGATTCGTAATAACACTTCCACAATCTCAGTTTCTAGGTTTTCCGTTTTTTTTGTTGTTGTTGTTGCTGAGATAACCATGACGACATCATCGGGGTTACAGTATGTTTGCGCACTTCAAAACTTCTCTAGAGGCGCAGAAAACATTTTACAAGTGTTTTTTACAGGCACTGCTCCTCCATAATAAATATTTTGTGTCCCCTTAATCTGCAGTTCCTCTAATGGCCACCAGATTCTAACATCCATTGTATTGAAATCAATGGGAAAACCCTCAACCTCTTTCTCTAAATACAAAGCCAGTACGTACACCCTTAGAGTAAAAATGGATTGTAACATGTACCTAATTTATATAATTAGTTTGAGGCTTAAAGAAGTGTATTTTTGAGTCATGTTAGCTTTACTGACAGATGTCTCAGGTTACAGTTGCATTCAGTTGGTGGTGGGTGTCAGTTGTTTCCACCTCACCTCTATCCAGGCTCCACTCGACATTTGCCACAATTTGTATATTGTGGTTCAAGCACTTAAAAACAGACGGTGGACAGAGTTAAAAATAAATCCATGATTCATAATATTTCCCCAGAAACTTTGGCAGTTTACTGTCATTCTTAATTCATTCTATTAAGAATGATGCATTGACTGAAACAATACTCTAGGCAATGACATGATAAAAATAGGTGCATGACAATGTGTGGTGAAGAGTAAACGCACCTGTTCAAACAGTCATACATTAATATACTGTCTTCACCCATCTCTGACTGTCAGAACTCACATTGTCTGAAGCGTGCAGTTGGTCACATGCCAGAAATGTGCAGACGACTAACAGTTTATGCTCGCACACAAAAACAGGGAAGTGAAAGGGTTTCAGGTTGTCACCTAAAAAAAGATTTGACCTATCACTTCCACTCCCGTTCCAGCGCCTACAAGCAAACTGGTTCCCGGGCGGGTCTCTGGACGGCCTGTAGCCGCTGGAGCTGCTGGAGGTAGAATTACAGGGTGTTCTGCTCAGCCTGTCAACCAGCAGGCGGGGAGTCACAAAGTCGGGGGGTTGAGGTGTTTGTTTCATTGAGACACTGTGTGTGTGTGTGTGTGTGTGTGTGTGTGTGTGTGTATGTGTGTGTGTATGTGTGTGTGTGTGTGTGTGTGTGTGTGTGTGTGTGTTATGGGTGGGTGTGCTCAACAGGAACCTTCTCTGCAGTGGTGCAGTGGTGCCACACTGGTGCCTATATGATGTAAACAAGAGCTGCCTGACAGAGGAGGACTCCACCCTCAGATCTCTGCCTTTACCCTGCCTTCTGTCCTTTACTCTGTCAGTGAGTCACAGAGGAATCAGCCACACAGTCCTCTGTGATCCCCTCCAACAGAATAAACCTCAACATACAGCAAAAGTCCTTTTGGTTGGGTTGCACCAGCTATTCATTAATAGATCCATACTAGTTTCAAATCTGAGATTATGTCTGACACAGCATCAGTAGTGTGTCTATTCAGAAGGCTATGTTCCAGCTGATGATAGCAAATTTGACATAGTTGGGTTCAAATCTTCCACATTTAAGGATACGTTTTTTTCCCCTGTCTGATTGCTTAAAGTTGCTGCAGCAATTTACTAATGCACTTCCAAAGCTTGTGGTACTCACAAGAGACTTCGATCTGCTCTGTGCTGATTGACACGTATTCATGTATTCACTTATGAACAGCCACTTCTGGGACGCGTTGCAGCCGTGCCCAAAATTAGCAGTAACGTTATGTTTGTATAGTTAGTATTTCTAACCCTCACACAAACAGCTCTACAACCATCGTCTAATGAAAATGGACATGAAAACTGTTTCCTTCTCTGCAATCCGTCTATCACATGACATGACACAGCAGAAAAGTCAGGATATCTCAGCTTCGGATGCTTCAAGTGTTTTTTGAATCCGGCATAGAAAATCTGCCAAAAGGGAAACTATTTGACTATGTAGCATACTTACTCATGGTAGTGGCACATAAACCAGAGAAGATGACCAAATCTGAAAAAGTTAACAAAGTCTGGGTGGCAGAACAGTCCTCTTCTGAAACGCTGCTGATGGCGTTCAGTGTCACGTGGAGAACCAAAACAGTGTCGTGGCTGCAGCGTGACAGAGACATGTCTCTTGGGTCCTGGCGTATCTGTTGCCAGAGTATTTTACAGGACACAGTTTTAAAACCTTCTGTCTGTAGCAGCTGGAGTATTGATGTGTTTTATGTCAGCCAGCAATGTAAGCATTTTAAAGCAAGAAGGGTGCATCTACTCAGCAGTGCAGGAGGTCCATTCTGTCCTGACCGTGATGATCGATTAGCTGCCAACTCCTGGCAACAAGTCAAATTTGGTTTTGATTACACCGAATCAATCGTGGTTAATGTGTGGTATCTATGTTTACATATTTATAAGTCAGAAGCTCATAATTACAATAACTCTTGTGTGACATGAATGCAGCATTAGTCCAAACTCTTCTTTATTGGATCCTCTCTGCGTGGCAAACGCCTTATACTGGACATCTTCAGTTTGAAACACCTGTTTTCTGAGTTTTCTCAGCTGATTCATTTGCCTGCACAGTGGGCGATAGAACTGGTGTGGGGGGTAGTGTGAACCTCCCCCGTCTTATAGTAAAGCACATCACTGACAGGTCAATTGAAGTAGCTGCTGATAGCAGGTATCAGGTAGCACATGGGTCTGTATACCTCCCCTAAGAAATCAGTGGTGTTCGCCGTGACAAAGACTGCACTGTATAAAGAACTGGACATGCCAGCCCAGTCCTGTCACATCACCTTCTGTCTAGCTGTCTGGCCTGTGCACCAGGCAGATGATATGGTTTATGGGCAGTGCGGCAAGACAGAGACAAAGTTGGCATAATGAGAGGAAGGCTGGCAGCACGAAGTGAAATTGATTCCTACATTGCTGAGCTGGAGAGGTAGCTCAAGACAGTGTCTGTCGTCTGTGTGTGTGTGTGTGTGTGTGCAAGCAGGAATGTACTGACAAAGTGCCAGCACTGCATTTTGTTTCCTCTTCTGCTTTTTGTGTCTTTGTTGGCTTTTTATTTTTCTAATGGCGAACAGGAAATGCAGTTACACAAGACTGGTTGTTCGCATCTGAATGGTACTGATGGATACTTACAGAACCACAGAAAGACACACACTCTGACCAAATGTGAGTTTCTACTTTGCAGCCATTAGCTTAGTGCACTCTTTCCCTGACATGTTGAATAGCAGCCGTCGCAGTAATTATCCTCATTGGCTTTAAAATCAGAGCTGCAGACAGAGCTGGGCTGGTTTGGTGGAAAAAAAAGTTTGTTTCGCTCACTCACCTTTCATTAGCTTCAAATGTCATTATGTCCTCTGAGCTATGTTACAGTGGAAGGCAAACACATATAGAATCTTTGTTTACTGTAATATATTTCAAGAATGGCATAAATCATCATGGTATATACATACTGTGTGAACAGTAAATGGGTCTAACTTCAATATACACAATGCACTATGTAGAAAATAAGTGATTTATAATTAACATCTGTGTGTAGGACTGCAGAGAATGGGCTTCTTAGTTACTGTTGCTAACCTGCTAGCATTAAACATTAAGACATTACAACATCAAAAGTCTGCTGGTCAATATGTACCTAAACATTAAACTGACTTTGTATCAAATCAGGCTGAGTTGGGTTAGTGAAATCAAAACTCCCAGTACAACCACACATTTGTGGAACCAGAAACAGGTCAGCTGATTCCCCTGCTTCCAGTCTTAATGCTAAATCAAGCTAACCATCTGCTAGTGGTAGCATATTTAGCGTACAGACATGAGAGTCATATCCTAATGCATATCCTCTCATTGCCAATTTGGTTACTGGATTATGGTCTAAGCCATTATGACCCATTGGTCAACCCTAAATATTTGGTCTCCTTGCCTAACCCTAGAGACCTGCCTCTGAACCTTGGATATCCACCACCCCTAGGCCCCCCAAAAGGTAAACCTAACCCTAAACACTCCTTGGTTCCTTGCCCAACACTTACCTAGAATCTGGTCTACCTCAGGCCGAAACATCTTGCCTACATACCTGCCTCTGGACCTCGGATACCCTCGATCCTAATGCCTCCCCAATAGGTTACCCAAACCCTAACCACTTGGGCTCCTTGCCTAACCCTAATTGCCTAGAATCTGGTCTACCTCAGGCCCAAACATCTTGCCTACATACCTGCCTCTGGACCTTGGATATGCTTGACCAATAGATTATCCTAACTCTTACCACTCAGGTCCTACATATATGTACAAGGTTTATTTACATCCAATGAATGCGACCATGCAATATCTAGTTAAAAAATCAAAAGCAAATCTCAAAATCAAATAGGTCACAGCCAGAACAGAAATTACGTGTAAGTGAGATTTTTCTAAGGCAACAACAAGAACAGTTCTTCAAGTGTTACTGTATATTAATGAACTTTCAGATGCAGAAGCAGGCTTCAGAATGACTAATAGGGGCCTGATGCATTTTCTGTGACACTGTTTACCCCCCAAAATGAGTTATTAAGCTCTTTTCTCTCAACTCTTGGAGGAGATGCTTGGTATTTGTTAATGAGCCTGCTTCTCCAGACAAAACAAAGTCAGCACCGTGGGTAACGGCATGAAAAGTATGTCCTATACTAAGCAATCACAAAGTTCCTGTTTAATACCACAGCATGCCTTCCCGTCCACAGCCTCGTGTTAAATACTGAGTGATACACCTCAATTATGGTAATGTTCGGAGCATGCTGTTCCAATAATAAAATTCTACAAACAAGCAGAAAGAGCCACGGGGGTACCATCCATTGTCCTGTAACAAGCAGAATGTTCCCATTTACTGCTGCGTGCGATCTCAACCAGCGGCTCACTTTGAACGTTGATGTGAATGAATGCATTGATGTTAGTGACGCAACAGAGTTATGAGCAGCATGTCGAGAACATGCTCTGATGTTTATGGATGAAGTTCTGGGAATGAAAACAAAGAGCTGAATGGGTGGCGTGGTGAAAGGGCAAATGAGTGGTGAAAGAAAGGACAGCTTTATTCTGATTAGCGCTAATCATAAAATGGGTTTGTCTTCCTTTGGCTCTTTAATTAAGATGTTATCTTCCTTGATGATCCCTCAGCAGTGAACTGTGTTCAAACAGGACGTCCAAGTAATCGTCATATGTCCAAACACATTACACTGGTATGACCCTAAACTAATACTTTTGTTCAGTGGGAGATTTGGATCCGTGCGCATGGATGACCAACATTCACATGCGTCATCAGCAAGATTACTCAGTGCATCGCCTCAAAACCACCAGCTCTATTTGCTCTGTATACACACACGTGCTGCTAATCTTCATTCACATTTGTGTGAACACACACACACACACACACACTCCGTGGGGTAGATCACACTTAAACACACATATCTGCACACAGATCCACATTTTGTCTGACATGTCTCCATCCATGTCTGTGTTTTCCTTTCACCGTCTGTTGCTGTGTGCTTTTGCCAGCCCTTGATGCCCTGCTTTCCCAGCATTTATCTTCACTAGTAGGTAGCTAGAGAGATAGTTGGTTTGTTGGTAGCAGCATACAAACTTCACTGGTTTACTCAAATGAAATACTCTTTTACTCTGCCCTATTTACGGCTGAACACTGAAACGTGCTCTGTGCTAGAGGTTTTCAAGGGTCCAAAAACTCTTGTGTGAACCCCAAAAAAGAGCAGAAAATGTAAAACCTAGAACAGGACCTGTCTACTATTTCAAACATATGCAGAACCGAGGAATGCCAGACCAGAATGTGGAGATGGACGAGAAATGCAACTCGTTTAGAGTTTGACCTTATTAGTTACAATAATGATTGCTTGTTTGTTGCCACAGCTAACATAAGCCCTGTCTGATCACAATCGGGTCTTCTCAGATCCACTCTGGTATTTTTCTTTGTCTTCCCACCATCACAGTTGTGTTGGATTGGTCCATTGTTGGGCTAGTCAGATCCTGACATTAGCCAGACTCACAGATTGAGATTTGATTATTTGAAGAAAAGTATGATGAGAGCAAGTCAAGTTAGCAAGTTAGTTCTGCTATAAGTAGAGTTTAGATTGTTGAAACTTCTACAAAACAAAACTACCATCAGATGGAGTATACTGCATCCATCCATCCATCCATCACTTACTCTTATCAAGGTCGCAGGGTGCTGGAGCCAATCCCAGGTGACATTGGGCAAGAGGCAGGGTACACCCTGGACAAGTCAACAATCATTCACACTCACATCATTCACACATTTAGCCTGCAAGTCTTTGGACTGTGGGAGGAAGCCGAAGTACCCGGAGAGAACCCATGCAGACATGGGGAGAAGATGCAAACTCCATACAGAAAAAACAAAATGGATAAAATATAGAATGAATCTCAATTTACAGAACTAACATTAGCTATGACTTTTAGTGACTGCAGCGATTCTGTGACAATGACAGTGACAATGTACTGTCAAGTCCCCATAACAGTAAAATGCATATTTAGGTATTTAAACTAGAACCATTTGAAAGATGCTCAAAAAAATAAAACTAGAAGTTCAGAGTGAGTGCAGTTTTCTTTCTACAGTGATGTTTGAGGAGACTGGTTCATTTTATGTTTATTGAAGACACATCATTCACTTTAACGACTGCAGTGTTCTATGAGCATTACAGTTCATTTTGCCATAGCAACCAGTGTTACAGGTATCTTATCTCAACATTAATGGAAGTACTCTTTGTGATTCAGATCTTTCATAAAGTTTGCTGAAACTAGTTTTTCCTGCTGACAACTCTGGCTTCAACTAGTTGGATCACAACACAGGAACAAACAGAGGGATTGCAAGCTAGTGCGCTGATTGAAACTGTGGCACAGAACTGCACAGTAAAACTCTGTTAGTGTTCTGGTGTTATTGGAGACGGCACTCCACCAGTCAGGCTGCCTAATGTTATTGCTCTGACATGACTCAGCCAGTGTGTGTGTGTGTGTGTGTGTGTGTGTGTGTGTGTGTGAACTAGACATGTGTGGGTTATTCCCATAAACCCAGTGAGCTGTCAACTTCCCAGCAGAGGTGAGAGGGGAGCTTGAGAAAAAAAAACAAAAAAAAAAACTGGAAGGCAGCTTTGTATCATATGTTTGTGTAATTCTGTTGTAGTAGTAAAGTTAATACAAACACTGTTGGGCACTCAACTTCAGAGGGACAGGATGAGTCATTAAATGAAATGATGGTGGATTAAATGGGTTCCTGAAAGAGATATTTCCCTACAATTCTCTTCAAAGCAGCCTCATACATTGGGTCCCTAAATTGCAGCATCAAAAATTCCAGAATCCGTGTAACCTGACACACCATATACTCATGTCTGCAAGCCTGACCTATGATGTCACAGACCAAATTATACAGTGAGAAATCTGAAATTGGTGACAGATTTGTGTGTCTTTGTGAGGCTTGCTCAGCACTGGTCGGGAAACAGTTTTGGATTCGGATGGTTTTAGTTTTGTGGGTACTTACTTACCTACTTATGACCTCATAAGTGTACAAAGCCAGTATTAAAATTAATTAGGGCAAACAGGAGTCTTAGACTGCGGCGTCTTTCTGTCTTTTTCTCTGTCAAGCCAGCTGTCCATCTGTCAGTCCGTCAGTCAGTCCATCTGTCTGTCTGTCCATCCATCCAGCCCCTTTCATCAAGAACAAGATACAGTATACAGTAACTACAGTAACTTGTGCTATTAAAACAGTGGACAATCTTGGTCTCCAGATGATGATTCTTTTCTTGAGTGTCTTCTAGCATCTGGCTTAAGTTCCCATTTCTTTTTGGGGGGTTGTGGACAGTTGCAACAACTTTTCTTTCATGGCCCTAATTAAATTTTACACATGATAACTGATGGCTGCTTTTCTGTGATATTTGCTGTGGATTCTCATGTTCCCCATGCCCAAAGTTAGCGACTAGCTGCATTATGATCAGGAGATGGTAAAGATCAAAAACAGAACTAAATGAAGAGTGAACATATATTTATCCCATGACCAGGAACACAACACCAAAAGAATGGTATCGTTGCATTGTAACTGTTTGCTAACAGGGTTGCCATATCAACCTAAAAAGTGGCAATATTGCTGCCTTAACATGGAACTTGTGAGCTTGTGGCTTCGACATGGGAAGTTGTGGACACAAACTCATGAACTCTGAGCTTTCAGAAAATTTCAACTTACATGAGTACAACAAATGGGGACGTTCATATAGATTCTACTTGTAAACATGGTAAACAACCCATTTGAAGGCAACACTTGTTTTTGTTGCTTCCAAGTGGACAAAAAAATCAGTTACTGCAGGTTTTAGTGAGTAGTGTAACATGGGATTTTAGTCTTGTTGCATAAAAATCTGGTCTACATCTTAAAGTCAGTTGTTGTCAGTCGTTTTTGGATTTCTCTTTAATTTCCATGCTTTCTTCTCTTCTCAGCTCTTATATACAGTGTTGGTTCAGCTGGTCTCAGCCCGGGTTTTGACCACAAACAGCCCAGTTGACCAGGCTGTCCTCTCTCCCCGCCGTTATCAGCACACTGACCCCAACTCGGGCACCCAGCTGGATTGCGACAAGTGCCCGGCAGGCACCTACGTGTCAGTCCACTGCTCCCTGGCAGCTGTGAGGGAGTGCAGCCCCTGCCCTGAAGGAACCTTCACACGGGGCGAGAACGGGGTCCAGCAATGCCATCGCTGTCGGCCTCCGTGTCCTGCGGGCTTCATTGAGAAAGCACCGTGCACAGCCACCCAGGACCGCATCTGCACATGTCCCCCCAACACCTTCTTGTCTGAGGCTGGTGGCACAGAGTGTAAGCCCCACTCACTGTGCCCTCCGGGGACCAGGGTGAAAAAGCGAGGCACTCAAACAGAAGACGTGCTCTGTAGGCCGTGCACTAAGGGGACTTTCTCGGGCATGAAGTCAAGTGCGATGAAGTGCCGAACCCACACAAACTGCCAAGCTCAGGGGCTGGTGTTGCTCACACCAGGGACTAAAGATTCGGATAATGTCTGTGGACCTGCATCTACAGTCTCCTCTTCATCTTCATCTGTCTCCATAACCACCCTACTGGTGCCTGCACAGGCTGTGCATCTACAGGAACCCATGACTTCTTCATCCTCCCCATCATTATCACTGACTGAACCTGCACATAAAGGTGAGACCCAGTTTCTTCTCTGTTACTCTGTTCAATAATTAATGTAGTGTCAGATTTATATAGCTCTATTCAAAGAATGTGGTATAAATGGAATACATTATTAATTTTCATTAGTGTATAATCACCTGAAAATAAGTATTGTTGTGTTCTTGTTACCTTGGAGTGTGACATCTATAGCAACAGATACCACATGTCCTCTTCCTTGTTCACCATGTTGAATGTTACTACAGTAGCCCAGAACGGACAAACTAAACACTAGCTCTAGATAGGACATTTCGTGGGGTACCATGATTTCTCCTTCATGCTTGAAAGAAGAGGGTGAAACATTAGTGTAGTTGCTACTGCACTGCTAGTGGCCACTCAATCTTCACACTGGACCTTTAATTAAAGTGAATATGTGTTCCATATCATTCAGATTGCTCAATATCAAGCAGTGGGGTTATTACTCCTGATGACATTTTGGGAAATTCACTCAGAGTGTAGGTGCATCTCGCATGTCTGTGAATTTAATATAGCGCTCAGGAGGCTATAAACCTAGCTTAGCTTAAACAGTGTACAGTAAGCAGGGGGAAACAGCTAGCCTCGCTCTGTTTGAAGCTCAAAAACTAACACGAGATGACAGAATTGGATCCATTCAGTCAAATAACATTTGGAAAGTCTAGAAGAATTGAATTATTAAATCGTTTTATCCCCATTCCAGTTAGCAGGGAGCTAAACTTAGCAGCACGGCAGGCAGAAGTTTCAGGTGTGCATACTCTATTCACAATGTGGAAGCATATTTGAAAGATTTCAGTAATATTATGCCCAGAATCTGATTTTTTTTCTGACTTTATGTCCCACTGAGCAACTTCCGTAGGAATGAATCTGTCTTAATACATCCCCGGCTTGACAGCATAACATTCATTTATACTTTTTCCTTTTAAGAAACATCATCAGTTTGATATAGAATATCTTACCCCCTATTTTGACGTGATATTTATAGTTTGATAACAGGTTAAGACTCTTTACATATTATTGCTCAAGTTGCTGCTGCAGCATCATTACATCAATTACACGCAGGTTTTTTCCTGTGGGAATTCCGAAAAGGAAGGAGATCCGTAGGCATGGAAACAAACTGGTGACAGCTCCCTATCGCAGGAATGTTACTATTTGTGGTCAGGAGGAGTTATGGGTATTTCTGTCTTCCTCCGTCAACCCTCTTTTTTTTTTTTCCTCCCTCCTTACCTTCAAGATCGGAAAATGTGAAAAAATACCTCCCTTTCCTTTTTGTCCCCCTGTTCTCTGTCCTCCTCCCTCCCTCGTCATCACTCTTGTTGTTTTAACATCCGTCCTGTCTCCGTCACTCGGCCAGTCATTTCTCAGAATCAACCATCCATAGACACTATACCCCTCCTCTGCACATAGTCACCCACACCTATAATACTGTCACCACTGTTTGTGTCAGCATGGGATCGATGGCTCCTCAGCCAGTTAATTTGACCCTGTCTGCGCTGTAAGAGGGAAAGTGGGGGTGGGCGGGTGTGGGTGTTACGCACTCATGACTGTTATTTTTCACCCGTCTTTTACTGTCAGTTAAGAGGATGGGAAGGACCGCCTTGGAAAAGGAACAACTGACAACAAATTGTTGTAATGCACTTTATACAACAATTACAGCTGTGATAAAAGAGAAACTCTCTTCAACATATTTCACTTTATGTAATTCTCTGGATGTAAAGAGGCTTTAAGTTATATCACAAATCTCCGAGCAACCGCTGAAGCTCAGCAAAGAATGTGTGTGAATGTTTAAATATATAGCAGGAAAGGGGGATACCAGATCCTGGAAAACAATGACCACAAATGGACTGGACACAGCACCATGTCAGTGAATCCACGTTTATCAGGAGAAATTTTTTGTTTCAACATATATTCATTCATACCTTAAAAGTGCAGATTTAACAAATAATACAATCTATTTAGAAGTTTTAAGGAGTAAAATAGTTCAGCATAACCCCCATCAAGTGGTTCTCAAACTTTCATGCCCCCAGACCACATTTTTTTTAATCAATCATTAATAATAATTTATAAAGTGACTAACAAAAAAGGATCTAAGCTTTGCTCCCATGTGCAAAGGCTCAGTCCTTGCTGCAGGAGGCCCAGGGTTTGAATCCGACCTGTGGCTCTTTCCTGCATGTCGTTCCCCATCTCTCTCTCTCCACATTTCCTGTCTTGAAGCTTAAAAAGGCCAAATATATATATATATTAAAGGTCAGCACGATTCAGCCAACTCAAACCAATTTCTATTTATAACCACTGGACTAAATCAGTGTTTTAACACAGTGTGAATATTGTCATCCCCATGCAATAAGAATATACACTATTCATATCAAATGCTCAGATCATGGGGCACCCTATGTACAGAACAGTCTCAGTTCCAGCCTGTGGTCCTGGTCATTTTTGCTAACATACTGATGATGGCAATGAAGTTTAGCAAGTTTACCAAGCAAGTTATATTTAAGCGCACAGATATGCTAGAATTGACTAAAAACATGGGAATGTCATTAATTAAGTTTGAGAAGAATTGAAACGTGTGTATTCAGCATGTTGCGTCTTATTTTGACATTTAACGTGACCATTTCATTAGTGTGAATCTTCTGTTGCATTTGAGCCACTACATATTGGATGAGGAAGGCCACGCTGGTCACGGAGGATTCTTCCCGGTTCTATATTACTCTAAAAAGTTGACTTTTTATGATAAAAGACTTCATCAGCCTAAATTTAGGGATTAGACCTGCACCTGTGTACCTGTTTGTTGATGAGAGGATAAGAGGGATTAACATGCATCCAAGTGACAATCCTAAAAAAGCAGTAGCCCATTTATGATCTAATGTCATTATACAACACCAATCCCCTTAGCAGACACACAGACACAACACGGAGGTGGTAGAGGCTGCATCGATAATCAGGGGTAATGGTGCACTGATATCGATTGACCTTTACAGTTTGTTGCCATGTCTGAAAAACACTGTTCCTGCTGTTGTTTTCTGTCAAACGGGACAATCCGATTTGTACTTTCCCCAGTTTCAACAGTTCGACAGATTTGTTTGGCTGTGAGTTCTCCTTTTCAAGTTTTTTTTTTTTAATTATTCTTGCAATTGAAGCCTGAGTCTGATTAGATTTGCCCTAGATTAAGCTTAATCAAAGAGCAGACTGTGGGGTGAGCAACTCAGAGCTCATCTGCTGTGAGATTAGGAGGTGGAGTACAGCTGGGCCTCATTTTGGTGGAAGGAGTAAAGGCAGACTGTACTTTGTTTGCACTTTACTTTGTTTCACTGATGATTTAGTGTCATGATAAAACACTGAAGTCTCCAGTAGATGATTTCACTTTTTCACTAACATAATTTTATATTATACAGAGCAGTCGAGAACAGTGAGCATAACACAGGTATCCATGTCAGAATCATGCAAGTTTTCAGGTATTTGTTTTATTTGTGGATCCCCAGAGTCATTTATCCAACTGTAATGAACATGCTCCATCTGGTATAGAGTTCATGTCATATTTGGTTTAATAGCACCAGACTGGAGAATTAGCACTGTCAACTGCTTATCTTGAAGTACCATCTCATAATATTTCCGGACCAACTCCTTGTGCAGGCAAAGATCATCGGCCTCTACTACTGTAATGCCCGATTAGCAGGGCTGCCAGCATGCACAGTAAAACCTCTTTGAATGATCTGAAATCTGTAGGAATATCATTAAGTTCAAGTCACTAATGCAAGTCTAGAGTGATACCCAGCTGTGAGAACTCCTTCAGATTTATACGCCTTCTTGTTCACCACAGTCAGTCAGTGAAAATCAGCTAGTCATGTGAGGCAGGAAATCTCAATTCAAATTCTTCTCCTGCATTTACCCCTGGTTGCAAAATGAGCTCAGTTCCAAGCCTACGTAACTTAAGATATGTTAAAAAAGGGGGGTGGGTATAAAATTTGTAACTCAAAATCAAAATCAAATATCAGTCTCAAAAATCCAGTATCAGTCTGGCTTTAGTTTGGAGTACACTGCCCATCCAATGATGCAGGGAGTCAGCAGGGGAAGCAGATGAGTGAAAGGAGAAGGATGAAGATATTCCTCCTTTTGATTGCGTGCCAGATTGCATGGATTAAGGTGTTAGGATTCCCTCCCGTGATGCCTTCTGTTTTTATTGTCTGGGTTAAGAAAATCTCTCAAGTGAGTGAATTTAATTCCCTCTCTCTGTGTTGTCTCTCATACTTCTTTTACACTCTTGTCTCTTTGCTCTCTTTGTTCTCTCTCATCTTTCTTCCTCTTGCTTGCTCTATCTTTCCATCGATTTCCTTTGATCCCTCTGTCTCTCATCACAGACACATTCAGCCAGTCAGCAGCCATTCAACTGAAGGGTAACCCGGGTGGGAAAGACCACCATGTAGAGGGGGTACTCCTCAGCCGGCCTGGCTCTCCTACCCCACCAAATCTTGATCCCTCTAGGACTCCACCGCTCCCAGCTCGCAAGCAACCGATGGACCGTGAGTACCAGCAGGGACAGCCCAATTCTGACCCTGTGCCAGGTCCCAGCAAGAGGGCAATGGAGGGTCTGGAGAGTGCAGAGATAGTCAGGGTTGGGACAGGTGTCAGCAAGGTCGCCGGGCAGGGAAGCGGAAGTGGTGGAGGTGGGGTATCCAGCTATTACAGGCCCACTCGCAGGGGATCCCCAAGGCCCAGCACCCATAATGACTTTGACATCAACGAGCACCTCCCCTGGATGATAGTGCTGCTGCTCCTGCTGGTACTAGTGGTGATTGTGGTCTGCAGTGTGAAGCGGAGCTCTCGTGTGCTGAAGAAAGGTCCCATGCAGGACCCTAGCAGCATCATGGAGAAGGCAATTCAGAAGAAACCATCAGCGCCTCCAACGCAGGTCAAAGAGAAGTGGATCTACTACTCCAACGGACAGGGTAAGCCCGCTTTATCTTTGATTTCAACAAGTAAAAGTGAAAAATTGTAGAAAACTGGTTTGACATACAAATGGGTGATAAGAGAAACAACAATTATCTTGGGCCACCACAAGCTTCCAGACCTTCAGTGCTTCTTGGCACAGATTCTTGAGAAGTCAACTTGAGGTATGAACAGTATCCTTTCAAAAGATTTCATTCCATGTTTTGGGGATGATGACATGTGTTGAGTTGGGTTTGGGAAGTGATGTTTTAAGGCTTGATTTCTACCATTGAACCTCCTACAAAGCTGCATTGCATTACATGATGATATCATGTTTAAAACAATATTAACATCATAGTGATGTTCACATATGCAAGATTACGATATACCCTCAAAGGAAGTGTCTATTCACAGTTCTGCCATGGTGTTTTTCTAATCTCAGCACAGCTCTATATGGCCTACATCTGCAGCCAACATGGAAGGTCATGGACTTTTAGTTTAGTTGCATTCTGCATGTCCCAGTCTGGTGTAATGTCATTACTGCTCCTTAGCCACGTAGAACCATCTGTTGATGTGATCGCAAAACCCATGTGGGTATCTGATCCAATCAATTCTGCCCCACAGCACATGGTGTGGAGGGCAGTGGTTACACGAGCAAGGACATGACCCTGTTGTAGTACGACCCTGCTGTCACTATCCACTCCCAACATACACACACACACATGCATACACACACACTCAGGTTTCCTCATTGCTCTCAGCTCTTCAATTTCATCTTGGTGTCTCCTTCCTTTCCTTTCTTGTTTTCGCTTCTTGTTCTTTGTTGCCTCCTTCTTCCTCTGTCACATCACCTTTATTCATGTTCATTTTCTCTTCCTGTTTTATTCTTTCCCTCAGTCTTTCTGTTTCTTCCTCTTTGTTTCATTCTTCACTATGGCTTATTTTTTATTACCTCTTCCTGTCTCCAGCTTTTATATCTCTCTTGTACACCTTCTTTGGCCTCATTGTGTCTCTACCTGTCTCTAATGCTTTTCACCTCATTTTATTTATTTTTTATTTCTGCCTGATGCTTTAAATTTTGGATTTCACACCTCTACCCCCCGCTCTCCTCTTTAACTCCTGTCTGTTGACACTGTGACTATCAACTATCAACAGGTAGAGTATGTTTTGCCCCACAGCCGAGCTCTTGATTTCACACAGAAAGAGAACCAAAACCCAAGGGACACCTCCTGCCTGAGGCACTCGACTCTCCACTTTGAAATTCTGTATGTGTGTTTGTGTGTGTGTGTGTGTGTGTGTGTGTGTGTGTGTGTGTGTGTGATAAAGCTGAGCCACCCGCCACCCTCTCTCTGCTCCCTCAGTGCCTCACCACAGAGAACTGGAATAATCTGGTTTCAGCTGCATCAGGGTTGCTGTTTGGTTGGCAAGGCACATTAGTGGGTCAATCGGGTCTCTTACAGGGCGACAAAGACATATAAGGACAGAAGGAATTGAAGAGAGAGTGAGAAGGTGCAGGAGTTGTGTATATGCCTGTGGGAGGTAGTGGTGGGGGGGTTGTATTGTACTATTGTTGGCTATCCACAGAGGGGCTTCCCTGCCGTTACTTAGCAGCCCTTGTTAGCTCGGATACTTAAGGTGTCTGACAAAGAGAGGTATGAAGATTAAGATGTATGAAGAGTAAATTTAAATACATTTATGACATCAGAAAGAAGTCCAGGTTTTCACCAGCCTATAAACTGCAAAAAAAGCTTCCAGGTTTGGGACAGTGCATATAAGACAAAAAGTTATTTTCTGATTGTTTCATAGTAGTTATGTGCAGCACTGGATGTGTTCAATGCCATGATAATTTTATCAAGTCATTGTCTGTGTTGTGTGTACAGCTTCTTCTTCCTAGTGGCCCAAAAATAAATGAATACTGCTTTAATGTTGGGTCAAATCAATTTTACTGAAAAATTGCTATGCACATCCTGTCAGAGGTTTTGCAACACAGCGTGTCAACATGTCTGTAGATGTCAGAGTGCTGGTGGCTATGGTCATCTTGGTTTCTTTAAGCCTAAATATAATTTGAACAGGTGAGTTTTATAGAAATTCACCCTCAGTACAGTTGTCATGAACGGGGAAATTAACCATAGAGACCAAAACTATTTTTTGTACCAGGCTGTAAACGTGATTATTTCTGCTGTGGAGTTGGACATTTTAATATGGGGGCTTATGGAGACTGACTCACTTCTGGAGCCAGCCTCAAGTGGCCATTCAAGGAACACATCTCGGCCACAGACAATGCCACTTGGGGCTGCTTTCACTTTTGAAAAATGTGTGCATCCACAACCAATCACTTGTAAAAAAAAAAATAATAATGATCAGTTAAAGACTGATTTTTAAACTGACCTTTTTACATTTCAGTGTGTGTGTGTGTGTGTGTGTGTGTGTGTGTGTGTGTGTGTGTGTGTGTGTGTGTGTGTACGTGCATATTTGTATGTGCTTGCATGTGTGTTATCCTGATTAGATGAGTAATGGTGTGCCCATGTGTATGTATTTACGTGGGGATGTATGTATGCACATGCCACCCCAATAGCCATTTTACACAACTATTTACTCTCTGGAACATAAAACAAAACAGCTTCTTAATCCTTCCAAGGTGCGTGGCTGGCTCCCCTTGAAGGTTGTAATGCCCCTTTACTAGAGCAGTTAAAACACTCAGGCAATAAAGGAAAAAAAAGGGAAGGGAAACGTCAAAGCACAGATCACACACATACAGTACCTGGCATTTGCTCAGAACCCATCAGGAAGTAGTGAAAACTGCTACTCCTCCACAGCCGGGCTGAATGGGGCTTTCCAGGGCCATGGGCCAGGTTTTTATTGCGCAGGATCTGAAAAAACGTATTTGTTTATCTGAAACAAGGGTGCAGCAGTCAAATTAAATAAAAGGGAATCACAAAAATGTTGTGTAAAGGTCAGCTTGAGGCTACAAGTAAATGAACAAACAAAGGACTTTCACCCAAGAGATCACAGTTCGTGTCTCGTGTGAAACCAAAAGTCACTGTTGACTTCTTAAAACTTCTGCACATAATTTAACTTAAGTAACGTATTTAATGTACATCGGGATCTTTTCCTAAACCTAACCAACCCCAACCTAATCAGATAAGTTTGTAACATTATTAAACAGCCACTTTACTCCATTACTGCTCAGGTGAGCAGAGATATAAAAGTAGACGAAAATTTCAACTTCTCTCTCAAGCTCTCTATTTTTTGCTTTCAACACAACCACTGCTGTCACTTTTTGCTTGTAGATTGTGACAACATGGATGCCTTCAAGAAGAGACGGTCAGAAAGTGTGCTTCCTTATCCACAGTTATTCATTGCATCAAGACTACAAAAACACACTAAAAACACAGAATTGCTGGACAGATCGTGGAGACAATAAGATGGAGCCAAGTGGAGGCTGCAAGGTCTTTTACGCTGCCTTCAAGTGTGGCCATTTGGAACAGATATAAATAGACTTGATTAGAGCATACTGAAGCTTTAATGGACCATGCTGCTGGTTTAAGATGTTTCAGCCTGTTAACTATATTGCATAAACATGACTAAGCATTGGTTGCAGACTGAAAACAGTCTTGTGTTAAAATAGCGCAAGGGCTTGCTTTGGGGTATGTTGTTTAATGTGCCGAGGAAACTTGGAACATGATCCAGAAAATCAAGTTTGAGTAACAGATCCATGAGCTTAAGACTCATCACATGCCAAAACATGACACAGCAGTTTGTAATACTCACAGAGAGGAATTTACAAATCTGAAAGTTATCATGACAGCAAGAATTTCATCATCAGAACGACTGCAAGGTGCAACAAAGATCTACCACGAAAGGTAGATCATTCATATTAATGAAAGGGTTCCACTTTTTCATGCAGGGCTACACTGGGTCTGAAAGCAGCCTCAATTTCAAGAATAATTTGTGAATTTCCAGGTATCAGTTGCTTCCCAATCTCACCATGATATGAAATTCAACTTTAAGACTAGAGTCTGTTATCGGAATCCATCACAGTGAACATTTTAGCGGCCATATTTTTCCACAACATTATTCGTTGTGGCTTGGTGATGCAGTTATTTGCGGGGAGTATTTTGTCAGCCCTTGTTGTTGGGGTGTTGGAGAGACACAGGAAAATCACAAATGTTAGAATCAGCTGCTCATTTACTAGCCTTGCTGTCCAAAAATGAAACCTGGAAGGTAAACTGTAAGCGAAGTGGTGGTGCAGTAAAGCAGCAGTTTTATCTCATTCATCATTGATCAGCACACCATCGTACCTTTACCACTTCTTCATTGTGAAGGTGTCATCATCAAATGATGCAACCATCTGTTGAGCATTTGTAGTTAAAGACATAAAGACAATATAAAACAGAAAAAAAAGCATTAAAATAAGGACAATAAGTAAATTAAATGGCTCCAAGTTGATTTTAACACCTCAGGAAATTAACAAAACCACCAACAGCCTTGAAAGTAGCAAACCTATCCCGAAACCTTACGGTATACTTTGGAAAACATTCAGCAGTAATGTCGAGTGTATGCAGTTTGCAGTTAATGGTCATAAACATGGAAAAACATCATGGTTCTTAATGGTCCATAATGGTCCTTGAAGAGAACATCAGATAGAAGTACAGGTTATGCTTGGTGTGGTCACCAGCCATATTATTTACAACATATATTTCCAAAGCACAATGCAGATTGCAGAGGAAAACATGAAGGAAAACAACACTCTACCTGCCCACCATCCTCCCTCGTTAAACATCCACACTGTTAATGATGCCAAGTTCCACATCCAAGCCCAGCGGGGAGCCACGTGTTAGAATATACTGCGCTGTGCAGTACCAGGGTGGGCCGAGGTAGCCTGCTTTCAGTTCAGCCTGGGTTTGATTGTGAAGAGCAGGGTTTGAGGGGGTTGGGGGGGGGTTGTTGCCTGTTTGGTGGTATACAGGGCCTGTTGTGCTCTCACAAAGCCACACACACGTTTCACCAATTTAATGTTGTGTGTTCCCAAATTGGAATGAATGCGAGAGGACCACGTGATGTGATTAACAGAATGGTATTTTTAAAGATGCTGACGCACACAGCACCCTGCTTCCCATCATGTTACACACAATAACAGGCTGAAGACACTTGTTGTTGGATTCATATGTTTTTTTTTCCTCATTTAAAAATTCTCATTTGAGTGTTTCATTGAAACAAAACATCTTTATTGAGTGTCTCAGACATTGTAGCCAGATGAAAGGGTTCATCTCTGTTCCTGACAAATTACATTGATGTGCCAGAGTGGGCAACAGAATTTAAAGTTGTGTCTACCTAGTTACCCCAAAACAATGAAGCCTTACGTAAAGGAGTTCATGGGGTCTCAAGAGTGGTGGAACAAGAGATTGACAGACAAATCGTTGTAGTTAGTCTATACATTCTAAAACTCACCTGTGGTCCTGAGCACATGGTAATGACCAAAAGAATGTGATCATGGGTTACAACAACAATGTTTGAAATTTGTTTTTGTCACATGGTGGCTAGGCATCAGAGAGCCTTAGAGATAGTGTGAGGAGCTCAGACATCTGGAAGGAGTTTGGGTGTTTTGCGCCAAAAGAAGCCACAAGAAGTGGTTCTTGCATTTGATTAGGACTCCTTCAGGCTTCATTTAGTAGATTTTCTGGGCATATCAAACTGGAAGGAAACACTGAGGCAGACCGAGAACACGCAGGACACATGTCTGGAAACGCCTCTGGATCCCCCAGGAAGAGCTGGAGGACATGGCTACCTGGAATTTTTCCTTCGTAGCATGTGAGATCCAAACTGACTTGCAGCATCTACTTAATCTTAAGCTTTTCTCTGATGTTGGTAATTATGAGACAAGAGCAGAGGTGAATGCGATAGTGATTACAGAGGAGAAGTGCTTTCTTGTCGGGATGCAAGAGATCAATGACCTGAGATTAACAGGTGGGTTGTTGAAGCCAAACAGGGAGTCCAGTATTGCAGTTGGAGGTTGGGTCAAATGTTTTTACTTGGTTGGTTTTGGACACCCATGTGTATAGACCTATGTGCTGTGGAGAAAGAGAATCAACAGTGTGGCCAATTGATTTTTCATGAGTAGCCTATCAAAACAGATCTAATACTTTGTTGATATCTTCTTTTCATAATGTACATTGTGTGTTTCTCCGTCTGACCAGAAATGTGGCCTAAGACGCATATTCTGAATGCACTGTATAAATGTGCACCTAAATCCAGAATAATATCAGCATATCCCACATGTCTTATTCAGAAAATACTACTACTACTACTACTACTACTACTACTACAGAATGAGGTTCAATTAGGAATATTCAAAGGCATATCTATGCTGTTTACATGTAGTCACTGTTTTTGGAGAACTGTATGTCTATCCTGTTCCCCGTCACCACACAAGTGTATTTATTCCTCTATTCAGCTGTTATAACGTTCCCACATTGTTTTGTCCATCCAATAGTTTGAACCCAAATATTTGGTGTGATATAAAACAGAGAAAAGCAGGAAATCCTCCCATTTGAGAAGCAGGAACCAGCAAATGTTGGGCATTCTCAGTCAGTGCTAGCGGCATGGCTCTAATATTTTTCATCATTTGGTTGGTCCACCACTTTGGTCCAGATCAAAATATTTCTATGGATAGATGTTACATAGAGCACCATGAATTTTTTATTATTATATAATTATATAATATTTAGATTTATTATGTAACCAGTGTTTTAGTTTACAAACAAATACCTCCCACAGTCCAAAGACACGCAGGCTAATTGGTGACTCTAAATTGCCTATAGATGTGAATGGCTGATTGCCTCTATGTGTCAGCCCTGTGATGAAGTGCGACCTGTCCACAGTGTACCCCACCTCTTGTACAATGTCAGCTGGGAGCAGCTTCAGCCCCCCACAACCCCGGTAAAGGACGAGCAGTTGTGGAAAATATCCATTTTTATTGCTAACATTTTTAGTTTAACTGGGTAGCCAGTTCAATTCCAGCAAGGAAAGGTGCCAGTTCACCTCCTGGGAATTGCCATGGTTCCCTTGAACAAGGCACCAAACTCACTCCTAACTGCTTCCATGGTGCCGCTACATGCCCATCACTCCACCATCTTTCCTCATTTGCGTGTCTATAAACTCTTTGTGGGTGTGTGTGGTTGTATTTCAGGCCTATATGTGTAAAAGTTGAAAGATTAATAAAGAATAAATCTTTATTAATCTGCTAGCTGCTAGTGTGTTTTAAACTTGTAGTCTTGTTTCTTGATAAATGACAGAAAGGACAAGTTGTTTACGGACGTGTTGAATGATTCAGCATATTAAAAACCCATTCACACAAGGACATCACTGTTAATCTGTGCCAGTTATCTACAGAGATACAGAGTATCCACTGGCCTTCCTTTCTTCTTGTTTTCAATAGGACATCGATAGTTCCTTTGCTTGCCTTTCTTCTGGGCTCTCTTTAGTTTTACTTGGTTGATGGAAAAAAATCTTAGCAATTAGTGCCACAACAGAAGTCATTATCACCTGCACTGCCAAAAAGGATGAGTCATTGTCAACACATAATGGGGATGAGTAGGAAAAAACACTTTTGTATTACTGTTCAACACAACAAATGGGAACAAAAACAGTGTCATTATGTGCAGAATACATGCAGAAATGACTCTCCTCTGTGACGCACCTTCAGGATAGCTCACAGTTTGTCCCCTCCAGGCAGCTGTACCGTGCTTTATATGACAGTTTGACAAAACATGTCATTTTGGATCAATAATAGCAACTTGACATTTCAGTTTTTTTTTTTTTTATACTTTGGTGAGCTTTAAAGTCTACACACAACGCAAGAACAAGTGCTCTCACTCTAATACACATTCACTCATCCTACTACATCCCAATGCAAATGCATAAACACATCCGCAGGCTGACATACTGAATCATCACGAGACTTATATAGGTCATTTGAGCATGGTCAGCTAGCGGTGCATGCAGAGCAGGGGGATTTCTCTTGTGTGTGTGTGTGTGTTGCGGATGAGAGTCGACAGGCTCTCGGCCCCGAAGGCCGGCACGCGAGGTCCTCTGGGTCCCTCTGGCATTCACGCGAGTTTATTAATCTTGAGCATGGGTAGGGGATTGTGTATGTATATGTTTGTCGTTACCTTTTAGTCTTTGAGACATTTTACGTGAGGACACAAAATGAGGTCAGATAAAGTTGGTTTTCATTTCCAACAGTTTAGGATTAGGGCTTGATCTGGTTTTGGGTTGTTTAGTTTCAGGCTAAAGGTTAATGGTAAGGTTAGTTCAGGTTCAGGACTTGGGTTGAGGGTTAAACTAAGAATTCAGTTTAGGTAAAGGTTGAGGTTAACCATGCTGTGGTGAGGGTTCATTTGAGGGTTTGTAAGAGGAGACTGAGTTTGAAGGGTAGAGTTTTCATGAAGCGTGTGTGGCATGTCAGCGTGTGTGTGTGTGTAAGCATGTGTGCAGGCTTCACATGTCTGTTTATACTTGCTTCTCGGCTTGAGTCTGCTTGCATTTCATTGTGTATACATTTGGACACGTGAGTGTGTATATGTGTGCGTCGAGCCGTGTGTTACAACCACTGGCTTACATCCATTTAATCTCTCATCCTGGATTTATGCACTTAGCATGTTTGCTACACGGAACAGTAATCAGGGATCAACCTGATGCTTATCAAAAGTGGTGGAATTAATTTTGTATTGATGCTGTGGGAGTGTAATGACAGGAAGCTTCAGTGGGTAAAATATAGTTTGGTTTTCCAGAATCTGAAAAATTCATATTTTATATTTAAATTGGAGATGAGAAGTTGGTTAAAAATAGATTTAGGCATCATACATAGAATAAATTTGGTGATATTAAGAGTTATACTCTGCAGATATTTATATGCACGTGTGCAAGTCACAATACCTATATGCTGTTCCACATTTTGTCATATTTTGCAGTGAGTCTGCCATTCCTCCACAGGGATTTAAACTGTATACCCATTTCACAGGAAACAATGCATATGCAGGCAGACAAAGACAAGACAAAAGCTGGTCCATGTGTGTATTTCACATAAGAACATTTGAACATTTTTGAAAAAAAAAATCAGAATTACTGTGTCAGAAATACTGTTGACAGCTGAAGTTAAGTTAGGTTATTATAGCCCAATCTCACAGAGCATGCCTCAAAGGACTTTAAATTTGATAAAAACAGCAATAATGACCTTCAGCAGAAAAACACAAAATTGTGGAGAAGTGAGATGAACTACATGAAGAGCATTATGTTGAAAATTATACGTATGAAAAGCACATTAACGTACATACATAACCGCACCATGAATTGAGTTCATGTTCACCATTAAAAATACACAAAGTGACATTCACTCGTTTCCCCCTAGCATTTCGTTTCCACCACTTGTTCAATAACAAGTTACTGAACAGGAATTCTTCAAGCTAGTTGGCTAATGGTCAGTTAGCAGACTGGTTAACTTGTTAGCTTAGCTTGGTCAGTAACGGTCCATGTAGTTTATTCAAAAGACATATTTACATATATTATCGGCTCAAATCAAACCATCACGCTCTTTTCTGTTGAATTTTTATGTCAGCAGTGGAGGATAAATAAAAGTGAAGGGTATATTACATGGCTTATGAGTTATGATAGCTTCCTCTATTTTGGACGCAACACACCAAACCCATTCAGGTAATTGTGCTAAGAGATGCTACATATTTGTTCGTGTCACCACCATCCTAATTCCTATAATAATAAGTAGATAAAGACATAATCCTGTCACGTCAAACCCTCTGATGAGGCATACTTTGTTCATGCTGCATGAACATGAACCGCATCAATCACTAATCATTATTGGGTTTCTGTGTCATGTGTGCCTCAGCGGATGATGTGTCATAAAAACACGTGCACCAACAAAAGTATGGATGATGCACACACAAATATTAGCGTAGCCCTTTATGCTTCACACAATGCAACTGAGATGCTATAATTTTGTTTGATAAACAGATGAGTCAGCATTTATATTTCAAGCTCAGTCATTGTCAAGTCAGACAACGGTCCGGGGGGAGTGCAGAGTGTGTGAACAGGCAGCAGAACGTCTGCTTGTGAAAAATGTGAATTCATGAACATTTTCTGTGACGTGTACATTGACAAACAGCTTATCTTAAGCACTGTACTTCTGTGGTAACATGCTCCAGTAATCAGATACAACTGTGACAGCTGTGACTAGTTAATCTAAATGAAATGGTCATGTGTGCTTCCTCAGAGGCCACTTCCTGGCCACGTTGTTATAAAAGTGCTGGAAGTTAAGACAAGCAGAACAATGTCAACGCATGCTAACAAGTTACAGCTAATGTTTCTTTTTCTAATATAGTAGACATTTCAGTTGAGATAGGTTGATCAGAGTAATATTATGTATTATATACACACATATATATTCTGTAAATAGAGCCTAAATCTTAACACACTAGACCTTTAACCCAAAAAGAGAATCAGGTGGCATTAATGATCTGTGCTTAGGCCAAGTGTAACTTGTCACTTTATACCTTCCACATATATCTGTCTTCATTAGATCACAGATCTGATTTGATTCCATATTTTTCTAAACATTATGCAAATCAGGCTGTGGAGAACAAAATCTGATGTTGAGAAAACCCAAGGAAATGATTAAAACAGCTGCGAGGATGAGTTACTTGTGTTATGTCACCTTAAGTTATACTCTGAGTCGCTGAGACGACCAGTACTGATAGTTTCAAGAGCTAGTATCGAATTCATTGATAATTGTTTATTGGTAAAGCATGAATACCATTTTGATTCCCAGTGCCTGTTAACAGCCACATTCAAACATCATCATCTGTGGAACATGATGTTAAATCTGAGCACCTCTCAGTTTATTTTCAAGTTCCAAGGGGCTTTATCAATGAGCGCAGACCTACAACCAATCAGAGCAACGAAACGTAATGTTGTGTAATTGGTAAATTAAATTTACAAAATCCTCATTACGAAATATGGCAAATACATCTTTCTTATCAACAAAGGTTTTAGGTACAGCTGTTTGTACTTCTTTTAGAGAAAATATATCATCCAGTTTGTTTAACATTAATAAGATAGCAGATTCAACAGAAACAGCTTCAAATCAGTGGCAGCCATCTTGGTTGTTTAGAAAATCACATAATGGCCAATGAGATTGTGTGCCTCCGCCCCTCTGCACAGTCATTGTATTCGATTAGATCCAGGCCGGGGTGTAAATCTGTCTGAACAGGAGAAGGACCAGACACATCTACCAGAGCAAATAAAACATGAGGTTGCAGATTTGTGTAGGTGAATCTGTGGCTAAAGTGTATAGGGAGTGTTTGAAGTGGACAGTTATCTTGATCGTAGTCTACATTATTTTAATTTTGTCCAAAGCAAAAGACCATGTGACTCATTAGGGAGACAAACCTCAATCATAATGTTTCTCAGATTGGAAACATGGCTATATGGGAAATTTTTACTTACAGTGCATGCTGGGAAGTATATGCTAACAAGCTATCAGTTTCAGTAAACTCGTGTATTGTATTAAGTTCTGAAGTAGATCCAAAACAAGTTAACATAACTTTCTCAGTTTGCAATGAATGAATGACTTGATAGTTGCCGCATTTACCATTTACCACGTTTCACCTGTTCCAGGGTAAAACATCATGATAATTATCTTAAACATGTTTGGTAATTGCCAACAAAGCCAAAGGAATAACGACACACTCCAGCAGTTTAGTTCCAACTATCTACCTATAACTAATTTTATAAGCCACCATAAACACATGGATGACTCACATCACCCCTTCTTCCATACATATCAACGCTCACTCAAGCATGCTCTTCATGCAGTGTTCCTACTGATCAGGGATCAGATAAATGCTCCAAACCACATGCGTTGAGCTCTTCGGGGTTTTCTTCCTGTAGATTTATAGGATCTGACAGCTTCAGCTGCCAATACCCCAGAGGACAGATCCTGAGTAAGTAGAGAGTGGCTAAGTGAGTGGTTATTTCTACAGACCTCTTGGTGACATAGTTACGCTTGGAAGGAGTATTTATCATTGAAGCGTTTTGGATCCAAACTATGGGCCTTTCTCTTTAAAATAAATACTCACACCCTTAAAGGGCAAAATATAATTCCATGTAGATTTGTGAGATGTAGATATGAAGACTATCACAACAAAATGCTACAAGAGCAAATGGCAGTCATTTCTGATGCCCATGTTCTGGTATTTCTTCACCTATACCATAGGTGATATGAATACCAGATAAATGATAAAAAGTAAAGTAGACAGGTCCATCAACCCCTCATGCTCAGCAGGGACTGGAAAGTATTTGTTCTGACCACTCTCCATAGCATCTTTGACTTCCTGTACTGGTTACACAAGAAAACACTTGTGAGTCCATGTGACTTTTTATTTACAAGCCCTGGTTTTCCTTGAAAAACAGATGAGATGGTGTGAACGACATGTGACAGAAAAAAAGGAAACATGCTCAAAAATCATGTAATGCTGGCAAGCAGATTCTTGCTTGAAAGGTTCACAAGAAGATAAATCTCCAACCACTCTCCACTGTGATCGATTAGAACAAGATCCAACCTGACGTGTTTGGTGTATTAAAGCTTTTGAGAATCAGACCCTGCAGTGGCTCAACAGCTGTCTGTCTCTAAGATAAATGACTCCATGTACTCCGAAACCTCCAGCAGGTGTGTGTCTGCATACCAAAATAGGAGACTGCCTGACCTGATTCAGGGAGATCCAAGACTAATGGCATGACATGCTGCTTCTTGCATCACCTCGTGTGTGTACATGTGCAACCTCTTCACATGTGAGGTGGAAAGTTGAGGTGTTGGGTAAGAGGTGGATCTGTTGCACTGAGTGGATTCTTTGAGCTCCTTGAGTGCCACTGGCCTCATGACTTAACTGGACAACCCGATGAGGAAAGCAAGTAGTTCATGTCTGGACGTGTCCAATGATTTCAATCATCCAAAGCATCCCCAACTTGTTGCTTGAACTTTATTTTAGAACTACATACTAACATTAACATACTCACAATGCCAACTCTAAAATGCTGATGTTCAGGAGGTTTATCATGTTCACCATTATTTTATTAGTTTGTAGTTTAGTGTCTTAGGATCCTAACAATTCCTTTGCAGGTATTTGGGTATAAGCAAAGTTTACTATGGCAGTAAATGAAAGCATAAGCAATGTCCGTTGCAATTTATCCTGTGGGGAACATGAATGTGCGTACAATATTTCAGACAATCCATTGAGTAGTTGTCAAGATATTTCACTCAAAACTACAAATGTGAACTTCACAGTGATGTGAGAGGTCAGTAGTGTTATGGAGTTTTCTATCCTTAGATTACACGGGGTCACGTGTGGGCATTGAGGTCCTCGGCTGTAGTAGTTGTTTGGCTTTGCTTATGTCAACACTGTGGTGGCCATGTTGCCTTCCTAGATATAATAGATAGCTTGCCATTGAGGTTTCATTAACGTAAACAGACAACAGTGTCTCCAGACTAGAATGTGCTGACAGTAACACAAACATTCTCTTTGACTCGTTCTGGGTGTGTAATAATTGTGGTGTTATCTGTAGAGGTTTAAAGTCTATCCACCAGCATGAGTTGGGCAGAATGTGAGACCGACTCAGACACTTCTGATGTACTTTGAGACTGTCTAAGACTGTCTAATTCTCCTTAGCCAAGTGTCAATAAATATTACAACATAAGACATCAGAGGCTCCTGAACACTTTCTTCCCTCCTGACCTTACCATTGACCACTAACTTCAGCTATTTCTCCACAACAATGACAATGAAAACAGGCTGGCTCCTTGTGATTGTGTGAGACAAATCAATACTTTCCATACAATCTTTGGAAGTCATCTACATTTAAAAGAAATCTCGCAAACAGCATGAATTTTCTTCATAAGAACTTCTATTGATATAGCTAACACTGCTTGAGACGCACTGATTGAGATTGAGTTCTCAGCTGTGTTCATCACAGTGAACAGTCGAATTTACCCATTTCATGATATGAGGTACAGTGCTGAAAGATACACTGACACACTCTCATACACTTACCATATAGACGTTCAGTAAGAGAACAATGGTGTATTGTGTGGAGCATAGCATGAGGGCTCCATTAGTTAGAAATGAGGCAATTTGTTTGCTTCTGCATCCTGTTAGTTATCACAGCTTACAGCTACTGGCTTACATTCTTCAATTAAGAGGAAATCCAGGAATCATCTGAGTCTCATTTCCTTTCCTTTTTTTACACTGAATGGCTGGTTAGCAGTCAAACAAATCATCACAAGCCTTCTTCTTTCATCTCTAAACTTCTCAACTTCTCAAATTTTTCTTTATCGTTCTCTGCTCAGGGGTGGATATCCTGAAGTTGGTGGCGGCACAGGTGGGCACCCAGTGGATAGACATCTATCAGTCGTTGGCCAATGCCACAGAGAGGGAGGTGGCCGCCTTCTCCAACGGCTACTCGTCAGATCACGAGCGGGCATACGCCGCGCTGCAACACTGGACCATCCGGGACAGCGACGCCAACCTGGCCAAGCTGATCAACGCCCTGCACCGACAACGCCGCATTGACGTGGTGGAGAAGATCCGCTGTGTCATGGAGGACAACCCACAGGTAGGCTGGATGGACATGTTTTGAAGTTTTAATGTTTATTCAAGCATGAAAATATCTTTGACCTTTCCTGGCTTCACATCATTTCCATCTTCAGCTCTGTCAACATCACTGGCACAAGCTGTAGTACACACTGTTCTTTGCATTTCTCTCCCACTGAAATCTAATCTGTGGGGAAAGCTGTCTGGTTTCAGGAGCCAGTCCCTGTGGTTTAGCAGCATTCCTCACATTAAAGCAACAGTTCACTTTAGGAGAACAATTTGATGTTCAAACCGTAATTACACTCACAGTTGCTGCCTCTCTTTTGGAGAGATGGAGTTTTGGAAATGCTTGTTGGGATGAGTCAGTGAGTTACTGGGGGAGGAAGTGGAAGTGTGTTTTTTCTCACATCATGGATACTTCTTGGGATGTAGAACATTTTGTGGATAAAAAGGAACATTAAGTTAATCCACCACATTAAATATCTGACTAATCAAGGCACTTCATCGCATTGATGCACAAATATAAAAATCTAATTCTACTACAAAACTAGCCTGATAAGCTGTTTTGTTTCACTTAATTTGCTCAGCCTGACACTGTGTTCAGCAAATGATGTGTCCGTCCAACCATCACAACTTTCAGACAACATGGAAGTTGCAGTAGCCAATGGTAGGAGCATTTAAAGGTACTGTGTGTAAGATTTAGGACCTATTGGCAGAAATATATATAATAATTTAAAAAATGGACTATAGTCATTTATTTTATGCTTTTCTTTAATGTATTATCACCTGTTTTTGTTACCTTAGAATGGGTGTTTTATCTACAGAGGGAGCAGGTTCACCACCATGTTTCTACAGTAGCCCAGAATGGACAAACCAAACACTGGCTCTAGATAGATCATCTTAAGTTTTCACACGTTGCGACCATTGTAATTTCTTTTACATGCCTGGAAAGGGATGGTGAGGTGTGCAGTTTATATTTGGTTGAGGTCTACAACTCTACTGCTAGATGCCACTATATTCTTCACACTATATCTTTAACACATTTCACATTAATCAAGGAACATGTCATTTGACACTTGTCTCTATATTACTGTTGCTGTTTTACATGAATGTAGCCTGGTAGCTAGCTAAGTAGAAACAGGGTATCCCTCATTCTTAATCCGACCTTCTGTTGTGTTATTTTCTAACAGCCATGATTCAGCACAACACTGTTTTGAATCATAGAACAAATCTGGAATACAGGGGACACAGAGGACACAGAATCCTTCATCACTGTTTACTTTCCTCCTTCTTCCCCTCTGTTAACTTTCCAATGATTCAGATCAAACGTGTGTCCTTGACTTCATTCTCCAAGGTCAAGGCTGCACAGTTACAGCCTTGTTCTGGTTGTCTGAGCTCGGTGTCTCAGCTCTTTAGTCATTGAACAGTAATTTGACCTTTCATCACAACTTAATAATGAGCAGTTCATGTGCAGCAATAGTTTTCTGTCTTGCTGGATTGATGGTGGATAAGATAGCAGATGATGAAAATTGTTTGTTGAGGAGGAGGCATGGTGATTATGTAGTAATCAGTGTATGAATGAAGGATGGGTTTCATCCACAATAAACATGATTTAAGATGGAAAGTGTAGGTTTGGTTTGGGGTGTTTTCCATATTTCAACATGACAAGCTAACGTCATTAGCAACTTTAGTTAGCTAGCCAAGCAGTCAGTGACATAGCTACTTTGTGATATGTCAGGGAGGAAAGTACAAGGCAAACAGTTTTATTTAAACAGCCAAGTACTGGAGGTGATGCAACTGAGGAAGAGGCTGCTAACATTTGCTGAACCCCACCGAGTCAACTATGTTCAGGTTGATGAACCTGTCCTAGGGTTAGAACAGCAGCCCAATTTCGATTTTCATACAGTCAATGTGCTTGTCAGTGTCACTTTTCGTGAATCAACCAATCTTAGTCTGGATGGTACGGGACATTAATCTTGAAATAGACAACTGCATTTCAATATGTTGCATGTCCAAGTACTGACAGCAGTGCCGAATGTGCAGGAGGTTAACAGTATTACAGTTTGACTAATCAGGAGCTGGTACCAACTTAAGACTGGTTCATGGTACCCATATCTGCCCTCACTGTGGAGGAAACTTCATGCAAGCCACAGCTATAGTTAGAGACGAGAAAGCAGTGGAATGACAAGAAAAACAGGAGGGAGAGAAATAGAATGCATTTTTGCAAGACAGTGCATGGTAATTTAAAAAGGTCAGGTTCAGTCGATGCTCTCACTCATTTCACACCAGGTCAAAGTGATTCACCAATGGGAAGCATATGTCACAGCGACAATGGCATTGATGTTTGAACACAGTTGAAAAAAAGAAACATTGACTGTATCGATGGTATTCCCATCGGATGGAGTGTTAGCTGTCTGATGGATGTTTCTATTTTTATCTGTGCTGCTGCATGAGAGTTGAAACCAGACAGCAGATGTGATTCTCATTCTCTTTCCTCTCGCTTGTGACTGCTCCTCACTATGAGCTATGAGGCATCCTCCGAGATCAAAAATACAACCTTCAATAGATGTAATCACCACAATGCTATTGATCTGTATCCAGTTGGAAGCAACACCTTTATCCAAAACCAAAAGCTCTGCTACAATGGAGTTTCTAATTTTGCACTTAGAAAGCTACAAAATGTATTTTGACAAATATTTTCTAGGTCCAAATTACATAAGTCGTGGCATTATAGTCGACTTCAGTAAAGTCAAAAAACACATGTTTTATTCATATGTTAAATGAATGTTTAATAGAGATACCGCTGCGACTGCTTGCTTTTTTCTGACCCTGGCATCAGTATGTACAAATAACTGATTAAAGAGCAGCCATGCTGTTTCATTTCGATAAGTCTCCTGTGTGTGGCTAATAGATGCATGATGTCAGGGACTGCAGCATGCAGAGCCACTGTCCTCAGGGAGGAGTGAAAAGCAGAAGTTAGGGGTAGAAATTTTTCAGGGTTTTTTTTCTTTTCCATTTATCGACACAAAGAAGAGTCAAGTACGTATGAAGTCCTTTCAATGTCAGATTCAAAGGGCAAAGAAATAACAGGCCACCATGAAAACATTTCAAGATAAATCTGTCTGAGTCAATGCAGGCTTCGTGATTCTTCTCACTGCCAATATTTGGGTCATGTTAAATATACATGTGCATCTACAGTGCTGACTAGAAAATAGACTCAGAGCCCACAGGTGGATGCTGGGTTGGAGGTAGGGCTTTTGTGGACTCAAGGTGATTGCCATGTGTGTTTGCGCTGGATGGGTTGTTACAGTAACTACAGTGCTAGTACCCTAGCATGTATTTTGCATCAACAAGGACTCCCAAACTCACAAATTAAGACTAATGGGTCTTCTGGGAGGCTAGCAAGCCAACTCCCAAAAACAACAGGCTGGTCAGTGTCCACAGTCATCCCAAGACTAGTTGTAGAATCTGAACATAAAACCTCTCTACATATTTCAGCAAGACAATGCCAAGACACATTATGTGCATATTACAACAGCATTGGCCTGCCTGCAGTCCAGACCTCTTTACCCATTTACACAGTGCTCCACCTTTTTTTAAAATTGTGGTTGTAAGTCATGATTGATTTTGGGGGAGTCAACATCTAACAAGTGTTCCTGGTAAAATGTATTTAATGTATTTATTAGGCAGTAAACTTTGTTCGACTTGTGACAACAGTGCTGACCAAGTATTATACCTGAGGGTGGCATTTTGTGATGAATGGCGAAGCATGGGTTGAAACTGTTCGGTATCTTCTTTATCTTATTTGAAAGGGTCCAATACTTTTACTGGTCTAAAGCAAAAAGAAACAGAAAACACTGCAGCAGTCTGGTGATGGGATTGTTGGTCATTTCCAATGACTCAACGCTTACTTGGCCAAGTGCTGAGAATTCTGGCTCAGAAAACATAATTTCACTCTGTATTTTGACACGAAGTACCCCAGGTAATTATCATTAGAAAGATGGCCAATGACCAACAGCTGCAGGCGGTCAACTCCTCAGTTATGAGTTATGATTTTATGCGAGAAGGAAGGCAAGCTGGCCAATCTTTGTAGTAGAAATACAATAAATAAAGACTCTACTCATTGGAACATTGTAGCCTGTGTTGATGTGCCTTTCTTTCTGTATCTGGTTGATTACAACTCATAATTCTATAATTTCTATCAACCATTTTTCCAACATGTACTACGCAAAAAGCAGGAAACTACCCTGGACATATTGAAAGACTAAAAGCATGTATGAAACTACATGGTGTAACTGCACATCTATACTGGCTTCAACATCATTTTAATGATTTCTGCGAATTTCAAAACTGAGTTTCAACTTCCCAAATTCAAAAGAAGCCTACTGAGCTTAGACTTAGTCAAACTGGAGGCAGGAATGGACTACTATATGATGTTTTCAGATAGAACAATTTAAAAACACGTTAAGGCCTCGGTGTAGCCTCACTAAAGGAGGAAGGAGAAAAGAGGACAAAAGCCAGATAATGAAATAAAATGAGATATAGACACTGCAATTATTAAGTATTATTAAGATAGAGAAATAAGATAACCTGGCACTTTAACAGCATAATATGCTCAACCAAAGTTATTAGAATTCGTCCTGAGGGGAGGTCGGTAGGTACCAAATTTTTCCTGCAGCTCGAGTTCTCACACAACATCAGCTTCACTCTCTGTTAGCATTCACCTGGGGGGCCTGAAAACCTCCTCTTCTTCCCGGTGGTCCAAAGCGCCTGTGGTACAAACACTAATAGCCCTTTTAGACAGTGCTCTGAAATTATTTTCAGTGGCTTATGCTGCGCCACAAGGGTTCTTCCCTGCATCAAGCACAGCGCAGTGCACAGCATACCACCGGTGAGTAGTCCAAACCGGTTGAGGCCGAGGAGTGTGCTGAACAGCGATGAGCACACTGCAGGTCGCATTGTGCCTGAAGGGGCTCATAACCCCCCCCCTCCTCGCTGGTGATAACATACCAAGCTAGCTAACAGCAGCTACAGTTGGCAGCAGTTTACTTTGCTGTCCATCAGGAAACTCTGTAAATCACAAAGAGTTGAGCAACTGAAGGACATGAGAGGGAAAACCAGAAAACATTTCCTCAAACATTTTCTTCATAAAATGTGATCCATTTTCACCAAAATCAGTCAAATACTTGGAGGTGTGAGACTTTTATGGTAGAAAAGTTACACAATGTTGTTGTTGGTTTAGTCTAAGCAGCTCAAGAATCAACTTTTTGTAGTGTGCACTATACAGTGCTTTTAAGAAATGAGGTCTGGCTTTCAGTAATTAGATTATTCAAAGAAGGCGCACAAAGCAAGAGTCAGACAAATATACTCCTTCACCTACTCTCTTTGTTTGTCCTGTTCCTTCCTCTTTCTTCTCTTCACTCTCTGAATGCACAAAAAAACCACTACTACATACAGTAGTCATTTTGCCTTCCTGCTGCAATGATGCACAATCAAATGCAATTTCTTCCCTAATTGGGTGTTAATGACTCAGATCCTATTAGACGCCTTTCAGTCCTTCCATAACGAGCCCCATGAAATCATAAAATGAAACCACATCCAGAGAAAAAAGACAAAAATTTCCCAGAAGCTGATTGATTCCTTTAAAGGGAGTTCAGAGAGATTGTCTGTAAATGTTTGCGAGTGTATTTGACATTAAGTATGCTTTAATGCAGTCTGGGAGCAGGCTTATCCTTTGAAGATCTGCTTTAAATGTCATAGATGAATCAGCAATAAAAGGCTGCACATAGCATGACATCATGTGTTTCTAACAGTGGGACTGATGCTGTGCCCATCTTAGCTGCATCTTAGTTAACAGCTTGTCTGTTTTGGGAATAATTACAGCTGAGTGAGATTCTTTGCTGTAGCATTTTTGCTCTAATTAATCAAAATATCCCCAGTGTGCCTGTCTGTCCCCTGTGTCCTTCATACTGCAGCAATCTGCTAACTCTGCCAGCGAGGCTAGCAAGCTGGCTCAGTCTTTATGTGTGTGTGTACATATGAGCGTTGGGCTGTGTGCCTAGGTGTGTGTATGTGTGTGTTTGTGTGTGTCCGTCTCAGTCCCTGTCCCCAGCAGGGCCTTGTGCTGTGCTGACAGGAGTAGTCAGCAACTCGGCCTGATCCTTTTTCGCTCTCACAAAAACACACAAACACAGGAGCTTTCTGGAACAGCAGTGCTGTTCTTCCTCCCGGTGACCCCTGTGCTCCACAGTAGCTCAGCTGAGAGCTGTTCAAGGCTGCCAGCATCAGGAAATCAGATTCCGTGTGGTGTTTTGTGGGGTTCTCAGACAGAGTGGCTCTACCTGGGTGGGCAGAAGGGACAGTTTTTCATATGGCAGCGGGCTGGTAATGTAATTTCAGCGTGATCGCAGCCTTGTCAGAAACATTATGTTTAAGGGTGAGGTCAGAACAACAAAACTCCTTTAGTATAGATATCTGTCTATGAGGTTTCCACCTTCAGCTGAATACAGTGGAGGTATCAGCATTGATGAGTGACACTGACAGAAATGATGTGGAGGAAGAGACAAACATAGAGCCAAAACTGCCTGCATAGACATATACCAGCACATGAAAGTGTTTTTGTAATATGTGTTCTTTAGAGAAGTGTGCTTGCCACTGGAGGGTCTCACGTCAAAGTGAATATATGGCTGTAGAAAGCAAGTAAGTGACTATCCTCCACTACTGTCCAGAGCTCTTGACAAAGCCTCCTCAAGCAGACTCCAACAGGCTGAACCGAGACTTTCTTTTTCCAACCATAAGCCCTGTTGCACATTTTCAACAATTCTGTTGCTATTTTTGCATGCTGATGACAATTTTTTAAAGGTCTTGATCTCTCTATCCCATCACCGATTAAGTAAACCTCTTAATCATTGTTAATGCTTGATGGTTAAACTTGGTTGATCCAAAGATGTGCCTCTGACTTCAGCACCTGATCCAGCTCTAGTACAGCTGCTTCTTTTAGTAGGCAGGAGAAACTGGGATTACACTGGGCAGGTGAATATTTAGAGATGGATGAATGTGATGCGTGTTGCTGGAAAGGTGCAAACATACTCCATACATACTTGCAGAGGTAACTGCTGTGAAACAATCAGAAAATAACTTATCATTTCTTTGACCACCACTCAGTTGAATGGAAAAACCTGCATTTTGGCCGCAGCACCAGATCCTGCTGTCATCCTCTTTGGTCTCTTCGCCTCTGCCATTAGCTATGTCCGTAGAAACTGTTGTGGCTGGTTACATTTCCTGCTTGCTCAGCTCTGGGTCTGACACTGGTGCCTGCCGGGCCTGCAAACTTTCTGCTCTTGGTGGTCCAAAGTTCCTGTGCTAGCCGGTGCTCTGAGCACTGAGGACAGGCAATATGATTACGGTTAACTGAATTAACTAACATTAGCTAACAGCAGCTAGAATTTGCAGTAGTTAACTTTAGAGTCCATGAGGAAACTGTAAATCACAGAGAGCGGAGGCGGAACAGCCAGAGAACAAGCGTACAGTCAATGACAGAGGCGCCATTCATCCAATTACAAGTCAGTGTAACGTCAAAATGGTAGCAATGCTGTTATTTTCAGATAGGAAAGTTACATACATGTGAAATTTTTCACATTGTTTAAAACAGTTTTCTCTTGATTTCCTAATTTATTATGTTCATCTGTGGCGAGAAATAAGGCAGACTTTCTCCCTAACATTTATAGGAGAATAATTTAACATTATCGTGATTGAAAACTAATTTTTGTTCCTTTTGAGCCAAAATGGTGAAGAACTAGTAACTGCAAAAAGTTCAGATCTTTGCCACACAGTTGAATATCAGATTGCATAATTGTGCATTTCACATATTACTGACTTCCTGTCTCCTGGGGCTGCTAAATGTGTCATCCCACATGGGTATCTGTGGGGGGTTTTTTTTCTGCATCTGCATCTTTTAAAAACTATTTGTTCCAGTTACATCTGCTGCTGTGTGCCTTTGTCACGGTGTGTTGTGTGCTTCCGTGCATGTATGTATGCACGCCTTTGTGGGTGAGACAGAGCATGTTTGTTCTGTCAGAATCACGCACACGTTGTGTCACACTGCAGCCCAGTGACCCAGACATTATGGAAGAGAGAAAGAAAACACAAGAGGCAGAGAACAGCGCTGGTGTTTCTGTGTCATGTCCTGTTGGAGTTCATTCACTGGGGCTGAGAGTGAACTGGAAATCATAATAACACATCCAGTGCACCACTGCATGAAAATGGATTTCCAACAAAAGAGAAATTCTTAGCCCAGTTGCATTTCTGTCTGTCTGTTTGTTTGTTGTTCTGTCTCATTTTCCTCCAGCTCCATTTTCCATTTCCAGCTTGTGCTCTGAATGAAATGACCTCTCTGCTGTTGTCGACCTTTTAGGCCCGACCGGGCTCACGCTGTGAAAAACAAGATGTGCTCTCATGATCTCATCCCCCAAACCAGTCACTACTGGTTCAAACCACAGGTTCATTACCACACCAAAGAGACAGAGTGAGGGAGAGAAAGAGAGAGAGAGAGAGAGAGAGAGAGAGAGGGAGTGGGTGGAGAGGAGGGGGTTTGTAACGAAAGAGGAAGGAGAGAGAGGAAAAAGAGATGAAGCGATAGGGGGAGAAACTGAAACAAAATGGGGGAAGAGATGATGAGCGGATGAGGAAGAAAGTCTAGGTGAACATGGAGACTGAAAAAAAAGGATTGGAGATAGAGACAGCAGAAAAAAGACAGAAGCGGTGATATAGTTGAAGGAGTCAGAAAAGGAATAATGAGCAAGAAGAAGGACAGTGAATGAGAAATAGACAGACAACAGCAAAACTGTCATCGAGACGAAAGGATGGGAGCTTTAAATGCCAGAAAGTAAGAATATGTACTAGTCAGTATGTACCCAAATACAGAAAAGGGTGGATTCATCTAATCCTCACATACTGTATGACTTTACACATATTTGACTTTATTAGGAGCCCTAATGAAGTCACAGTGAAGTCAGTTCAGTGTGCTTCGGTTCATTTTCATCCTCAAATAAATCTATCAATCTTTAGCAACAGTGCAAATGTCCTGTTAACAGAGAAAGGTGTGTTTCTTTATCTCTATCAAGTTTTCACGTTTTCACGTCACATCCTGCCTTTCCTATCGTCAGCATGAACTAAACAGAATAGTGCCTTTACTTGTCTTTGAGCATGGTTCTGAACCCTTAAGATAGATACATATATGTAGATAGATGTTAACTGCTCCCAGCACACTACTACATGGCTGCCTATCAGTCCACCATCCCTCTACGTTTGCAAGTCTGTAAGTGTGTGTGTGTGTGTGTGTGTATTTTGGGCTTATAAGTATGAAGTTAACATTTGGTATATGTCATACTTTGATTCTGTCTGCATAGACCGGCACTTGATTCTTGTTGCATGTCCCTGGACTCCTCTTGTATTAGCGTTTATCTGTACGTGTTTCTTCCTTTACCAGAAATCATCTTTTTCAGCAAATACCGTGTCCGAAAGCATCACATGACCTCCAGAACACCAGCCTGTGTGTCACACACTGTTTGTCTCCTTGTTCCCCTCCTCACTTTCATCTCTGTTTCTATCTCTAGTTTGACATCAACCAGCTGATGACATCAGTGAATGTAAGCCAAAGCCTCAGTCCCATCCACAAGCCGCTCGAGTCTCCCAGCAGCACCGGCGCCGGCAGCAACAACAGCAGTGGTGGTAGCGTGGCCGGGGCTAGCGGCGTGGGTGTGGAGCAGTCGCCGGTGGACCGCACCAAAGGCTTCTTTCCCGACGAATCGGAGCCTCTGCTTCGCTGCGACTCCACCTCCAGTAAAGACTCCGCCCTCAGCAGGAACGGCTCGTTCATTACCAAAGGTGAGCGAGTCAGCCGTAAAGACCAAAGACGCTCCATTTCATTAGTCCTGTCAGCAAACATTATCCAATTTACACACAATCACAGTTTAACTGAGGTACTGAGTGCATCATCAGTGGAGAACCCTCCATCATACATCAAAATTGCTATCTCTTACTTTGACATATCTGAGCGGCAGGCACGGCCAGACTGAACGTGCTTGGAGGCTCCAGAGCAGAACGTTTTTGGGCTCATGATTGACCACAAGTTCTTCCCTTTTGTTGAAGTTTTTTCTGTTATAGAATGAAACCTGGCTCCAGTTTTGCTGTGTGGTGAAACACATGAATTTAAAATATGCAACATGAACAGTAAGCACAAAAACCCCAATATAGTGAAGCTGAACGAGACTGTGGGCCCCTCTTCAAGATATCAGATGATTAAGAAGAACCCACTTCATGTCAGCTGATACTGCTTAAGTGATGAAGTTCCCTAACAAATGTGAGTTAAATTAGCAAAGCTGATGCACAGAGCTCAAGGTTTGTTGCCCAGTTGGTAAAAGTTTCTGAATTTCAAGTTTAGTGCCATTAGTGCATAGTTTTCATGTATATAGCACGTGTTCTCTGTCATTTTGGTTAAAAAAATAATGATGATGATTGATGAATGATTCCTTCATGATTTTTTCTGTTTCACTTTGGTTTTCCTATGTGGTTGATAATGGGAAAAAGGTTCACACATATATCTGTTACTTACTTTTCTGTTTTCCTGTCAAGATAATCTTATATTACTCTCCTGTACAAAATTTTAAAAAAATAAATAAATTTTAGATGTAATCTGCATCATAATTACTCACCACAGATGATTATGAAAAGAAAAAGCAACCAAAAAGAACAAAGCAGACATTTCAAATTTGCCCACAGTTAAGCAAACCGCTAAATCTATGTATCTATGTATTCTGTAGAGTACAATAGATAAAACAAATAACTCTGTTAATAACTCAGTTAGGCTATATAGTTAGCGTATATGATATTCACCTCAGGATTTATAATGTTTCATGTTGGGTCAACATTAAATTTGCAATTTTTGTATGTTGGCACCCCCACCTGGCAGAAAAATATAACACATTGAGACTGATTTACAAATGACGTCTTATAATGTGGCATCAATAAACGACACACAGTTTGACAGTGTTTACCAAGCAGACCAGTCCATGTTTTATATTTGACATATTCTTGTGTTATGTGAGTTGGACTCGATGTGATTCATCACTTTTCCCATGAACAGTGTCAGTAATTGTATCTTTACATTGAAATATTAATGCAGTATTATTAATTGCTACAGGTGTCTGTGAGGAAACTGTCAGCATGCAGCATCGATGTCAGTTATTCAGGAGGACTCATGACATGTCAAACTTAGCTAAAAGAGACAACTAACATCCCAAATCTCTAGAGGCTCACTCCTACATGTCCCTCATTTTTATCTGACAAAGCATTTCTGGAGCCAAGACAGTTAATTATTGGGAGACACTCTGTGTGTTGGCAGTGGCCTGTGTAGACACTCAGGATCAGCAGTTTCACGTTCTCCAGGCCCACAGCAAATTATTCAGTCACTGATGTGTCTGAAAATGATGAGACTGTACGGTGCACTGGGTTCAAACATTGACATGGATGATGACTGCCCTCAGATGGTCACTCTGAGTATTGTTATGAAATCTAACATTGTCTTACCAATAATGTTATATTACTTAAACTTAAACCACATTTCATTTTTTAGTTTGCCAGCACAGAAGATCCCTATTTCATTAATCAGTGGCAGCTGACTGAAGGCTATTGGATGTGATAACTAAAAAATTCCTGCGGAAATTTTGAAAGTGCCGAGTGGGCTGTTGCCGGGGGTCTGTATTGAAAAAGCACACCTCAAATAGTAATATTTAACATGCTTATTTAAACACATGAGCAGCTAGCCACTAATTCTAGCATTAGCTGCAAATGTTAGAAATTAGTATGACGTTACTACCATGAGCAGCTAGTGCTAACATGCAAGCTGCTCATGGTAGTAAAGCATTAGTTGCTAATGTTAACAATTATCATGTCTTTACTACAATGAGCAGCTAGCGCTAATGCACTCATGTGTAGAAGGTTTGTAGAAGGTCATTGTAGTAGTAATGTCTTAAATGAGAAAAAAATGCTGTTCTTGTCTGTCAGTTAGTGGCTAGCTACTCTGCTGTCTCTGTCATTTTAGACAGACAAGTTGAAATTCAGAGCCAATAACTGCTAAAATGGCCGCCTAATGTTAGTAATTAGCATGTCTTTAATTTTAGTGGCTATAAATTATATTATGATTTAACACAGTCCTGCTGGATTCACTGTCAAATCATATGACTGATATGTCGCATCATAGGCATAGCAACAGCAGATTTAAACAGAAACAAAGCAGATTGACAGTCACTGCAGAACATGTCTTGCTTGAGCTGAATGCGTTACTTGTCTGTCAGTTAGTGGCTAACGCTAACGCGCTAGCTGCTCTGCTGTCTCTGTCATTTTAGACAGACAAGTTCACATTCAGTGCCATTAACTGCTAAAATGGCCGCCTAATGTTAGCAATTACCATGTCTTTAATTTTTAGTGGCTAGAAATTATGTTGTGATTTAACACAGTCCTGCTGGATTCACTGTCAAATCAGACGACTGATATGTCGCATCAAAGGACCATTACAACACAAAATGGGCATTGCCACCTGCCACAAATGGGCATTTTGACCTGCCAAAAATTGAATGAAGGCCAAATACACTTAATGAAAGGTGATTTCTGCCTAAATATGACTTGATCTCATTCTGGGGCTTCATAATATAAAGGTCTGAGCTCACAGGACAGCTTGGAAGTCTTTTAAAGGACCATTACAACACAAAATGGGCATTTTCACCTGCCAAAAATTGGCATTTTCACCTGCCAAAAATTGATTGAAGGCCAAATACACTTAATGAACAGTGATTTCTGCCTAAATATGTCTTGATCTCATTCTGGAGCTTCATAATATAAAGATCTGAGCTCACAGGACAGCTTGGTATTCTTTTAAAGGACCATTACAACACAAAATGGGCATTTTCACCTGCTAACAATGGGCATTTTCACCTGCCAAAAATTGATTGAAGGCCGAATACAGTTAATGAAAGTTGATTTCTGCCTAAATATGACTTGATCTCATTCTGGAGCTTCATAATATAAAGATCTGAGCTCACAGGACAGCTAGGTTTCAAAGGACCATTAGAACACAAAATGGGCATTGCCACCTGCCAACAATGGGCATTTTGACCTGCCAAAAATTGATTGAAGGCCAAATGCAGTTAATGAAAGCTGATTTCTGCCTAAATATGACTTGATCTCATTCCTGAGCTTCATAATATAAAGATCTGAGCTCACAGGACAGTTAGGTTTGAAAGGACCATTACAACACAAAATGGGCATTGCCACCTGCCAACAATTGATTGAAGGCCAAATACAGTCAATGAAAGGTGATTTCTGCCTAGATATGACTTGATCTCATTCTGGAGCTTCATAGTATAAAGATCTGACCTCACAGGACAGTTAGGTTTCAAAGGACCATTACAACACAAAATGGGCATTATCAAATGTGAAAAAATTGGTATTTTCACCTGCCAAAAATTGATTGAAGGCCAAATACAGTTAATGAAAGGTGATTTCTGCCTAAATATGACTTGATCTCATTACTGAGCTTCATAATGTAAAGATCTGAGCTCACAGGACAGCTAGGTTTCAAAGGACCATTACAACACAAAAGGGGCATATCACGTGCCAAAAATGAGCATTTTCACCTGCCAAAAATTGATTGAACGCCAAATACAGTTAATGAAAGGTGATTTCTGCCTATATATGACTTGATCTCATTCTGGAGCTTCATTATATAAAGATCTGAGCTCACAGGACAGCTAGGTTTCAAAGGACCATTACAACACAAAATGGGCATTTTCACCTGCCAAAAATGGTCATTTTCACCTGCCAAAAATTGATTGAAGGCCAAATGCACTTAATGAACGGTGATTTCTGCCTAAATATGTCTTGATCTCATTCTGGAGCTTCATAATATAAAGATCTGAGCTCACAGGACAGCTTGGAATTCTTTTAAAGGACCATTACAACACAAAATGGGCATTTTCACCTGCCAAAAATGGGCATTTTCACCTGCCAAAAATTGATTGAAGGCCAAATACACTTAATGAACGGTGATTTCTGCCTAAATATGTCTTGATCTCATTCTGGAGCTTCATAATATAAAGATCTGAGCTCACAGGACAGCTTGGAATTCTTTTAAAGGACCATTACAACACAAAATGGGCATTTTACCTTACTAAAATGGGCATTTTCTACCTGCAAAAATTGATTGAAGGCCAAATACAGTTAATGAAAGGTGATTTCTCGCCTAAATATGACTTGATCTCATTCTGGAGTCTTCATAATATAAAGATCTGAGCTCACAGGACAGCTAGGTTTCAAAGGACCATTAGAACACAAAATGGGCATTGCCACCTGCCACAATGGGCATTTTCACCTGCCAAAAATTGATTGAATGCCAAATACACTTAATGAACGGTGATTTCTGCCTAGATATGACTTGATCTCATTCTGGAGCTTCATAATATAAAGATCTGAGCTCACAGGACAGCTAGGTTTCAAAGGACCATTACAACACAAAATGGGCATTATCACCTGCTAAAAATGGGCATTTTCACCTGCCAAAAATTGATTGAAGGCCAAATACAGTTAATGAAAGGTGATTTCTGCCTAAATATGACTTGATCTCATTCCTGAGCTTCATAATATAAAGATCTGAGCTCACAGGACAGGTAGGTTTCAAAGAATCACTAGAAAATTCCTGCGGAAATTTTGAAAGTGCCGAGTGGGCTGTTGCCGGGGGTCTGTATTGAAAAAGCACACCTCAAATAGTACTATTTAACATGTTTATTTACACACATGAGCCGCTAGCGCCACTAATTCTAGCATTAGATGCAAATGTTAGCAATTAGCATGACTTTACTACCATGACCAACTAGCGCTAACGTGCTAGCTGCTCATGGTAGTAAAGTATTAGCTACTAATGTTAACAATTATGTCTTTAATACAATGAGCAGTCAGCGCTAGCTGCTCATGTGTAGAGGGTTTGTAAAAGGTTTGCAGAATTGTTTGTCTTGTCTATCTCTGCGTGTGTGCTTGTCTATGTCGATCTCTCTCTCTGTGTCTGTCAGTTAGTGGCTACCGCGCTAGCTGCTCTGCTGTCTCTGCCATTTTACACAGACAAGTTCAAATTAATCGCCAATAACTGCTAAAATGGCCACCTAATGTTAGCAATTAGCATGTCTTTAATTTTTATCGGCTAGAAATTAGTGGCTAGCACTAACGTGCCAGCTGCTCTGCTGTCTCTGTCATTTTAGACAGACAAGTTCAAATTAAGTGTCAAATGACACTAAAATGGCTGCCTAATGTTAGCAATTCTTTTCTTTTTAGTGGCTAGAAATTAGTGGCTAGCGCTGATGCGCTAGCAATTAGCATGTCTTTAACTTTAGTGGCTAGTGCTGACGTGCTAGCTGACACGCTAGCAATTAGCATATCTTTAACGCTCTAGCAATAAGCATGTCTTTAACTTTAGTGGCTAGAAATTAGTGGCTAGCGCTAACGCGCTAGCTGCTCTGCTGTCTCTGTCTGTCATTTTACACAGACAAGTTCAAATTAAGTGCCAATAACTGCTAAAATGGCCGCCTAATGTTAGCAATTTACATGTCTTTAATATTTAGTGGCTAGAAATTAGTGGCTAGAAATTAGTGGCTAGCACTGACGCGCTAGCTGCGCTGCTGTCTCTGTCTTTATGCAAATGTGTCTATTCAAAGCATGAATTATTATTAAACCTGCATTAACTGGTTTTCTTTTGTGGGGGGGGGTTTGGCCACTTGTTGGCAACATAATCAAGCTGTAAACGGCAAAAGCATCTTATTAACTTCCAGGTTGATTAACTTGTTAGCAAACAGTTGCTTATACAACCAGCAGACACAAAGCAACATTAACATCTATTTTGTGTCATGTTTCAGGCCTCTTTCTGAACATAAGTCTAATATTCACTCTCTATTTTGGTTTTCACCAGCTCCTTAGGAAATTCTGCTATAGCAGCTATATTATCTACAATGTTCATCATCTGAAAACAATGTTAGTTAGTGTGCACTGAGTGTAAATCAAAATTATGATGTCATGGGTCCAAAGATCCCAAAAATGAGATGGTGAAATGCTCCAAAGAGTTGAGGTACTCTAGAGCTGAACACAAGCAAACCTTTTTCATATTACACCAAGTCAATTGATCCATTTTTAATGTTTCCACTTCCGTGTTTCCCCTCCAGAAAAGAAAGATACTGTGCTCCGCCAAGTGCGCCTGGACCCATGCGACCTACAGCCCATCTTCGACGACATGCTGCACATCCTGAACCCAGAGGAGCTCCACGTCATCGAGGAAATCCCAGCTGCCGAGGACAAGCTAGACCGTTTGTTTGAGATAGCGGGAGTCAAAAGTCAGGAGGCCAGCCAGACACTGCTGGACTCGGTCTATAGCCACCTCCCTGACCTGTTATAGTGGAGGAAGGAGGAAGAAACCACACAAATGAGAATCGGCACAGGAAAACAAAGGAATGTCTCAGTAGGAGGGATGAATCTGATAAATGAAGCTTGGGTTGATATTTGATCTGATTGTCACACGATTTGAGCTGGGTGTTGTAGATAAGGTCCTCTTTCAAATCTTTACTGGTACTACCCTCCAACCTTCTCAGTCCTCTTCTGTTGTCTTGCACATACTATTACTCCTTGAAAACACCTCCATCTTCTACCATGATACAGGGTCAAAGCTCAATGTAACTGAAGCATTCTGAGTGTCACAACAAGGACTTATTTTTCCACTTTACCTAAGTAGGTTCAGCCTTGTTTAAGGTGGCTTTAGGTGAGCATTGTGACCTTAACAAACAAAAAAAAAGCTGGTCTGTAGAAAAGAAGCTGACTACATATAAAAACACAAAAAGCACTTTGTTTATCTTAACTGGCCTATGCCTTCACCTTTAAAGGATAATACTGGCGTTTTTTGCTGGTTGTGCCATTCATACAGGCTTCCCTTGCCTTTAACATCATGTCAGTGTTCAAACAAAACTAATTTAACATGGTGGTTGTTGCTAAATCATTGCAAGAAAAGAAACTACACAAGACAGATAGTAAATAAGCTGTAACTCGAAATGACACTGGTATTATTCTTGGGGTTTTAAATGGTTCAAGGTCCTTGTAAACCACATTCACAGGTATTTAGCCCAGGTGTGAACTGATCCACAAGTCATGTGCCTGATTTTGTTACATGTCCTCTTTTCTTAGCCCTCTTTTTTGGCCCTTCCACACCTTCTAGTTGCTTGTAGCTGGAGCAGACCATCTGTGGGTCTCGTAACCACCTAACCAGACCAGCAGGAGGCAGTGTAAGATGAGAGGGCTGTCCAGCTGGAACCAAAACCATACTGTATATCAAAAATACTGGATTAAACATCAGACTGATCCAATATTTCAGTATATATCATGATATATGGCTTTGTTTTTGAGCTGTTTGCTTTTGGACACAGGTTCCAAAAGGGACAATGAACTGAACAGGAAGGGTGCAGCATTTACCTCCCTGCTTATCTGGAACCAAAGCCATATATCTAAAACAGTTTAGATACGTCGCTTTGGATGCTCTTTCACTGCTGGACTCGTGCACAGTACACAACAACAGGTATTACTTTTACCAGTACGCACATTCAGATCTCTGCTAGCTAAACCCCGTCTCGCCTCAACAAATGTAGCGTTGATAAAGTGTTCCTGATACATTTTTGAGCTTCATGTCGGTGTGGTGGGTGTTTCAGTGCTTTAGTAATACTAATAGACTACAAGTGATTTTTTTTTTTCATGCAGTGTTGCGCTCTCTGTGGTTGATATTAAAATGTAATAATGATGCACTAATTCTATTTTCTATCAGAGAGACAGACATGTATTGTGTCCTTCATTTCCTCTTTCTTCTACCCTGAAATGCTGTTAACTAACATTTGATTATGTTGTTATGTTTTCTACTTTTAGTCTGATTTATTATGTTATTGTAGCGTTTTTTTGTTATCATTTCAACTTCTTTGTATCTCATGCTGACATGGGCATTCACATGTACCCCCTCCCCCCTCCGCTTTGCGAGACAAGACGACCTGGCTGGGATGTAAGATATGCATATTCCATACTCTACTTGAAGTCTGTCTACTTGTGTTACTTGATTTAAATGAGGAAGAAATAATGTACTCTTTCAGTTCCTTCCAAGTTCAACATTCTTAAAAATAATAATAGAACTGAAAAGAACCACCAAAAACTCATCCACGTTCGAAGAGGATTTTGCAGGCGTCATGAGAGCACCAAATGATGTACTATCAACACTTCAGTGGTGCTAGATGTGAACTCTCACCAGTTGGCCTGACACAGGGGGTCTTAACCCCTGGATTAATGACTATTTAAAGAATTCCAGACTGTGTGAAGAAGAGGGTTGTGCTGCTGTGGATTGTTGGATGTCTATAGTGATGATGATGGTGATGATGATGATGATGGTGATAAGAATGTGTAAGCTTGCTCTCCACAATGCTGTGGGGACTCAAACTGAAGGGTGTGTGCTTTTTTTTTCTAAGGACGTCTGAAAGGACGAAGGTGAGATGTGAAATGCACATGCAGCTTGAGTGGATGATTTCATCAAATTTCACGTGTGTAACCAGTATGTTTACTACTATGTAACCTCTTAAAATCAACCAATTAAAGCTCAAAACATTTGTCATAACTCTGGGTGTACTTGTCAGTTCATAAGATTTGTGTAAACCTACACCAAGTTCAATCCTTACTCATTTATTACTATTTATACTATATTATATAATCCTATTCATTTTTTGCCTAAACATTAGCATGCGTCTGCACGCAGACTCTTCATGAAGACTAGCTATGTAGCCAAATCTGACTTATGTCACAACAACCACAACAACAATAATAATAGCAATAATAATAATAATAATAATAATACATTTTATTTAAAAGAGCTTTTCTGGATACTGATCACAGTTATCATATATACCAGCTAAGCTAAAAATGGGCTAAGACGTGGATGGCTGATGGACCTGGGAGGGTCTTAATGGGCCCTGGGTGCTCAAACAAGCCAACTGCAATGGCACCCACTTGTCAATCAAAGCGGCCACACTGTTAATTATGTTATGTCAGAATTTTAAGCCTTAGTATAATATAAACAGGTGAGTACTACAAAAAAAATCCCCTTTGGTACAGTTGACATGAACGGGGAAATTACCTATAGAGACCAAAACTGTTTTTTTGTACCAGGCTGTAAACATGTTTATTTTCTGCTGTGAAGTTGGACATTTTAACATGGGGACTTATGGGGACCTCCTTTCGTAGCCAGCCTCAAGTGGATGTTCAGGGAACTGCATTTGTTTTTGGCACCACCACATTGGCTTTATTTCACAGGCACAGATGTTCCCACTTGGCTGTCCCTGAATAAATAAATTACCTGGCTTACCTGGGGCAAAGAGATTTTTGGTCTGTTGACAATTTAGAATATTGCCATCCACAGTTTAAGGCATGAAATAAAACCTAATCTGCTCATGTAAAGAGAGGAGTCAAAGAAGAAGAAGTACTACCTGCAGCTGTCATCACAGGCTTTGTAAGTGGATTTCAGATGGTGTGGGTGATACGGGCGAGTCTAGCCATCCATGGTCGGAGAAATCTAAAGAACAAACAAGAACATTCTTTATGTCATCTGACTTGCAACACGTAAACTCTCAGGTTGCACAAATATCAGATGGAGGGTACAGTCCCGTCCAAAAGTACTGGAACAGTAAGTTTGGTTGCATCTTTAAAAATAATAAAAAAATAAAAATAAAAATAATGTTTCTGTAGACCTCTGAGTCCATTTTGCTGCTGCCATCATCAGTGAAGTTCAATAAGGCCATCCCAGAAGCCATGCAAGCCCAAACCATGACATTACCTCCACTGTGTTTCACAGATGAGCTTCTATGTTCGGGACCATGAGCAGATCCTTTCTTTCTCCAAACTTCAGCTTTTTCATCACTTCTGTAAAGGTTAATGTTTGTTTCATCAGTCAATAAAACTTTGTCCCAGATTTTTTTTTTTTTAAGGCTCATCTCTGTGCACAATCCAGCCTGGCCTTCCTATACTTCGTGCTAATGAGTGATTAACTTTGGAGGCTAGTGCTTTGAATGGTTGACTGCTGTGCAGGGTCACTCATCGCACTCAACCGGTCCGACTTACCTTGGCTGGTAATCACTCTGAACTCCTGAGCTTCCACCTGTTTGAGTCTTCGTTACATCCTCTCATACTAGGGTTACCATGGCTTGCTAAACACAATCCCCACATGAACTGGGCCACTGGTGAGGTTATGGGCTGGAGTGAAGGATGTATATTAACCTGCTGCTCTTCTGTTATCCCTCCGGAGTCTTCTCAAGCCTCCCTTCCTGCTACCTCAGAGGTTGCTGTGTCTGCTCCCGCCTCCAAGGATCCTCCCTCTCCAGATTCTGAGTTTCCGGACCTGTCCAGGGTTCCCTCCTGTTACCTCGACCTCAGGGAGGTTTTCAATAAGGATCGGGCCACATCTCTACCTCCACACCAGCCTTACGACTGCTGCATTGACCTTCTGCCTGGAACATCTCCCCCCATAGGTCGACTCCACTCATTATCAGCTCCTGAAAGGGAGACCATGCAGAAATACATTGACTCCTCCCTTGCAGCTGGCATCATCCAACCATCCTCCTCCCCTGCTGGAGCGGGATTTTTCTTTTTGGATAAAAAGGATAAGACAATTCGCCCTTGCATCGACTATAGAGGTCTGTACAACATCACCATTAAGAACAGGTACCCCCTTCCTCTTATTTCTTCAGCATTTGAACTGTTGAAGGATGCTAAGATCTTTACTAAATTAGATCTTAGGAACGCATACCACTTGGTGAGGATTAGGGAGGGGGATGAGTGGAAGACGGCGTTTAACACCCCCAGTGGCCACTATGAATACCTTGTCATGCCTTTTGGTCTCACTAACGCTCCAGCTGTCTTTCAGGCCTTGGTTAATGATGTCCTTCGGGATATGTTGAACCAGTTTGTTTTTGTTTACCTGGACGATATCCTCATCTTCTCCCCGGATGAAGACTCCCACATCCAGCATGTTCGCCAGGTTCTGCAGCGTCTTCTCGACCACCAGCTCTTTGTCAAGGCAGAGAAGTGCGAATTTCACGTTTCCACTGTCTCATTCCTGGGTTTTGTTGTCTCTGCCAACACCATTCGGATGGATCCCGCCAAGGTTAGTGCCGTGGCTGAGTGGCCCACACCTACCAGCCGCAAGTTGGCACAACGCTTTTTGGGGTTTGCAAATTTTTACAGACGGTTTATCCGTAACTTCAGTTCTGTTGCAGCTCCATTGCATGCTTTAACCTCCCCCCATGTCAAGTTTCAGTGGACACCCCAGGCGGATCTGGCTTTTCGCAAGCTTAAAGAGCGCTTCACCACAGCCCCCATCCTCTCTCTCCCTGACCCACGCCTGCAGTTTGTGATAGAGGTTGATGCTTCTGAAGTAGGCATTGGGGCTATACTCTCGCAGCTGTCTCCAGTGGACAACAAGCTCCATCCCTGTGCCTTCCTCTCTAGGAAGTTTTCCCCTGCTGAGAGGAATTATGATGTGGGAAACAGAGCTCCTGGCAGTCAAGGAAGCATTGGAAGAGTGGCGTCATTGGCTGGAGGGGGCGGAGCATCCATTCCTGGTCTGGACTGACCACAAGAACCTAGAGTACATCCGGACCGCTAAGCGACTCAACGCCAGACAGGCCAGGTGGGCACTTTTTTTTAACCGTTTCAACTTTACCCTGTCCTATCGGCCTGGGTCTAAGAACACCAAACCCGATGCTCTGTCTCGTCTGTTTGACCCTGTTTCATCTCCTAAGTCTCCCTTTTGCATCCTGCCTTTATATTATGAAGGGGCTGTTACGTGGAGTGTGGAAAAGAAGGTCCAAGAGGCTAATGCTAACATCCAGAAGCCAGATGGGTGTCCCCCCAATCGGCTGTTTGTTCCTGTTTTTCTCCACTCCCAGGTCATCCACTGGGCCCACACTTCCCGATTCTCTTGCCATCCTGGTGTTCGCCGGACCATCTTCGTCATTAAACAGCGCTTCTGGTGGCCCTCTATGGAAAAGGAGGTGGGGGAGTATGTAGCTGCTTGCCCAGTTTGTGCCCGATGCAAGGTTTCCCGTCGCCCTCCACCGGGTCTCTTACATCCGCTGCCTGTCCCTCATTGTCCTTGGTCAGACATTTCACTGGACTTCATCACCGGCTTACCTCCATCAGAAGGTAACACCACAGTTCTCACAGTTGTTGACAGATTTTCCAAGATGGTTCATTTCATTCCTCTGCCCATGTTGCCCCCCGCCAAAAAAATGGCAGAGATTATGCTGTCCCATGTGTTTCGCTTACATGGTGTGTGACATGTGGTGTCTGACCGAGGTCCCCAGTTTGTGTCCCGGTTTTGGAAGGAGTTTTGTTCCCTTCTTGGAGCCACTGTCAGTCTTTCTTCTGGTTATCATCCTCAATGCAACAGTCAAACTGAGCGGCTTAACCAGGAGTTGGAATCCGGTCTTCGCTGCCTTGTTTCTCAGAATCCTGCCACTTGGAGCAAGCACCTCATGTGGGTTTAGTACCCACACAACACCTTGCCATGTTCTTCTTCCGGGCTCTCACCCTTCCAGTGTGCTTATGGCTACCAGCCACCATTGTTTCCTGACCTGGAGA